>JBBPLD010000028.1:169712-193168 GCA_038089555.1 Chalciporus chontae
GTGGGGGGGGCGGGCGCGGCTGCCCGGGGGGGGGGGGGGGGGGGGGGGGGGGCGGGGGGGGGGGGGGGGGGGGGGGGGGGGGGGGGGGGTGTCAAACGTTAGCGCAACGTTGGGGATGCGGTGATGATGTCTTGCTCACCCCTTGCTTGCCATAGATAAACTCGTCAGTAGATTGGAGAGTTAAAAACTTTCGACCGGCCAGATGGATGCCGTTGGCTTGGGTGTGGTTTGGGTCGGTGAAAGCATTGACGATGGCCTTTTGTTCGACAGGAGTGAGCTGCGGGGGGAACGTCAGCCAAGGCTCGGGCTGGAGTAGGAAGAAGTTATACGGTGTATCCAGCAGAGGTTGCCCACACGCCACCCTTCTGACCTATGATGGCCGCCTTTTGGACCTTTCCTGTGTCTACGAGGTGTTTGTCGACAAACTCTGGAATGGAGAGAGTGAGATCGGGGAGAGAGTAGAATTGGTTTAGATACCTTGCCACGACATCGTTGTCTATCAAGATGAGGAGGAAAGGGGAGCGGAGATCTTGATATCGTATCGTGGCTGTGCATACTGCTACCAGGTAAGTCTATCGAGGAACTTACAATTCGAGATTGGGGACGTACTTATAACCAAGTCATCCTCGATGGATTCTCCTCATGCGTCTCCTCACTCTCACCACTGCCAGCCTTGTCGCTGTCACTGGTAGGCTACTTTATCTACCACACCACCCCCTATCTAACCCACCTTTGTCATTCAGCTGCTTCATTACGAGACACTTGCGGCGCTGGCAAAGTTCTCAGCGTCTCCACCCTCCCCTTTGATGCAGGTGAAATCACCGTCACAGAGATCGAATGCCCCGGATTCGCACCCCGAGACGAACGCGCTGAGCTCGGGAAACGGAACATCTCCCAATGCACCAACGATGCATGTCAGTACCCGTCCCTGTCATCACACCCCCTGAGTATACTCACCACCCAGATACTAGGCACCGTGCACTGTCAGAGCACAGGCAACCAACCCTTCATCAGCGACTGTAACACCCTCACCTTTGCGCTCGAGAAGAATTATCGTGCGTCTTGATCTTTGAGATCTTCAACACTGACGCCAAAGTCACGCTTGGCTTGCATGCAGCGAACATGTTCCTCGTGAACCCGAACACGATGGTCAAGTTCAACCATACGACTTGTGCGTACGGATTCGCCAACCTAGACAGTGTCCCGTATGACGTCTGTTATCTCAACTTTGTATGTCCTCCCTCTTTCTTTCCGATAACCCGATAACGAGCCGTTGTTTAGGGATACAACGGAGCGATCACCGCAGACGACTGTTTTGGAGATTATCCGGCTCCAAAGGCAACCCCTGGTGGGTTCTGTCTTGATCCAAACTCAAAGTGGGGAATCGAGTGAGTCATTTTTTTTCTGGCTTGTGGAGAGCGTTCGTTGACCGACGTTCGTAGGGTGTTCAATCCCGAGGGACAAGTCGTGTGAGGCACTTGCTGAGTTTCTTGCCATTATATCATCTCGGTGGGTTGGGTCCGAATGCGTTTGTTGGCGTGCACGTATACTCTTTTGTTATTTCCTTGGTCAATACAGTCGGGATCGCTCACTCAAGCAGTCTGGGATGATTTGACGACGCTCGTGCATTAGCCAACCCTGGACGGGCGCGAGACGAGCGATCAACGGTCAAACGCCCTTTGAACACTACCTGGTATACTGGTAATCGAACGAGTGAAGTGATCGAACAGTTTTGTCAGGAACCGACGAGGGGTCCTTGATCCGTCCGTCCAATGATCGTCACAAATGCGGCGGGTCCGTTTTGATTAAGCCTATTATACAACAGACGTACTATGTGGGGGGTTTAGACGTACGTACCGAGTCCGTGCAGCAACGAGAACAAGAAAGCAAAAAGAGAACAACAAAAAAGGTCTACATGACAGCACGATAATCGTACATTATTTCTCTTCGTCCAGTTCCAGTGGACCGTTTCATATCTTGACATATTTTCATGAGCGGCGGGGGACGTCGACGAACGCATTGACGAATAAGTAGTATCTCCAACGTGGGCCTCAAGCCTACCAAACGTCAGCATCAGCACCACCCACTCGCACACAAAAAAGACCTACAAAAGACGTATCGTTGACCCAAACGACCGGATGATTGACCTGTTTAATCAACAGTTTGATCTGACACACCCTACAAAAATTCGTCCTCGCCACGATCTTTCTCTTCCTCTTATCGATCGTGAAACAACTCAAGGACTGTGTCCTCTTACACCCCTGACAAGGCACAGTCAACCCTTTCGGCCTATTCAACACGTCCAAAGGCAAGACCGAAGACGATCCAAACACGTCATCCTCTGCGACCCGGCCTTGGTAGTAAAGCGAGTATGCGTATCGCATGCTTTGATCGACGAGAGAGACGGTGTTGGTGGATGTGATCCAACGCTGGGAAAGAAAATGGTCGTAGAGGGCGAAGATCAAGTCGATATCGTGGGCTGCGTATTGGAGGAGTTGGGTTTGGAGAGGACGGGTTAACCAGAGAGTGGAACCGTTCGCTTTGTGCATTGCTACTACCTGTGCTGTAGGCCAAGGGGGGGAAGGCTGTGTGAGCGAACGCGACGTCGCGTAAGGGGGAGGGTACTTACGGTCCTTGCCTGGAATGACGAGCCTAGTCTCCCTAATACATCCATCCATCCCCTGCAAACTATGCACTCCCAAAAACAACTCCGGGTCCTGTTTCACAAGCGAAAAAGGCAACCTCTTCCCTCCGGCTGCCAACCTTGCAACCCTCTTCCAATCCTTTTCCCCTCTCACCGTCGTCCTCGACTCGATTTCAGCCAGTTGGAGATCGAGTATGCCTTGGAGGGTAATACCATAGACGGTAAAGATTTCGAGAAAGTCGTTTCGACAATCCCACATGATCTTTTTGATGTTTGGGTCGGAGAGGAGGGTTAGTATGGGACGCAACCATGCCAAGGAGGGATTGAGCGCGAGGACGTCAAAGACGAAGATGTGTTCGGCGCGTTCAGTACCTATACACATGAGCGACAGAACGCCGTCCGTCGACCCCAAGTTCTTTCCTTCGCAGTCGATGATGAGGTAGGAAGAAGTGGAGAGAACGCGGGTGGCATAGGCGACGGTGGGAGCGTCGGCACAGTAGGTGTATCTAGTTGATGATATCGATGATGATTGTTCGGCCATGACGATGTGGTCACACGAGAAGCAGGCAAGAACCCCTATGCACAGCATCTCTCCCCATGGACGGTGGGGGAACAAGAACCTGGCATTGATGGCGAATGTGCATTCCTAGTTTCTCGAAGTACAACAAAAGAGCCAAGGCGAACAGTCTCGGGATCACAATTCAACACGGAACACAAAACTTTCCACACCGTTCCAATTCTATCGCAGGACGTGGTGCCATTATCCAAATAAATAACACAGGGTGAACGTGACCAGCATCTCCTATTACAATCCGCGGTCGAGCCATTCACAAGCACACGCAGGGGAACGAAAGAGCTGGTATAAGTCCATGACTACTTGGTGAACGACCGTATGATTTTAGCGGAAATGTGTAGGAAGAAGATGGAACCAATGAAGGCGACGGCAAGAATGACGACGACATACGGGTCACTGTGGGAAAAAAAAAAGAGCCGTTCGTTAGCTCGAGGAGTGGTATACCAGGAATAAGGACACCCACACTCGGAGACCTGGTGAGTCATCCGTGTAAAGTTTGAGCATCGTCCCCGACGAACCGCCTGCACCTGCGGCACGAGTCGAGTTCGGTTTCGACGCCTGAGGACCAGCTGCACGTCGACTGTAAGAAAACACTCGGTCAGAATTTCTACCGCGGTGAACATGACACCATACGCACCGAATCTGAGCACCTGGAGGCCTAGCTACGGTGTTAGCCTTTCCATTTGACGGGCTAGCAGCACGAGTCGAGGCGTCTGAGTCGGACTACGTTTGCAGGTCAACTCGTCTGCACCGAGCTGAGTGACATGGAGACGTACCATAATTTTGAAAAGTTCAAGTTCAAGTGTTTCCGTCAAGACACGTCGTCGAATGAAAGGGATCGTGAGAACTCCCACGAGTTTCATCGGCTTGGAATTTCCTTTCCTGGATACAGCCATTCTCTCCTCGAGATTACGACCAAGCGACGTCGCAATGTCTCTGGTATGTATTTATCACTTTATCGACTGCTCATGGCTTTACATTGACGACGACTCAGCTGACCGCCCTCGTCGCACGAGGCTCTGTCGTTCTTGCCGAATACCAAGTACCAGGCGGACGGGACTTTACTCAAGGTCCGTATCTCTCCTCTCACTCACTCGTACCAATTCGTCTCAATCCCGACAAATTAGCAACTCAAACGATCCTATCCAAGATACCTCCTAACAATAGCAAACTCACCTATGTCTGGGAACAATACCTCTTCCACTACGTCTCCGACGGTGGTTTCATCTACCTCGTCATGGCCGACGACGCTGCTGGACGGTAAGAATTCACTCTTTACCTTGCAAGGACGCACTCGTGTTGACGGGGTTCGTTCGAAGAAAGATCCCATTCGCGTTCTTGGCAGAGTTACAACGAAAGGTAGTTGGTCATCGGATGGTTCGCACACCGAACACTGACGCCCGACACAGTTCACGGACCTTCCGTCCTCATCGTCGGCAGTTCTGATCTCCACACCTACATACGCCCTCCAAGGCTCGTTCTCACCAACCATCTCCTCCCTCATGCACACCTACAATACATCTCCCCCAATCGACGAAGTCGCCCGCGCCCAAGCAGAACTTAACCAAGTCAAAGACATCATGGTCCAAAACGTTGAACAAATCCTCAGTCGAGGCGAACGAATCGAACTCCTCGTCGATAAGACGGATAACATGGCCACTCAGGCTACAGCGTTCAGAAGGGGCGCGAGAACGGTCAGACGACAGATGTGGTGGAAGAATAGTAAGATTTTGGCCTTGTCTGTCCTGGTTGGGTTGATTTTGCTGTATATATTGGTCGCTCAGTTTTGTGGCGCGGGGTTACACTGCGTTGGATGACCCGCCCCCTATTTTTTACTCGGACTTCATTGTAGCATCGTAGTTCACTTGTACATGTATCCAACATCTCAAGTTCACGCTCTCAAAGTATGTGTAATACGCCACAAGGTGGGTCATTCATGGCCGTGGAACCCCGTAGAAGGGTGAATCCACCTCATTTCCTTCCAAGCTTTCGTTACGTGCTTTCGGTTGTGAGTTGCTCAATCGTCGAGGCAAAGTCGGTCGTTCCTTGCGTCCCGGGCTGAGTAGATGTCTTGTCGATACGTTTGACGCGGTGTCGCTTGGAGTCAATTGCTTGATCTTGTTTTCTGTTCTTCGGGCATGATTCTTTAAAAGCACCCGACGCTGCTTGTCTTTGTAGGCCAAAACCTGACCTGAACGTTATTATATTCATAAATGCATCAAACTATGCCTCGCTCACCTTACCCCGATGCCGCGAACGTACACGGAGAGTTCGTAGTTGACTGAGATACACGGAGACTCTCTCCTTACACACGGAAAACGTGTAAACGAAATGTCTACTCGGACTGGGCGAACCTGACCGATCGATTGATCGCTAGAGAGAGAGTACGGTAGCAGATGAATGTGTCTGAGATTGATAGGTCGATAGAGGGTGGTCTCCACGCCAGCAAGTGGAGGCGAAGACCATCATTGACGATGGGCAGTCGAGAGAGAGGTCTGCCAGTTCGTGGTCATTGAGGGATCTCTCGTTATTCCAATGGATCGTTAGCTCCCGAAGGCATTGCGAAACGGATGAACAGAATTTCGAGGGAATCGATCGACGTAGCTTGTCAGATCAAGCATCTCGGTCTTATGGGGGATAATATTGCTGTACAAACGGTTTCGTCAGATGGAACGTTCTCTCGAGCGTTGAAGAGATGGATTGGTTTGTAGGGATCGTGTGTCGTGGTGATAACTTGAAGTCTGAACTTTGCTCCCACGGGAATTCCCGGCTAGAGTTTCTTGTCTGTCCACCGTAAAAGTTGCTGCAGACGATGTACCGCGCCATTTCAGTCCCAAAACGAGCCGCTGGCAGAGGCTTGGTCAGGGCAAGGACGGTGAGTTTTTACCAGGCTTTGTGTTTTGCCTTCCTCATGTTCGTACCCGACTACTTAGCGTCTGTCAAGCACCAATACCACCAACTCTTCCACCACCGCAGGTTCTGCTGCCTCCGCTTCCGCATCTCCAACATCCCCGAAATCTTCGGGTGCCCTCCGAAAGCTCCTTTTCTTCTCCGTCACCGCAACCGGCACGTTTTACATCGGAAGCACTTTCGTCTCCTATGAAAACCCGGAGTACAGGGAACTTTTCACCAAACACGTTCCTCTGGGTAACGTTCTCGTCGAGTATGGAGAACAACATCAGTGGGACGATATTACGATGCAACAGGTCGTCGTTGCCACTGTCGACACTGCGAAATCGGTGTATGACTTTGTGCAGAAGCAATTAGGGAACGTGATTCCTCAACCGCCGGATACCAAGTCCACAACTCCAGCACCCGAGAAGAACAAGGCAGAACCATCGCGCGAAATCACGAAAGAGTCGAAATCTCTCAACGATACCAAAGCCCGAGTCAAATCCACAGCTGCAGAGCTCAAGACTATCGTCCAGAAATCGACTGAAACGGAAGAGTCTGCCAAAGTGACTGCGCTTGCCAAATTCAAGGCTGCTCAGTTCGCCGAGGAACTCGACGAGCTCGTTAGGAAGGCGGAGGCTGCGTTGGCGAAGCCTGTGGAACTCACGTCTCTTCCCGACCAGGCTTCCGATGCTGCAACTACTCCTGATGAAGTGAACGTTTATGCGGCTCCACTACCTATAGGTTTCGAACCACCTCCTGGGTTTTCAAGACCAATTCCGCCTAAACCCACGGGACCTGAGCTTCCTCTCGTCGCACCTGCCGTCGTTGAAATTGGCATCTCAGAACCCATCGTCTCCCATCTCGCAGGAACCATCGATGACCTCGCTTCATACCTCAAGGCGAACCCTGCTGCCGCCAAAAAAGCCAAGGGTATCCTCGAAACCGCCCGAACAGACCTCACTGAACTCGCTTCTCGGTTCGATAAAATAAGAGAGGAAGAGAAGAAGGGGTTGGAGGCAAGGCTTGACGAGCAGGCTCATGCGTATAACACAAAGTTGCTCGAACTTGAGATCGAGTCTCAGGACAAGCTGGCATTGCAGAGGGAGGATAACGAAAAGTTTGTGGTGGATGAAAAGGAAAAGGTCGTTCAGGCGTATCGCGAGAAGCTCGATGAGGAGCTCAAGGCACAAACGGAGCTCATGAACGAGCGGTAAGTGTCAGCCTCCTACCCCTCTAGGCTCGACTGTTGGAATTGATTTGCTTTTTTTCGAATAGCTTGAATGAGGCCGTGATTGCCCAAGGTATCGAGCTCCAACGTCGTTGGATCCGCGAAATTCAAGTCAAAGTCGAAGAAGAACGCGGTGGTCGACTCGCTCGACTCGACGAACTCGCCACAGGTCTCAAACGTCTCGAACGTCTCGCCCTCGACAACTCTTCCTACCTCGACGAGAACATCCGCATACACGGTATGTGGACTGCCGTACGCGCTATGCAAGCTGCGATCGAATCCCCCGTTCGAAAACCCTTCCGCGAGGAACTTCGGATATTGAGACATATCGCGATTGCAAAGGAAGATGGTGTCGTGTCGGCTGCGTTGGAGACTCTTGAAGAGTCGGATATTCCGGATGTGGGAGTGGAACCTCTCGCGGATTTGACAACGTGGTTCACGACATCTGTCGCACCTCGCGTATCGAGCGTCGCACTGGTCCCAGATCAGAACGCTGGTGTGTTGTCACACTTGGCGTCGCATTTGTTGTCGTCGTTTAGGTTCCAGAGACATGGACTTGCTTCGGGCTTGGACGTGTTGAGCGTGTTGGGGAGGGCGGAGTATTATATGAACGAGAAGGATTTGGATAGTGCGGCGAGAGAGTTGAATCAGTTGACGGGTCCGCCCAAGGAGCTGTTGCAGGATTGGCTGGATGCTGCGCGTAGACGGTTAGAGGCACAGCAAGCTTTGGAGGTGAGTTTGCCGTCGATTTGGGTAATCATTTCATCACTGACGAGGTTGGGACGTTTAAGGTGATACAAGCTCAAGCCACGGTTGCTTCGTTGCTTGTGCTTTAAAACTCGTCGATTGCTAGGGATACATAGACTGCAATCTACTTCGTCACCCTCAAGTCCTGACAAGCTGCATGCATGCATGAATTGAAAATGCTGTAGTAACGTCGTCGTGATCCCTCGGGGTGACTTGGATGGCCCCAGCAGCGGGGCGCTGTTCCACGTCTTGATCATTTTGTCTAGTCAGTGGACAATAGTGGACCATACATTTGGATCAAATTCGGAATTCAAGAAACCAAAGATTTATACAAGTACATCTCAGTTTGATGACATCTAGTAACTGGTTGGTTGGTTGTGTCCCCTCCAGGAATCTACACTGCAGCAACATCGTTCCCAAGGACCAGTCCAAGTCTACCGCGTTCCAACACTGCTTTGAATCCAAAATGGATTTCCTGCGTAAATTCGTCCGTGGCGCTGTGCATCGCATGAATGGGTTTCCGAGCATTCACTTGGTTGAGTACAAATTTCGCATCTTCGTCCCCCGCAGAGACGAGTTGAGCTACGTCAGCAGGAAGGAGGAGCGGTCCCGACGGGGAGAGAAGCTCTGGATCCAGTCTTGAACGTGTTTCACCGGGTGTTTTCAACGTACGTGAACCAAGGCGACTTACCTGTTACGCACCGACTCATACATCTCGGGGTTAGTCGGAGCGGATACGCTACGACAGAATTCCATGGTTTGCTACATGCAAACATCAGAAAAAGCTTTTCGTTACGAACGAACCTGAAAAAAAGTCACCTGTAGTTCATCCTCGGTCAGCGTCTTTCCTACGTCTGCAGTTCCTTGGATAACTGAAGAGGATCAGGTGTGTCCTTTCGAAGCTTCACATCACTGCTCACCAGGTCTGAGGATGTCGAATGCGCGATCGAAGTTGTCCTCTTTAATGTCACTCATGACTGGAGCGCTTTGATTACGTATTTGCTGGTAAGTGGCCAACACAACGAGGAGGAATCTGAATTTGCAAAGGGATGTGAGGATCCTATGTGGTTACCTTTCTTATGAGACATGCTTACCGTGTGTACGACACCCCGACCTTGGACGTATGCCAGCGCTGCGCTTCCTCCTCCGTCGCACCTCCGCGGATGGATGCAGCAATAGTGATAGCCGCAGACAGAGCTCCAGTGAATGCCAAATGAACACCGGAAGAGAAAAACGGATCGATGAATGCTACCGATTCATCAGGTAAAGCGAGTCAGTAGTTTTTTTTTTCGGATCTGCGCACCTCCTGCATCACCAGCAATCCGATACCGTGGCCCTGCATAGCTCGATGCTGAGTAACTGAAGTCGCTCGCAGCCTTGACTGCGCCCTGCTTATCCTTATTTCGTAACCGGCCTTCACCAATCAACTTTATGGCGCCTGGGGCTCGTCGCAGCTCTTCGAGGTAGTGGTCCTGGAGGGAGTAGTCGTTGGTAGCAGCTGCGTCTCTACCCGCACGCTTCTTGTTGATGCTGATATCTTGGTCCATCACAACGCCAATGGACGTCGACCCATCGTGCAGGGGGATAAACCAAACCCACCCAGATTCGTCTATACCACCCATGAGTAAGAACGCATACATTTCTCGACTGAACACACAATCACCTTCCAGAGCTTCGATCCATACGGCATTCTCCCTCGTCGTCCCGGGCATATAGGAGTCAGTGTTCTCCCAATATCCCCAGCAGGCGACGTTATTGAGGCTCTCATTGAATTTGCGATTTTTGAGGTAACGCGTCGACACGATACCATTTCTACCGGAGGCGTCGATAAGATAGTCGAACTCAATTCGTCCTTGTTCCCCCGAGGGCTTTTTCCATGATGCTGCGACCGGCTGCTTGGGGTCTGAACCGCTGAAATGCAGTTCGGTGACTTGGGTTTCCGTGAACGCACGTGCTCCACAGGAGATTGCGTGTTGAAGAAGAAGCTCATCGAATTCCGCACGGACCTACAGATGTGAAATCAACGTCATGAGACGTGCCGCTTAGCATGAACAGTCATCACGCACGACGTTCCACGCGCCATTGTTAGGATCGAGGGAAATAAAGTCGGTGTCTGCATGTTTTCGCTTTATGTTAGACCCACACATCGTACTACGCGCATGGACTTACATCCTTCACGTTTGTACTGATTCAATTTCACGGCTCCGCCAGGCTGTGCTCCTCCGACGTCAGTGTTTACTTGAAGGCCCAACATCATTGTTGTCGTTTACAGACCTTGACCGCAAATCCATAGGACTTGACAGCATCTTCCGCTCCGATGAACCGCAAGTATTGGCGTACAGACGGAAGCATGCTTTCACCAATATGATATCTGAACGCCAGCGTTACTTCCTTCTGGAACAGATCGAGAAAACGAAAACGGAATTCACTAACCTGGGAAATTTGCTAGCTTCGAGGAGGACAACATCGAAACCTTCTCGGGCCAGAGCGGCTGCGGCATAGCTTCCCGCAGGCCCACCACCAATGACGAGGATCTGGGTTGATTTCGACTTGTAATTTGTGTGCGTCAGTAGGTGCCTTGTAGAACACAGAGCCCAGAGAGACCTACCACGAGTTTGATCGCCATGCAGTGCACTCACTTGTGAGAAGGGTAACGAATTATATCGCCCTGAGTTTTATAGTGGGGACCATAGCTTGGCATCATCCAAGGCCCTTACCGGACTGCGGACAGTATGCTCACTCGTGAGAAGAGTTAAGAAGGCTTTCACCGGTTTCATGCATGAATGACCACCGCAAGGGTTGTCGCCCTTACGCCCTGGCGGATGCGGGGCTTTCCCATGGACAGCGTGAGTACCATAGTATCGACATGGGAATGGGATCGTTTGGATCGTTTTGTTCTCCTGAGAAAATTGATGCTTCGACTAACTCCCGTCTCAGTGCCAATCGCGGTAAATGCTCTGTTGACAACACGTACGCGAGGATCAACATTCACTTACTATCATGGGGGAGTAATGACAAGTTAACTTGAAGTGGCGTATTCAAGTTGCAATGACAAATTCACACCCGCAACTTTGCTCTACGCGACTCAGATAAATTTAAATTTAAATTTGCACGAGGAACTTCTCTGATATTATTATCAGCACAGTATGTGGGCAAAAATTCATAGTGGTATTTCGAGCGAGTGCAAGCTATGGACAGAACATTGCCATTACACCTATGTCAAGTTCACACCTTGCGACTAATCATGCATCATGGCCCAAAATCGCATTCAAGTCAAGCCCTGAAATACCTCATGACCTACTCGAGCTTCCGAGGGCTTCCGATCGAGTGTGCTCACAGTGCAGGTGAGATGACGTCCACGTCCTTCAAGGGGTGCCACTAGGATAGTAGAGACAGAGCCAATGGCCAGATAAAGACAATCACTCACGATAAAGCATGCATGAAGGAAAGTATTTGCAGGGGAGTCCGAGACACCAACCAGGGCGGCTCATGATTGGCAGGAGGTGAGTCCTCGAGATGGACAAAAGCTACATATGTAGATCGCAATTCTATACCACGTTTCCCACAACAAAAGAAATCATCTGGTATGGCTGGTACAGCAGGATTGATGGCTTAAGCGCTCATTTCCCGGGGAACATCTCCCCACCGGTAAGCGCACACTCACACATGACCTGAGCGCGCCTTACGACCGTCTGAACGTTCTCCTGTCCTCCAGGTGATGTTGGACCCTTCGAAACCTTGACGAGTCCAGGGAAGACAGTCGTCCCGACCTTATCCCCTTCCCCCCTCTCACTCTTCATACACCTCTTCACGAGCTCAATCTGTCTCGGGAACAACTGACTCCCGATCTCAGGTACGAACGACCGATAGAATGCATCCGCGCTACCGCTTCCACCGGTCGATGGGGAGCCGTGAAGCATGCGAGAAAAGGCGTGAGCGGATGTGAGGATGGAAGGGATACCTCTGGCGTGGTCACCGAGGGCTTTGAGGAGGGTGGGGATAAGTTCGTGGAGGATACTGGTCGTAAGTTCTGGAGAGCAAGATTCGACTGCAGCTGAGAATGTTTGACGACGCCATACGCCTGCCACAACTGGATTTCCTGTTCAAAACGGTGTGTGATCAGCGGAAACCAGCCTCATCTGAACAAATGTGAATCCTCTTGGACTAACTGGAGAACAAATGTTCGTGTATCCTCGTCAATTGTACGTTCGCCTCTGCCGAGTTGGTTACCATGAGGACATTAATGATTTCGGAGCTGATGACTTCGGAGAGGGCATGACGGAGGATGTTTTGGGCTTGGATGGGTGTTGGACCGGATCCGGGGAGTGAATCGATTGGGACGTCGGCTCCGGTGAGATCGGAGAGGGCTGCGAGGTAAATGTCGGAGAGGGAAATGGAGGGTGCGCGAACGACATCAGCGGCCCAGCGGTTGATGAGTCGTTCGAGTTGGGATGCTGCGTTCTATCATCGATGGGAGCAAGAAACGTACATCGGTATTCGATGTCAGAAGATTAATTGGAATGGACCGCACCTTGATCGAGAAATCGTCGACAGATGTGCCCCCCTGCTTCGTGTTCGCATTCGACTGATCATTGGCGGTACCTTCGAGGAGTCCGATACGAGCTCGGAGGAGAGCGACTTGTTTCTCTTGCTCTTCAAGTTGTTGTCGCTGTTCTTCGACTTTCTCGTGTGCGATACGCTTGATTGGGGTTTAGCATTTTCTGGTAATGATCGTTGACGCGAACGGAGCTCACGAAGTTGGTGAGGGCATAGCGATATTGTTCTCCGCTGACCACGTCTACATGTTGTTGTGGATATGCCATCGTTTGGTTCCTACTTGGTGCTCAAGAGGTGGGTATACCGTCCAGGGTATCGGGATTCCGGTGTGCAAGGTGTTATGGAGGGATAAGCGCGGGACACGGCGGTGAACAGCCTCGTTGTACGGAAGCGAGGCGATCATGGTCTCTTGTCCACGGACGTTCATCTCGCTCTCGCTATCATGATAGGTTTAAGACACCAAAGGTGGGTTGATGTATAACTTCAGCTCAACCTTATCTTGAGCTACAACTCTCCTCGACACCATCGCTCAGGCTAATGCGGCAAGCTGGCACAATTTTCGGTGGAGGAAGCTGAGTGGAATCCGACTCGCCATCCATAGCACAGACATCCTCGCGGGTCTCGTGCTACTGCTCTCTAACTTGTATGCATAAACACATCCTACCCATTCCGAGTCCTGCCGCACTATGGTTGAAAATTTGGATCACAGTCGAACGTGACACTTGTGGTTGTCCAGCCAAAACTTCGACCATCCTGCGCTGGTCCCGAACATCGAAGCCTACGATGCTCAAGTCTAACTCCGTCTCGTCTATGTGACACGATCCTAATGCTCGACGCAAACGCTCTATTCTTCAACTTTATTCCTGGGCTTCTTTGTTCATCAGATCGTCCGGACCGCTGATGCGGTGGTCGATGGTAGCGGGATTCTTCACAGGTAAACACATAACGCTGAACTCCGAACCCGAATCACACCCCACAACCCTCATGCACTGGTTCAAACACCTATTCTTCGTAGCCCTCGCATGCCTTCCCACGACCGCCAAAATCGACAGACCAACTTAACCCGCAATGCCTCCAGCCTCGCCACGCTCATGCAAGTTGGGAATGACAACTTTGCGTTCGGAGGAGATGTGCCCCTGATGACATTCCTCCATGTCGTCTTGGGGCTGGTTGAACGACAGTTTCCCTCCAAGTGAGACGTTGGAGAACGTAGAAGACTACACGAGCACCAGCTGGTGGAATCATGACCGTCTAGTGACGTACATGTTTGACGGTGACTCTGTGGTTCAGCAGTGGCTCGTCGCGAACTCGAATCGCGCTAATCTTTGGAGCGTCGGCCTGGTGTTCTTTTATGCGGAGGGAACGTCACTGAGAATGATTTATAGGTGACGTCCACCAGATTCTTGATCTGTGGACCGGGGTCATCACAAGCTCGTTCACATGACGAGGAGAGAACATCACCGTTCAGACGAGTTCACACCAAGGACGCTCCACCGTCGGCATATCCATCCGCTCCTCACTTCTGGCCGGCGGATAACTCGGCATGTTGTTAGACTTTCCATGGAACGATGGATCCTTGAAATTTAAGGCCCTATTTGTTCGATGGTATAACATGACATGTCCCCATACCACCGCCCTCGAAACGCAGAATCTCATGCCAGGAGTTGGTGCAGAAATCGCTCACACCATGCTTGACACGATCTTCACTCCAGGAACTGGAGATCCTTTGAAAATCCCTCGTGATTCTCCGTCGTCTCATCGGTACACCATACTTCCCACAGTAAATACGCCCTTCTTTTTCGTTTTCGGTGTCCTACTCGGCGAGCCCTGGTGGTCGGTTCCCTCTCCCGAGCACCTTCAGCAATCGTCTGTGCAAGCATGTGAGTCGTTTTTGTGAAGATAGTGGTTTCGTGGATGTTACCCGCTCTGATGATCCGCGGGCATATGAATTGCAGAGACGAATTGTCCTCTCAAGGGTAATTGAGAGGGTAAACGAAGCAGGAGACCTTCCGCTGCAAGAGGTATGTTTCTGCTCACCTTTTATATGAAGTCCATACCCACGACCTCCAAGTCTTGCCTTGCTCATAATGGCTGGGTGAGTCGTCTTTCACGATCGCAAATATACAAATAGGTTGATCACACAGTAGCACGGGAAATTTCACATGGAGATGTAAGTCATGCCACTTGAATGCTCGTCGAATGCTCACGTTTTCTGCAGGTACTTTGGGAGCTCCTCGATCGTTCAAACACGGTCTATTCACGTTTCCTCCAGATATCCATTGAGCTCGCGCGGGTTCAGGAACACTGGGACACAGGCGCACGATGGTCGAAGATGACGGACCTCAGGTCGTTCCGCTCCAGGAGAGATAAACGAGCTACTTATTTGGCAACGATGTAACCCACTCGTGTTTGCAGAATACGAGTACTGCGCCTTCCTGACTGTGACGACGTTGGAGAAGTGGAGGAATGTGGTTTTCCCCAGATTGGGTGTAGTAGATGTGGAGGGTATCAGTCAAGCACTCTGATTTGCTGTCTTTGGGGTGGCGATCATATTAGAAGTAAGCCTCCAGGCTTATATCACTGCCTTGACACTGATATCCCTTGCCGTGTCCCTCGGTCCACCTAACCTAACCGGTCATGAGCAACCCATATTTGTGCAAAACTGAGAAATATGAGTCGTCCATTCAGATAATACTGTACGGGTGTCTCCTGTTAAAAGACTCAATGTGTCACTCGCGAGACATGTCACGCACTTCGACTGCACAAATACGCTCAGACGCATGTCCTCGTTGCTTGGTCATACACACATGGTTTCAATCAATAAGAGAAGCATTGATGATGACACATAGACCGCAATCCATCGGCGGGTGCTTGGATTTGCGAGAGCGGTTGCCACCGTTTTCGACGGCATGAAGTAAGGGCCAAGTTGGCTAAATGGGGGGTTAGGTTTGCGGCAAGTGAGACGATACCGAGCCCAGCAAGAAAGCCTTCCGTGCGATTACGATGGGTAAGACCCCAACAATCCACCTGAGAGTAGCGTTGACCCAAGTGTTGGGCTGGAACAAAGAAACGAAGCTGGAATCGTCTTCACCGACCAGAAATCGAGGGCGAAACGCGGCGGAATACGCGAATATGTTATAGATTAGTATGGCTAAGCACAAAAGACTCGAACGCGTGTGCTGCAAGTGGCACTATGGTGGAGGGGCGCAGTGGTGCGAAAGTCGTATGTATGTCTCGTCGTCATCGCCGTCCTCGTCGATGTGTACGCTGACCAATTGAGCGCGAGCTTTCCGACGTACCACCACCAACGCCTCGAGGCAGTTTGACAGAGAAGGAACTACAGCATTTCTAGTAAGTTCTTCTAATCACCATATCATATCATCTTTCAATGAGCAAGACAAAACAACTCACCTATTATTTCATCGAAGAGTCTCTCTCAGGGACTCTGACTATTCGCCCTGGCGATACCGTGGCCACAGTGCGCAAACAAGTGCACAGCGCCACTGGGACAAAGGTGGTGGATAATTGGGGTGGCGAAGACTCGGAGGATTCGGGGGAAACCTACGTCCACCATAGCCCTGACTCCGTGTTAATCATCTCTGGTGCGCTGCTAAATTCAAGCTATGATATGCAACCAAGTGCTAATTACGACTCCATCTTTCAGATCAGCAAGGATTCAACATTTCGAGAGACGATAACAAGATGATGTCAGAAATATGCAAAGACACGCTCATTGCTCTGGTCCCTCCCCAGAGTCAAGACCGTCGCTTGCCAGTTCATCTGGCTGTTCAAGTTCCCTTCAACCAGCGTAGTCCGCTGCGGGAAAAGATGAAGAAGCATCAGGATCTGGCGCTGAATATCAAGGATGTGATCGGTAAAATGCAGAAAGATATGGAGGCTATGAAGGATCGCCAGGGAAAGACAAATGCCGCAATGAACGAGCTACAGGGAAATGTCCAGGCACTGGAGAAGGAGCGGTCGGTCGACAGGGCCTTCATCAAGACTTTGGAGAAGGAGCGGTCGGTCGACAGGGCCTGCATCAAGACTTTGGAGAAGGAACGGTTGGTCGACAAGGCCCGCATCAAGACTTTGGAGAAGGAAGTCAACACGCTTACAGTCACCGTCAATAACTTGCACAAAGCGATTGCAAAGCGTGACGCCGACAAGGAGAGGATGGATCTCGAGTTCCAGGAGCTTCGAGATTCCCACAACGATCATGCTAGTTGGATCTACGGTCAGGTTTGTGTGGCGTGCAGCTCTCTTCGATTTGACTATGTATTGAAACGCTACTCAAACAGGATGTTCAGATGTTGGATCGTATCAAGGCCCGACACTTACTTACTGCCGCGCAAGAGATGCTGGCCGTCGCCATAGGTGTTGCGGAACCGCGGTTTGGGGCGTGGCTTTCGTGGAAGGAAGCACTTGGGCCCTCTCAGGTGCTTTCCGAGAGGATAGCAAAGGCGCATCAACTTCTCTCGGCGACTCATGTTCAACTGGACTACAAAACGACGAAGTTCGTGTCGTCTGAGGATGGCATGAGATTGGTTTCGGAATATCAATCACCCATTCGTACTCTGGGCGACACTGCTGCTCACCCAACAGGTGCCCCCGTCAAGTTATTCAGTGATACGGTCAAGCGGCACCGCGACATCGCGGGTCTGAATGCTCTCATGCTCTTCGTCTGTATCGCGGAATGAAAGAACTGGTCTAGCACTGTGGATATAATGACTAGATAACACACAAATATACTCCTGGCAATGTACAACTCTATGCACACCTGGGATTCTGAGCGATGGGAAAGATATTCCTAAAACGGTAAGTCCACTTTGATCTAATCGCAATCAATTCACCGCTATCCTTTCACCACCACTTCTCTTAATTTTGCAGTCGCTCAGCAACGATGCCTCGCCAATTCTTCGTCGGAGGTAACTTCAAGATGAACCCCGCCACGGTGGAACAGAAGAAGGCCATCGTGGACATCCTCAACAAGGCTGATTTTGACCCCTCGACGGGTATGTACCAAGCACCGTGACAAACACGCCATCTCGTAAGACTGAAAACCGGAGCGTCGTGTTCTCGTTATCGTTACCGTAGAGGTCGTCATTGCACCACCCACCTTATATCTCCTTCCTCTCAAGTCTTTCGTCCGTAAGGAAATACAGCTCGCTGCTCAAAACTGCTACTCCAAGCCCAATGGTGCCTTCACTGGAGAAACTAGGTGCGAGCCAAAGTTGCAGAAACCCTACACGATTGTGTTTTAAACAGTTTACCGACGGGTTTACTAGCCCGACTCAGCTCGTCGACGCCGGTATCCCATACGTTATCCTAGGTGCGCGTTCCGCGGCATATACTTCCTCACTTCATTGTTCTCATTCTCACTCGTCGATCGATCTTGATCCCTGTCATGGTGGTGTTGATCTGGTGATCTTCATTATAAATAAATCAGGACACTCGGAACGTCGTTCGGTCTTCCACGAAACCTCAGCACTGATCGGGACAAAGACAAAGGCAGCTCTGGATGCAACTCTCAAGGTCATCCTTTGCGTGGGCGAATCGCTCGAGGAGCGAGAGGCTGGTCAGACTGCAGAGGTTGTCAACGCTCAGCTCCAGGCTGTCGTTGACGTTCTCAAGGACGAGACTTACTGGAAGTGCGTGCATCCCCCAAACCCCCAATTTTATCCGCCGTGATATCGATGTCGCATTAAATAGGACCATCGTGATCGCATACGAACCCGTATGGGCTATCGGCACTGGCAAAGTTGCCACTTCCTCACAGGCACAAGAAGCTCACGTTGATATCCGCAAGTTCTTGAAAGAACGTGTCTCTCCTGCTGTTGCTGAGAGCACGCGGATCATCTATGGTGGAAGTGTTACCGCAGCCAACTGCAAGGAGCTCTGTAAGTATTTTAACGTATGCTCAGATATGATGATATATGTAACTCATCGGGGGGCTCTACAGCTACGCAACCGGACGTGGATGGATTCCTTGTTGGTGGAGCTTCTTTGAAGCCCGAGTTCGTTGATATCATTAATGCGAAGAAAAACTGAAAGTACCGTGTTACGTGTGTCTAGATGTAATAGTAGGTCATGAAGCTTTGCAACACCAATCATGATCCTGGGTATGGCCCCGGTGGCGATGACTCGGACAACTGAGTTTCAAGCCTCTGTTTGTTGGTGCAGAAACATCACCACTGCAATGTTTCCGTGGTTCTGGATTTATGATTCCGCTTCATTCGGGGTTAACCATCTTCTTCACTTAGGATGGTACTCTTAAAGGATCTCGCCGTCACCAATCATTTTGCTAGCAAGAGCTTGGCCCCTCCCAGAGGAAACCATCTACCACATCGTACAATTTCTGGATCCCCACGAACTTATCGCTCTTCAAATAGTAAATCCAATTCCCATTTCTAAGCTCGAGCTATCTAATCTCATTCCCGTGAAATACTATAGCTTTCGAAACAGTTTTATGCCATCGTTAATGATGTGATCATATGGAGGACAATATATCGAAATGCTCGACTGCCTCGCCCTTTTGGACCATTCCGGTTTCTCCAGCGCACGCTTGTCCGCTCCGCACAACTGGCACAAACTTGGACCTCACAACCCATGAAAGTCAGATCCTCTTCTCGACGTCAGATCATTTGTGATCTCGAGCAGATTGCTGATCAAACCTGGGTCTCCCAGAGATGGTTTATATGGGAAGAGGGGTCGAAGGAAATTCTATCATGCGATTCAATCACTGGTTCTCGGCGGACTTTATGGACTAACGGGCCAGTATCGTCTTGGGGGGCATGCTCGAGCATATCTACCGAGGGGCACCTGATCTACCTGGCGTTGCGTACAGAAAATGGTGACCATCACGATTCAGTGCACGTACTTCTTTAACACATTTCTGCCGTATGACTCATGTTCTTCATACAGGAAACTTCTGGAGTTTCGAGTAGACGAGGATTCCGGTGATTGGTTGGGTCCCATTGTCTTCAATGTTCCGATCAGGTTTTCGGAGGAAGAGACCTGTATCAGTGCTTACAGCGAAAAAGCACCGTGGGTTTATGTCTCGGTGGACCCATATGAAAGGCTTGAAAATGCTTTGATCTTTGACATCCGTGGTCGGCGCTTCTACCGTTTCCCTCCAACCAAAACTCAATTGGTGCGTGAGCGCACTGAACAATGACAGATCTTACTCATCGAGAAGTAGACTGAAATACAGCCATCGTTGGCGAACGAGTTGGGGTCCGATTCCCCGTACCAAGTCCTATATACAACGACCCACATCTTTGCCGTGTTCCGTTGCGCTCCGGACGGTTCGAACACAGAACAACTCATACAAGCATTCATTGTCTCTGATGTCTCAAACCCAAGCAACGATGTTATCTATGAGCTCTACCACTCTCACGAAACGATCCAGCGTGGACGTCCCTCATACCTCTTCCTCATCCGAGATTCGGTTGTGAATCCTGTTGACGGGTCGACGACCCTCAGATTCATGAGCTCCGTGATTGGCTCGCAGCTGACGATCGTCTGCACAGATTTTTCCCTACCACTGTCGCGAACCGATGTCATTCTCCCAATGTCCGTTGATACTCACGAAATCTTCAATACCAAAGGTTGGCATAGAGCCGAACAAATCTGTGCTTCCGATGATGGTTTTGTTAGAGGTTTCTGCATCCTTAATAATACTTACCTCGTGGGCCTACTTTATACGTTCACCATCGATGCTACTGGGGAAAGATGTGTAGCTGTCGTTGGTCGTAGCTCAGTGCCAGAGCCTGGCATTGAATTTACTCAGTGGCTGTCGCAGATACTCTGGTTCGATGGTGAGAGGGTATGCTATTATATAGAAGATCGTCCTACAGAACCCCATGTCATTCATGTTGTCAACTTGGCATAGAGTACCAATATAAATCGAATGTTAGCAACAGTGGTGGTGCCAAGAATCCAGTGGTAAAATTATTTGAACAATCTGCTGAGTCAATCAAACATCGAACCAGAATTGCAAACATCCCCGTTGGCAAGTCAAAATAGGGGCAGCCAAGAAACCTCGAGGTCTTCGGGAAGTCTGAACTTTCCAGGATATACTGCACGAGCGGGGAACGAGGGCTCTGGTTGCCATCGATGACCTGTTCATTGCCCAGTGACTGTGGTCAGAGGTTTGCATTCGAGAGATATGCCTTCGTTCCAGAAATGACGAACCAAAACTCTTGCTCTCTGGGTTTTCTTCACTTTGAGAAGAAGGTCGACCCGGACAGAACACCCGGGTCAACATCCCAACCACTGACGCAAACGAACTAGTTGTCGCTCACAATCTTCAAATTAGGATCAATCACTAGCCTTCCGACACCTGGACCGTTCCCTCATTTTCACCCTTCCCAGCCTTCAACATTTCAGCAAATCGTTCCACACTGACATTCTGAGGTTCATTTGATATTGGGGTCATCACTTGGCTGTGGCCAGAGCAATTTAGAGCCATCTGCTGTGAGTTTGAGTCGCGTTGCCACTGCTTCACCGACTCGGAGCCCGTCCTTGGCTTCTCTGGACAGGGTTAAATCGCCTCTGGAAACCTCAGAAGCATCCGAATCACTCACTGGGGATCAACCACAAACCTTCCTGCAGCATCTTCGTAGTACGGTCGATCTGTTCAGCTTTGACAATGCATGTGTCCTCCATTCTGCCTTTGTCGTGTTTCTCGTCCGCGTTGCCATTTCCATTATCAGCACCATTTGTGTGTACCCGAGGCATGCCAGTGCCAACTAGCAAACGTATTGAGCGACTGGGCTTTGCAAGATCCTTCGCGAACAGTACTCCTTAGTATATGTGCGGAAAGGCGGGTGGAAAATACCAAGCCCGCACAGTGTTCTGATTAGCACGTCTCAGACCAAGTTCGTACTCACCCAGGGTTCGGAGTGAGCATGGGGGTATGGTGGACGTTTGGTGACGGTTCAAATTCTTCAAAGTCCGCAATTCTTTTTCGTTCTCCGCATACATGCAGGCTCTCAATATACATTTATAAGGATGCTCCATCGTTACGGTCACAAAGAAATGGAGCAACTGATTGGATTTTCACAGTCCTACTAAAAATCTAAAAATCTGGACCTAGTAGGCCCATCTATGATATATTATACATGCCACTTTAGTTGAATACCATGGTCAAAGACTCGAAGACCCTGGTCACAAGGTTTCTATCGCACCCAAAAATCGTGGGAATATGTAACCCCCTGTCTTACCGGAGACTGCCAGAGTGAAATGCTCAGCCCTGGGCCGCCAGTGTTGTCGACACACTCAGAGGTGAGGTCTTTTCCAGAAGACTCTCGCGAGAAGTCGCGCGAGCATGACAAAGTCAGAAACAGTTCAGAAACGCGAAGGGAACACGACGTACTGAGCAACGAGACGTGTCGCGAACGCGAATGCAAGACGAGAGGCCAAGGATGAGTCGAGCGACGACAAGAAGGGGGCGAAAGGGGCGAGAAATCACGCGGGAGAGTCGGTGAGCAGAAAGTTGCAGCGAGAGGATCGGGCGAGGATGCCACGAACCAAACGGCTGACGGCGTAAGCCTCGCGACCCCGGCGAGCAGCCCAAAAGATGTCGAGGTGAATGTCAAACCCCCACGAACCCTCGCGGACCACGCAGCCAAATACAGATGCCAAGCGAAACAGTATCGCGAGGGGAGATTTGAGGAGTGGTTGAGAGCCACACGGAGGCATCGGGTGCTGGCGATGAGGTCAGGGAAGGGAAACACGAGGTGTCGCGACCACGCACAGCGCCCGCAACGGGCAACCAGTCGAAACCTCCACGGACGAGACCGCTGCCGCAGTGACAGCGAACGCGTCCGTTGACGCCAGCGCGAACGCAAACGAACAGGAAGACTCACCAGATGATCCCCAGTGCATGCCGCTCGAGGGGGAGAAGGTGGAGTCGAGCCCCGGGAGCATCGAGCTCACCACACACGAGCACGGCGACGGACGGAGTCCGTCGTGCGTGCCCAGCGAACCCCACAGACGGTCGAAGGCACCAGATGGAGCGGGCCTGGCTGGATGTCGAGTTGGCGAGGTAGTGGAGTCGAGGAATGGGTCGAGCGTATCGAGCAATGACCCAAGTGTCGCGATCGAAGACGGCGGCGACTCGTACCAGCCAGAACCACCCACCGAACCACCAGACCAAGTGGACGAGCCGACGAGCGAAACACGTCGAACGACGCTGAAAATGCGCCCAGCTGCGAAGACGCGCTACCAGACGAATTGCCAGCGCCATCCATCGAAGGTGGGGCAAGAGTGAGCGCAGTTGGGAAGGTTTGGGGCACGAGGGTGGAGATCGAGGAGTTGAAGGTCGAAACAAGCGAAACAAGCGGCTGCGCCGATGCAGACTGCGGGTTGCGGCTCGAAACGACCAAGTCGAGCGATCCGGGAGCCATTGAGGTCGAACCAGGCGGCGAGATGGACGTCGAACGAGCGGGAAGCGTCGTGCGCAATCACGGCCGCACGGAAACCGATCGCGGAGACTCGAGAACGCTCGAGGATAAAGAAATCGGCTGGGGAGCGATGGGTGTGGTCGAGGAGGGCCCAGGGACGCTCAGAGACGAGCAGGACGAAGAGGAGGACGACAAGACGCCTCGAAACGCGTCGATCGATGGGGAGAAGAGGTCATCGAGACCGTTCGAGCGATGGACGACATGAGTCGAGCAAAGCATCCCCTTCAGATCGGTTGAACGGTGATTCACGTGAAATTGCCATATTTCTCAGTTTCATACAGCATGTGCAATATTACCTTACGGGAGGATGGTTTACTTATCAGACTTCCAAGGTGAGCTCTCGTT
>JBBPLD010000029.1:3606-191648 GCA_038089555.1 Chalciporus chontae
GACCCCCGCCGTCTCGCTCACACCGCCGGCGTCCAACACTATGGACCGCCTGCCTTCCCGCAGACCCTCAACACCACCCGCCTAGCAGCAACTTCCCTTCCATCCGACCTCTCTTTTCACCGTTCCATAGAACCCGCACTCGCCAGTGATGTCGACGCTTTCTCAGCACGCGTCCTTAGTTTGACCAGCAGGCTCGTACGTCTTGCAAGTGGCAAGACAGGCAGAGTGGTAGAAGATGAGGATGATGTCGTGGATGAGTTTGTACGCAGCATCGTGGACTCGATGGATGGGATGCTAGAGGGTACGGACAGCGCGCTGGACGTGTTTCTTGGGAGGAAGAAGGATCCTGCCATTCCCATCCCCGCTGTTCCTATTGATCCTCGCCAGAGCAAACCAAAGGCACGTACAGCCGCTGAGCTCCTTACGTCCACTAACATGTCCCACAGAAGTATCAGCCAGCTCGTGGAAGACTCGATCCTGCACTTACGCATGCCTCTCACATACCAAAACCGCAGTTGCTGTTCAAACATACCGTTCCAAACACTGATGAGGCCCCTTACATACCAGCATCCCTCATACCACACAAGTGGGGCGCCAAGGTACCCCTTGGGTATGTTTTTCACGACGAGAAACCGAATCAGGATAGCGAGGATATCTATGACGATATCGATGGAGAAGAGAGGAGAAAACGTGCGATACATCCTTATTACTTCGAGCTCACTCATCCTTCCTATCCCGACCATGTTTTCAACCCGCCTACGGAGCCCTCACCTCCTTCCCCTCTGGATATGTTTTCATCAGCAACTTCCTCGTCTTCTCATCCTCTGACTTTCGTTTCGACTTCGGATGCCCTCCTTGCTCTTGCGAATACTGTCTCCTCCGCGACGGAGATCGCGATCGACCTTGAACATCATTCATACAGGTCATATAGGGGATTCTTAGCCCTCATGCAAATATCGACAAGGCAAGCGGACTTTGTGGTTGATTTGTTAGTCCCAGAGGTGAGGGACGGGCTCAGACAAGCCAAGGGTAAAGGCTTCGGAGACAGCGAGGGCGCCCGTGTGGCCAACGAGGCTGGTCAGATTATTGCGAGGGTCTTCGCAGATCCATCAGTAATCAAGGTACGCTTCACCATTCGTGATACAGTTCCGCTCGACTCAATGTTCTTAGGTCTTCCATGGTGCAGAGTCTGATATCGTATGGCTCCAACAAGACTTTAACCTCTTCGTGGTCGGATTGTTTGATACATTCCATGCATCTAAACTACTGGGTATGTGGCGGTACTCATCCTTTATAGAAACTGACCTAATTCCCGACAACAGAACTCCCAAAACATAGTCTTGCCAGTCTGTTAGAGACATTCTGCGAGTTTATTCCCGACAAACGGTACCAGCTCGCTGATTGGAGGATCCGGTAAGCTTCTTCTATCATACCTCCCCCTTTCTATCGCACAATAATTAATTATGCAATATTCGAACGACAGACCACTCCCAAGTGAAATGCTCGCTTACGCACGTTCGGACACCCATTTCCTACTATACGTATATGATACGTTACGCCTCTTGCTTATTGAGAAAGCGTTCACCTCCGGCGCTCCAACACCAACTTCCGGTGAAGGTCTTCCCAATCCGGACACAAGCACAAACCCCAAACACTCCATTATCTACGGCGTTTTAATTCGTTCCTTCCGTACTGCTCTCCGACTCTACGAAGTTGACGTTTATGATGCGGAGAGCGGTACGGGTCCTGGCGGATGGGATACGATTGCAAAGAAGTGGAACAAGGTTGGGCTGGTAGGGTCAACGTCGAGGGCGTCACAAGCAGCGGTGTACAGAGCTGTACACCAGTGGAGAGAACAAATGGCGCGAGAGGAGGATGAGAGTACACGGTTCGTCTTTCCTCGCTGATTTTCATACTCTACTGACCATGCAGGGCGGTTGTAGATACGTACTCTCGACTCACCACCTATTCCTTCTCGCGGAACGTATGCCAACAACGATTCCTGAGTTGCTTTCGCTTGTTGGGGGTCCGGGAGGTGCAAGTGGAAGTGTCCCTCCTGTGTTAAAGCGCCGGGCAGGAGAGTTGGTGGCAGTTATCAAAGCTGCCATGGATGCAATCACTTTAAACTCTGGACAGGAACGGTCGGTTCAAGACGGAAGTAAAGATGTAGAGATGGAGGTACCAATTGTTGTCGATCAGCCGGCTACAACGACCTCATCGACTGTGCAACCGACTAGCGAGTCCCGGCTTTGGGTCGTCGGTTCTTCCTCGACCTCGTCAGGACCTATCTCCGTCTCGCGCTCGTCCTTGTTCGGTATGGGGGTAGCTGGCGAACAAGCGCACGTGCAACCACAAGAGGTCGCGTTGTCATCGGTGGTCGGTGGACCAAGAACGTACTCGGCCTCGAGTAGTGTGTTGTTTGGGGATGCGTTGACCGAGGTACGTCCTTTGGTCAAGAGATATTCCGTCTTCCTCTTTTTCCCGCGCGCTTCCCGCAGACGGGCCTAGGTTCTTCCTTGCTGCACATGTTTGCAGCGTTTCAATTGTTATCTTTCGCTTGAGCCGCGCCTTGGATTTCGCCTTTTCATCCCCATTCTGTAAATGTCATGTGTCATACAAGTGGGCTTATCCCGGTCGCTTTTAGAATGCACTAGGATCCTTGTCCAGCTCAACCAAGTCTACATCCACATCTGCACGAATACCAAATGCATCAACAGAACGGTTCAGATACCTCGTGGAAAAGATTCACAAGGCGTTGGTGATTGCACCCGTCGTGTCGTTACCTGCAATTGTAGTCAAGGTGGGCCATGATTTTCCTTGACCGCGTGCGGCGTTTTGGCTGTTGGAATACTCACTCAATACACCGTATTATGACGGTGTAGACACAGCCTTCGGAATCTTCGCTCTCGAGTGGTCCCATCACGTACCAAGTTAACTCTACCACTCCCCTCCCATCTGGTCCAATTCCACCTGGGCCTGCAGGTCAAATCGAGATTCCATTCATTCCCGCGCATAAACGGCAAACCCGTCCAAATCCCCAAACGTACACACCGCCCGAAGACGATACCGTCGTCGTCGTCGGTCAGGCAGGCTCGAGGCAACGAAAGCGGAAACGTGATAAAACGAAAGGGGTCGGTCGAATATCGCCATCAAATTCGGGTGCGAGACCAGGGGTAAATGAATCATCCGCTTCAGCTGGTGGTCAAGATCGGGAGGGGGAAGAATTTGATTATTCAAGCGTTCCAAACCTATTGGATAACGAGAGTAAGGCGGGAGATGAACCAGGGACGGGTGAGGAGGATAGGAAGAAGAAAAAGAAGCAGAGGCAGGCGAAAGGTATGTGTTTCGACTGCTCCCGAAATCCTCCCCCGAGAACATGGCGAAATTCCACATGTTTCGTGTCTGTATCGCCCTCGGATTGGCAGAAATTTGTGCCGGTCGAATTTGGTTCACATCTCTATCGTTCCGCGTGGCAGGCTTCTACGCTTTGCTCTTATTTCTTTTATTCCCCGTTCCTCGCTGATTGCACTTTCTTTCAGGATCTGGGCTTTTCGAGTATGGCAACTTTCGGCCAGCGCCACGAGATCAACGAGAGGTCAAGAGCGGCAACAAAACTCACACATTTAGATGAGACCATAAACCATTTCATGCATCCACTATGTGGCAGACTGTGCAGAGAGCCCGGTGAGAACTTGCGCGCAAGCGACTTCCATGAGCTCAGAGGGGGATTTGCCTCATCTATATTTCGATGTATCAGGATGAGCCTTGACGCGCACCTCACTTCCCGTGACGAGTTTCCGACAGATTAAGGTGAGATATCAGTTTTGAGGTTCCGCTGTGGAAGGAACGGGCTTGGTAGGCAAAACAAAGGCGAATACACCTCACCGGAGGGAAAACGTTAGACTTTGGGAGTCGTTTTCGGCGAAATCGTTGGAGCAAGGCCGCTCTAGGTTGGATTTGTGGCTTTTTTACAGCTGGCACGCCGTAGCCAGGCAAACGTGACGTTCATGACAATGAGTTGGCAAACCGAGATCAACGTCGCCGCGGATACGATCCATGGCGTGTTACGAAACGGTCGATTCGGCGCATGCTAAGCCTAGCTCCGTGGATAACTACGCACCTTTCTTGCATTGCTCCATTTATGTGGATCGTCTTTTACGGAAACGTGCTCGATCTCTGGTATAGATTCCTCTCCGGGGGGATTATTCAGTGGCCGGCATTCCACATCAGAATCGGAAGCACCAGGAAGATGGGGCGCAGGGGAGTCCGGCTTCACAGCTTGACTCGTCGTCGTAGGGGCCAACGTGCTCGTGAACAACTTGCCGGGAAGGAAAACGCTCACTCGAAAAGCTAGAGTCGGAGTAGTAGGTGCTTGGAAGATGCAATACTCACTTCCGAGCCCGCCTCTCAGTCTCATACCCAAAATAACGTTGCTCCACCATGTAAACCAAAGGGCTGAGGATTACTCGTGCTCTTCAACTGCCCGGTCTTGCTTCGAACATACAGAACCGTACGTTAACTTGTTCTTCGAATTCAGTAAGGATGGCGGGGTAAAATTAATTTTTTTTTGGATAGTCACGAACGCGTCGATTCACTGTAAGACTTGCGAGTGTTCAGATCAGCTGGACGCTCTCCACCTTTATCTGAAATTATCATTGTACAGGGAATTTTTCCCCTTGTCCTTCGCTTGCGCCTTTCTAGCGAACGCTCAGACGATCAACGTGTTGATCAATTGGCATGCGTGTCGCGCAAGCTGCTGGGTCAGGAATTTCATTCATATATTGAAGTAACCAAGGTGGGCGTCTTCTTTGCTACACTGCTTGTTGGGCCGACCCTAGGACCAATCCTCGGGGGGCTCTATCGCGATATTTTGGGTGGCCTGCAAACTCCTGCAACCTTTTATTTTCTTCTCGCATGCGGGGCTGTCATTCTGGTGGCATTTCTATTCCTATTCAAGGGTACGTTCCGAATCGAGCGGAACCTAACCTACCAGACTGCGTTACACCGACGGACGAATACCGCCAAACCCCTCTAATCTGGAAGTGAGTCCATGGTCGCGGAGGAGAAGCTGGCGTGGAGGAGAACCAGCACCAGAAAAATCTTTACCGAGACCAAGCTCGATCGAGGGTGGGACAACAACTGTCACCCAGGCCGAGCAAGCTCGAAGTGATATCAGACTCTCTTGCTCGGATATCAAGTTATCAACCCATTTCCGCCTCTTTGGAAGATTACGACGCAAAGACAATGTCGCGATCCTGTTGGCAAACGATGAATGGTGTGATACATCCCGGGTGCTTGGGTTTGTTAACTGGGCGAATAAGACTGGTGTTTGCATCCAGCTATTGCTTGTCATACACGTGCACCCGAACGTTGAGTCTCTACTATAACTATGATGCATTGGCCATTGGTATTGTCCTTCTCGCACTTGGAAGTGGTGAGTGGTTCGTTGATTCGAGGAGACGAGAAGCTGAAGGACGACAGGGAGTGTGGGAGGTGGCGTTATTGGTGGGAGATGATCAGACCATGTCGTGATGCGGATGAAGAAAGAAAACGAAGGCAGATGGTACGCCGAGGTGAGTGAGTTGAGTGACGTTATTTTTGTGCGACTTCTTTTCGATGCAAAAGGCTGACAGGCGCAGTGGTGGATTGGATGCTAACACATTTCCCCAGTGGAGGGTGAACGACTGTCTTCATTCCGACTCTTGGGTTTGTCTAGGGGAGACTAACACATTGCAGTACACGAGTACGCTGGCGTATTTGGTCGACGCAAACCCGGATGCGCCTGCCACTGCGGTCGCGACGAACAGCTCGTTTCGAGGGACGCACTCATATCTACGATCCACTACAGGATTCACTCGGCGCACTCGGCGATGATGATACCGCGTTCGCCGTATTTCTTATTTTGAGGGAACTGGGGGGGATCATCAAATATTTGTTTTTAGAAATATTTAATAACTAAAAGGTGCCTAAGTATCCCAAAAAGGCAATTTCTCGGCAATTTCCGGGTCAGACCTATTTGTGATGTTAGTGCGCGGACGACACGCAAAATATCGAGACCATCGCCGTCGCTGTCGAGCACAACCGCGAAACCCATTTCGACGTCGAGCGCAACATCGGTCGACGACCAGCTCGTGGTCAAGTCTCAGTGAGACTGTACATATAAGTGTCCTCCAATTGTTACCTTTCCTTCCTTCCTTTCACTCCACCATGGGCCAGTCTCTTTCTCGTCGTCCATCGTCTGTCTCGATCCAAGAACACGAACACAACACACAGCCAACTCGTCGCTCTCTACCACGCCGTATTCTCTCATCCATCTCGAAGCCGTCCATCAGATCGCGTCCTGCTTCGCTCGCCACTTCGAGTACCCTACCAGCCAGCTCCGAACAGACGCTCAGAGGAAGGAAACGACTCTGGAGACTCTCCCGCAGGCATGATATCCCATCCAATACTGTCGGAGATGTACCTCAGCATATTGATCCTTTGGCGGAGCATGACGAACACCCGGACGATCGTGACGTCGACGAATTTGGTGTCATCACAAATCGCGTGCCCGACAGTCACAGAGACTCTTCGACCACATCTTCAAAGGGAAAGGAGAAAGCGAGCGAAACTCTCGATGACGATGAAAACGATGTTGATCTTTCCTCTGCTATTCCATCTTCATCGACTGTTCCTCCACCGAGCCAAACGGATGACCCAGACGAGGTGGTGATCGCCCCGACAGACCCACCCCCTCTTCCCCGACAGCCCTCTCCTTTGCCACGATCACAAGAATCTGAACCCTCTTTCGTACCCCCCGCGCCAACCCCCGCATCCCAGCCCCAATCGTCACAAGCGAATAACAACCCCCGACCCTTCCCACCACCCGGAACCCTCGTCGTCGTTCAAGGTGTTGTACACACCACAGATGTACCTCGCCCTCCGGAACGATCCGCACCCGGTTTCAATTCAACTCCTCCTACACCTGCCAACGATGCCCCCAGTCAAAATGCCCACCGAGTTTCGGGCTCGGACGCCTGCTCAACACGTCCTTCCTCAGTACCACCTTGTCCGAGATCTCGCAGCTCCCTATCAGGTATTCCCCCACGACCCTCTAGTATGGTTCCCGCAGTTCCCTCGCCTCCATTAGATTCCTCCACCCCGAGTAGTAATTCTTCAAGACGGCAAAGTGCGTCCAACACTGATCGTGCAGTTGGGGGGAACGAGGATGAGGACCGTGCGCAACCCTACCCACATGGAATCTCAATGGCCCAGGGACCTACCGGCGCATCTGGTTTGTCTGCGAGCAGTATCGATGTCTTAGGAACTTTGTTGAGGTATGTCTTTTCAAATAGTTTCTTCGTGTCTATATTGATCCAGCATCCCATGAAATAGCGTTGCAGCAGCGGCAACAGCCGCATCTCTCTTGACAGGCTCATCAGAGCCCATATTCTCTTCCGGACTCACGTCCTCTCAGCCCCAACCGCCTTCAAATTCCATTCCCCCTCCCTCAAGTCTCAATTCCAACTCTCCATCGGAGCGTCCTCTCTCGCCGACACCAACCTCGGATGCCGGGCGAATGCGGCACGTGTGGAGTAGCCTTCGGGACCGACTTGGATTGGGGAGTTCGAATGCCTCAAATGACAACAACTCAAGCTCAAGTCCAGGGCTAGGTACATCGCCCCAGGCGTCTGACGTTGTTCGGCCCCGTGACCCCCGTGAGATCATGCTCGCCGAGATGGCAAGAGCTTTCAACCTTGGACTAGGTCTTGGTGGCCCAAGAGGGAACACTTCTGCGGTCCCTTCCTCCAACTCTAACACTCACGAAGTCTCATCTCCTGATAATGGTAATGTTCCTGCTAGTGATAGAAACGTGGACCAGCCGCCGCTTCCTCCCCCGGACAGCTTTGAACGATTCCTCATGGATTTGCAGAACGACCTTAGGGTCACGTTGATGCAGTCGCACGAGTCAGGCGTGTTCGAAAGAGGTCAGGCTCCACAAGATGGTGACGCAACCGGGGAAGATACTGTGGAAGCTGACCAGCCTCTTCCTGAATTACGGAGTCTTTCTGATTCCGACTCCGAAGAGTATGAGCCAATGCTATATGGCAGCGATCATGGCGACGGGCTCGATCCAGAAGACGACTCGGATGATGAAGACGTAGACGTTCACACCGCTCACGAAGAGCTCAGCGGTCGTACCTCCCCTGCGGTCTCTGCCCTCGGGACAGGCATTCACTCTCCGTTCGGCGTCAGAAGTATACCTGGATCTTCTGCTCCAATTCCTCCCGTGGCACCCTCACAGTCGATATCTACAGCGTACCCTTCAGTCTCCGATGCTGAGACTGAACCAGATCTTTCCGCCGCAGATAATAAGACTAGGTACGGCGATGCTGAGCACGCCACTTCCAGTGTCTCTCGTGGTATAGGGTCCAGTGCTTCGTCAGATTGCTTACCCACATCAGAAACGCGGTCTCCAGAGGGCCAAGAAGTTTGCAGGGATGGGGCTGGACTTGGCGTGGGGTACAGCCCAGAAGCTTCGAATGGGGCTCAAGGGATGGAGCTAGAGGGCGGTCGAGCCGTTTTTGGGAACTTCGCTGTGCCGCCACATGGCGCTCAGAATCCTTCAAATGTATCAGGGACTGAGCCCCTGCGAAATTCCTTCCTTCCGGAAACGTCTTCCTCTGCAGTCTCGACGTCCAACATTCCCACTGTATCGACGGGAGTGTCGGCGTCTCCTGCCGAGATATCTGCACCATCCACATTGACCTCAACTCCATCGGACTCTCAACCAGCTGCACGTAGCTCATCTTCCACAGACGCAACTCGAGGAGACTCGATGCCTTTCCGTGTACCATTCACGGCGAGTTCCGCCTCGCGCACAGAACACACCCCTGGAGGAGGTATTAACTGGTGGAGAATGTATCGGTTCCCGGCGATTGCATCCCCCCTTACAGGACAACAAGCTCAAGGCACACAGCCACCATCCCAATCCCCTTCGCGCACCGTGGCACAAGACCCAAGTCTTCCCTCTACTTCTCCACCTTGGATACGCACCCAAGATCAGACCCAACAAAATGAAGTGATCGTGCCTCGTGGGGAACCCCAACTCTCAGGTCTACAAAGTGGGCTCTCTGCGCCTTCGTCAGGGTCCTCTACTCCATTCGTCAACGTACCCGGAATGGTTTCTGCGACCAACCAGAGTACTAGTACACGCACCTCTGAAAACCTCAGTCCCCCCACGAATCCTGACATCCACGGTCCTGAACATCGTGGCGTTGTTGTACCTGTCATCGTGGTTGGCCTGCAATCTGTAAATATGCGGCCCCAGACGCCAGATCCACACACTCATGAACATCAGCATGTACCTCCGATAGACAGTGAAGACGGGGAAGACGTCGACTTTGACAGCTTTGACCAACCGATGCCGATGCCGATGCATGTTCCCGAAACCCCCGGGTTCCCTCACCCTGCTCCCTCGCATACATTCCAACAAGAGCAAATGCACGCCAGTCAACTGCCACCGCGCGGACGAACATGGCAGAGTCGTGCTGCGAATGCGTTCAGGAACTTGAGGCCTTCGAGGAGAAATGCAGATCCTGAGAGTCCGCAGCCTCAGGAAACTCCCGGTTCGAGGACGTTCTTGATTTATGTTATTGGAGGTATGAATATAGTTGCATTTTGTTTTTGATCTTGCTCGTTAACATGTTCATTCGCCAGGGTACTATCCTCCTGACCACCAAATCATTACAGGTGGTAACCTTGATTCCTTCGAGGCGCTCTGGTGAGTTTTCCTCCTCTTTCAGTCATCCGTGGTTTTGTATCTGACCAGTGGATGCAAACAGGGAGCTTGCCGAGTTATTGGGTCAAGTGAAACCCCCGACGGTCTCCAAAGAAGAGATTGAGAAATCAGGACTTGAAATCATCAAAATGTCGATACTCGAAGAATACGAGAAATCAGGGCGCGTTGCCAGCAACTGCGTCGACAGAGTACGTCATTATAATACAGCAGACAAGACAAGCGTTTTACTAACTTTGCAATTCGTTCAGTGTCTTATCTGTCTCGATGATTACAGCCCAGAAGATGACTTGCGGCTCCTCACGTGTAAACATATATTCCATCAGGGCTGCGTGGACAGATGGCTCGAGACGGGCCGGAATAACTGTCCCGCTTGTCGAAGCAAGGTTTGTCTGGCGAGAACTCTTCATACGACTGATACTAAATCCTTACTCCCCGTTTCTTCAGGGTGTTGGCACGGACAACGCAGCATCTTCTTCCACGGCATCACCGGGACCGGCGGTTCTATGATTCCTTCTGATCCCTCCACGGAATCTGTACATTGATTCCACTCTCGCACACCTATCCACCGAAGTCACTCCTTGAATCATATTTCTTCATTTTTCTGGAAAAGAAGTTTCAATCTGAATCCTGATTGTAGCATGTTCTTAATTTCTATCTTGTCCCGTCCTCCCTTCAGAATATTGCACTTCATTGTCTGCCGGTGCCTCCAAGTTTGCTGAGATATATACCGAGTACGTTTATCATCATCACCATCATCATCATCACATAGCAATTACACCCTCCCCCCAACTCCTTTCCATTTTGTACCGTTACTGTGAGAGGTAGGACTGTTGAATCAATAACTTATTTGTTCACTCGATCGCGTGACTGTCCAACTGAATGGAAGATAAACTGGATCCAACAAGAGTAGCAGGTATGTACATGATTAGGTTGGTTTATGCTCTCTTGGCGGTGATCCCAGCCTCCTTGAGCTTCGCTAGTAGTTGGTCTACGTTTTCCACCTGCCAACCATAGAGTCAATCAGTCTTTGGGATCGAGCATAGGTAAAGGGATGGACCTTGGCGCCGCCAACGCGCTTTGGGGGCTCGGTAACTTTGATGGTTTCTAGACGGGGGGTAAAGTCAACGCCAAGATCAGAAGCTGTTAGTTTCTCGAGGGGTTTCTTCTTGGCTTTCATAATGTTGGGCAAGGAGGCATATCTAGGTTCTGAAGACGAAGAGTTGGACAGTTAAAAAAAAGCATCGGAGGAGCTACTGTAACATACCGTTGAGTCTGGTAGCATGGTATCAGCCTACAAACCCGATAAAGTTCTCCATGGTACACTTACCTCAAATCCGTGGTGATTACCAGAGGCAGTTTACACCTCAGCTCTTCGAGCCCACCATCAATCTCTCGAGTGACGTGCGCCAACTTCTGCACGGAATCGATGTCGACTTTGCTCGCAAACGTTGCCTGTGCCCATCCCATCAATCCAGCGAGCATCTGACCCGTCTGACCGGCATCGTCGTCGATGGCCTGCTTTCCCATGATGACGACATCCACGCCTTCGGACTGACGTTCGATAACCGCTTTGAGAGCCTTGGCGACGCTAAGGGGTTCTGGTGAGGGTGCGGACTCGGGAATTTCGACGTGAATGGCGCTGTCTGCGCCCATGGCGAGTGCCGTCCGAAGGGTCTCTGCGGACTTGGGGGGACCAATTGTGACAACTTTGATAGACTTCACGGCGTCTTTGAGGCGCTCGCGTATCCGGACTGCCTCTTCCATGGCTAGAGGGGAATGGTATGCAGTGAGAAAGTGCCAAAATACATGATGCGCGTAAAGATGGTGGACGCACCGATCTCGTCAAACGGGTTCTACGGTCAAAGTGAATCAAAAACAGGTACGAGGGTCATTCAAGGGAAGCACACCATTGAGTGTTTGACATTGAGGTCGATTCCCGTCTGCTCGGGGTTCACGCGGATCTTGACCGCAAAGTCAACGGCCCTACGGAGACCATGAGACGGTCTCAGTGAACGAGTTGAATTATTTACCGCTTTACAGGGACTAGAATGTTGAGCAGGCGGATTGCAGAAGGTCTCATCCTCGAACGTCGTCGCGGTATAAACTGCGTGGTCACTGGGCGGAACTCGGATGGATTGCCGAAACGAGTGCCGGTCCAATCAGAGTCTCGCGTATGCCTCCAAAAATTACATCGGTGACTGGCAGACGGAGCACTGTGTGATACTTACCGCCCACAATGGTCGACGTTGAGGATGTCGTAGCTCTAAGCCTGGACCTAACTTCATGCGTTCGAGAGACTCGTCGGGGCGCTGATAAGCACAGATGTCATCACGATAGATACAGGGCGCCATAGTCAAGTCTTAGTGCTTGAATTAACCTCAGGTGAGTCTATGGTGGACGGCTCATAAACATTCCCAGTCCGACAGGTCACATTGACATTCGAGTTTGCGAGCGGACGGAACTCTATTAGCTTCTATTCACAATAGCTCAATTCTCCATCTGTAACGGTTTAAGGGTCATTCAGAACCTTGTGAGGGAGAGTAGAAATAAAGCCTCTACTTATGCTCTAGAGCATCGTGTACCAAGAATATCGTTATGCTGCACCCAAGAGTCGACGAGAGACTCAGAATCCAGGACCGTCACTCGTTGTGCTGAGGAATAAAAGAGATGGAATTGAAAATAAATAAATAAACGGACATGTATCAGAGTAAGGAAAGGTAGTATGGTGTGTTTGGCGCTCTGCCGACCAGCAACAGAGCAGCCAGTACGCAGTGCAATTTTATTTCGATATTATATGTCCACAATTAACGACACCTAGTTGTTGTTCCTTGCAGCCGCCATCAGCTTGGAGAACATCGAGTTGGGTTGTGAGAGGAGTTCGCGAGGGGAAGCATATTCAACGGGGACACCTTGTTCCATGACCAAGACCTTGTCACACTCCTCGAGGACCTTGTCGCTCAAGCGGTGCATAACGCTCAGGATGGTGGCGTCAGGACAGCTGCGGCGCATAGCCTCCTGGATGAAAGCGTCGGAACCGGCATCGATGGATGCGGTGGCTTCGTCCAAGAGTAGGATCTTGGGGTTGCGGAGGATGGCAGCAGCGAGGCAGAGGAGCTGACGTTGACCAACAGAGTAGTTGGAACCGTTGTCCTGGACCTTGGTGTCGAGCTTGGATGCCTGGGCAGTGATGAACTGCTTCATGCCGACGAGGTCAAGTGCCTGCCAGAGTTCGTCGTCGCTGTGCTTGCCCTCGAAGTCGAGAGCAGAGCGGATCGTGCCCGAGAAGATGAAGGGGTCTAATGATGTCAAATCAATGGTTGACGTCAGCGAAGCAATGATCCAGAACTTACCCTGAGGAATAACCTGCATGGCTTTGCGGAGGGTAGACACACCAAGGGACTTGATGTCTAGGGAAGGTGATGAGGTGTATACGACACACGGTGCGGATGATTCCTTACCTCGGCCATCAATCTCAACGGAACCGTTGCTGGAGTCGATCATGCGAAGCAACAAAGACAGCAGGGTGGACTTTCCAGAACCAGTGCGTCCAACGATGAAGACAGTCTCGCCAGCGTTGAAAGTGACGTTGACGTTGCGGAGGACGAGCTTGTCAGGACGGGAGTGGTAGGCAGCATCGATGTCACGGATAACGATTTCTCCACGGGAAGGCCAAGCAGCCTCAGCGGGGTCGCTACCGAGACGGGCAGGGTCCTCCTGGGGGAGGTTGTTGATGTAGCCCATAATGCGCTCGACAGAGTTCATCTGGACAAGGAGTGAGATCCAACGCTACAGATCGTTCAAATCAGACACACCTCAGCCTCAACGTTAGCAGCACTCTTGAGGAGCAAGTTCATGGTGTAAGTAAGCGTCGAGGAGTTGGTCAGTGCGAGAGCGAATGCAGTGGCGTTGCTGATGAGCGTGGTGTGCGCAAGCATGGCAAGAATGAAGACAATGGTGGAGGACATTATCTCCATGCGGAGGGTAACCCAGATCTCTGAAGGAACTATCAGCTAGTCTGAACGAAAACAGAAGAAACTAAACGTACCAGCGTGCATCCTCAAGAAGCTAGGTCTGTTGGCCAAGTCAAGGAGACCGCCAACGGCATTGGCAAAGTCAGTCTCGCGTTGGTAAGCTATGATCGTCGGGATTCCGTCAAGGGTCTCGTTAATACGGGACTGGAGAGGGCCACGTCCGGTAGACTCGAGACGCTTGAGCTCACGGAGAGACTTGCGGTAGAACCTGAGGACAAACCAGTACACAATCACGATGGGGAACACGAAGGCTAGGGAAATCAATGTTAGAGATGTCGGATGTTATCACCAAAAGGAAACCTACCAAGCATGACTGGGGCAGAGTACGCGAGAATAACCAACGTAGAGAGGAGGCTTCCAATACCAGAGACCAACTGGAAGAGCTGGGGCATGAGACGCTGGTCAATGGACTCGATATCCTTTGAGAAACGGTTCATGATACGACCAATGGGCTGGCTCTCGAACCACCAGATAGGAGCACGGAGGACACTGTTGAACATCTTGGAGTGGAAGACACGGCTGGCCCGGGTAGTGCTCAAGAGGATGGTGGCATTGAGGATGATGATCAAGAAAATAGTTGCGAAACCAATCCCATCGTAAATGCCAATCCAAGCCGCAGCCTTCTCGTGGAATTTGTCCTCGGACCACCAAGTGAGCCACTGATTCAAGAGGATAGTGGCGCCTTGCTGCAAGATAATTTCCATCAAGAGCACAACGATCATGGGCATACCACCAGTGGCCTTGAGGTACGTCAACCACGTAGTGGCATCAACGGCACCCTGGACGCGCTCTTCAACGGCAATGACCTGGTCAGGTTGTTGGGGAGAGGCCTGTTTTTGTTGCTTGGGAGCGGGGTCGCTCTTGCGCTTCTCCGCGTCATGCGAGTCCTCAGAGAACGAGGTAACTTCACTAAGCAAACGGGTGAGTTCCCCGTTGCTAGCAACGAGCTTCTCAAAGGAACCCTGCTCGACAATACCGCCCTCCGAAACAACAATGATGTTGTCGACTTGGTTGAGGTACTGGAGCTGGTGAGTGACGAGGACACGGGTCTTGCCATGCAAAGCCTTCTTGATGCAGTTGTTGAACACCTTACGGCCAACGCGGGGGTCGAGAGCAGCGAGAACATCGTCGAAAAGGTAGATGTCGGCATCAGAGTAGACAGCACGGGAAAGAGCAAGACGGGCCTTCTGACCACCGCTGAGGTTGTTACCCTTCTCGGTCATTTGGGTGGCCATGCCGTGGGGGAAAGTGTCAAGGTCAGAGTCAAAGCAAGTGGTCTCGATGGCCATCTGAAGTTGCTTCACGTCGAACGGACGCCCGAAGAGGATGTTGTCCTGGATGGTGGAGGTTTGGACCCAGGGTTGCTGGGCGCAGTACGCGATGGAACCGTTGATGTGAACCTCACCAGACATGCGCATCATCTCACCGATGATTGCCGAGAGGAGGGAGCTCTTGCCGGAGCCAACGTGGCCAACGATGGCAGTAAGCGAACCGGTCCGGATGTTCATGTTGATGTCATGGAGGAATGGACGGGGGACATCAAACTTCTCGATGCTTGAAACCTCAGCATTGGCAGTGGGAGCAACAGCCTCACTCTTGAGAGCAGTCCACGAGAAACCACCGTCGTTAATGCTGATAGCGTGGCGGCTGATGCTCATGACATCAAGGTGAGATATCTTCACAGCGCCGGAGGAAGACGAAGGCTTCTCATCGGCGAGCAAGAAAGCGTAAACACGGGCCCAGGAGGTGGATGCGATGACGATAGAACTGGTGGGAACCCGTCAGTACGAAGACGGTCAGGTAATCAATGACGTACCTGAGGAGCTGAGGGAGCGAAATGAGGGGGTCCACCAACATACCAAAGAACGAGAGAGCAGGGAAGACTCTTGAAGCAGGGATCGTGCCCATGTTCTGATGGCCAAAGAGGGAGAAAGCAGCGAGAGGCATGAGAGTGTTGGTGACCTGTCCGACGATGACGAAGTTTGTGACGCCCAAGTTGAAGCGACGCAACCAGTGGAGCTGTTCGTCACGGATACCCTGCACCTTATTTATGAAGTGGTCCTCGCGGCCATTGATCTTGACAAGGCGGATTCCTAGCAGTACACAATCAGTCAATTATCGAGCAGGATTCGAGGGAACCATACCATCGAAGATTTCGCGGATGGTCTTGAGGCGACGGTCACCAAGACGCATGAACCAGGGAGCAGCCTTCTTCATGAAGACAGGGACAACCATGATGAGGAGAAAGAGGGCGAAGAGCAAAACACCGACGCTGGCCAAAGCAGAAGTTCCAATGAGGCGAGAGAGGAAGACCGTGACGACGATGAGTTGCAGGGGAATGCTCCAGATCTGGTGGGTCGACTCGAATGCCTTGGAGACGGACTCGCAGTCGACGTTGACGAGGTTCATGATATATCCCTTGCCAAACTTCTGGCTGCTCTCCGGGGAGAGACGAAGGGCCTTCTTGTAAACAGCGGAAACCAGGGTAGTCTTGACATCCAAAGCCATGCGCTTCACTAGCTGGTCGGCAGAGCGTCCGCAAAGAGTGTATGCGAGCTTGAAAGCCATCAAGATGCCGCCCAATGCATAGGTGCTGTCGACGAAAAGGGGGAATCCACCGGTGTTTGCTTCAATCGCTGCGTTGAATTCAGCGAGGGCGGTAGCGTTTCCAACGGGTACGGGAGGAGCGCTGCGGGCAACGATGATTTGCTGCAACATCAAAGGGGACATGATTCCAGAGCAGATGGAAAGGAACCAGAGGAAGCCAGAAAGGAACCTGTCATCGTGGCAACATTCAATTGCCCGTGGTATATACGACAATAAGAGCGCCCTTACCACAAGTTGACGGCAGCAGCAAAGATCGTCTTGAACAAGGTAGGCTCCTTGCGGTCCTGGTCGAGGAACCACACTCGCAGCTCAGTCCAGAAAGGGTCCACCCAGCGTTCCACCATGGAAGCCTCGTCGGCGCGGCGAAGAGGGAGAAGATCCTGCGAAGGTAAAAACGAAGTTATACATTGTCACGGCATACGAAACGGGATATAATTACCGATTCCACCAATGGACGCTTGGCTCCAAGCCTCAACAATGGGGTGATCCAGGACAAGGTCAAGAACGAGAGCATCGAGATTTGCAGAGCCTGTTTAGTGGCAACACCGTTAAGAGCCTCGGGGAGGGTTTCGACGGGGGGTTGCACGACGATCATCTTGCTGACGGGACGGTACTTGGAGACAGGAACCTCGAGAGTGTCATCGTCAACTTCAACTGACTTGACTGGGTAGTCAACATCTTTCTCGCCGATGGAGATTTCGGGAACATCGTCATCAACGACGGTAGCCTGGCTGGCAGGGCTGGCAAGGACGTCGAAGTCATCGCCCAAAATCTCAAGGGCAAGAATTTCTGCAGTGACATCCTCCTCGAAGAGGTGGGCCATCTCCTCCTCATACTCGAACTCGGATTGCAACCAGAAGTAGAGACGGATCATAGTGACAGAGTTGAGGCCGGAGTAGATGAGGGGGGTGGTGAGAGGGATAGCTTCCTCAGATTCGACGAGCAGCTTGATCTCAGATGCGATTGTGTCAGCGAGAAGCTCTACCTTGGACTCGGAGCAGTAGATGGAGGGTGCGTCAGATCCCGAGGTACGGCCAAGAATGGCAATGGTGCCGTCAGCTTGCAAGCAACCGATGTCATCAGTGTAGAGGAGCATCTCCTCGCCAGCCCAGGGCAGGAACATGCGCTGGGTGGCCTCTTCGTTGTCAAGGTAGTGAGTTGCGCTCTGGCTCGTAACAATGCCAACGATTCCAGTTGCCCCTTCCTCATTCTGGGGAATGACAGAAAGGTCGTCGTCGAGGAGGACAAGGTCACTGCATCCGTGCGTGGGCCCAAAGGAGATGACGGAGGGGATAGCATCAGAAGGGCGAATGAACACCTGGGAAACCCCAGCAAAACCAACTTCGGAGCACTGCACAGAACGTTAGACCCAGTTTGAGTACAACCTAGCCAGAGATTACTTACAGCGTAGTTGCAAGCAATGGTAGCGTTGGGGAAGATAGCACGAGCAACTTCGAGGTCGTAAACGTCCAAAGTTTCACCGCCAATAACGACCCAGTAAACACGCTTGAAGCCACGGGGAAGTTGAGAGCCGTCAGCGCGAATCTGAACCAAGTCGACAAAGGCGCGGAAGAAGCTAGGAGTGACGTGCACACGGAGCAACTGAGAGTTGCGGGTGGATTCGAGCTCATCGCAAAGGGCGGCGCATTGCTCCGCGACGGTGGAAGATCCATCGAGGCACAAGGTAGTCTGGTTGAACATGAAGCGACGGATCTCGAAGAAAGGGCGCAGGAAGGTCTAGTTCACAAGATGCGTCAACATCATGCCTCTTGCAGAGGAATGAAACGCTTACCGAGCCGCCACGGAGCCATTGGCCATCCATGGGCTTGAGGAGAGTAGACGACTCCTCAGCGAGAACCGCCAAACTCCTGCGCATAGGGTACACGACGGACTTGGGAAGCCCAGTGGTACCACTGGTGGGAGTAATTGAGCAAATTCGGGGAATTGCTTCGACAACCTCTGATGCCGAGGGAGGAGCAACGTAGCTGGGAGCCTTGGGGGGGACGAAGCTCAAGGTGGAGACAATGTTAACTCCAGCAACAGCCGATGGCTCAACAGAACCGGACAGGATGAGGCGGACATCTGCGCGCTCGAGGACAACCTGAAGGACTTCAGGGGTCCAGGTGGTGGAAAGGAAAACAACGGTGCGGCCAGAAAGCCAAATGGCGTGGGCTGCGGCAACATAGTCGATTTCAAGGCTAAAATGCAAGATCAGAGGCCATGTAGTAGAAACGACACAAATCTTACCGCATGTAAAGGCCAACAGGATTCCTAGTTTCATCAAGGTCATGAATTTTGTCAGCAATCTGCCTAACACGAGCCCACAGGGCGGCGTAGGACCACTGATTTTCTCCACAGCGAACGGCAACGCGGAAGGGGTGCTGCTTAGCGACTTGGAGGAGAGCCTCGGTGGGGGTAATTAACGAGCCAGACATCGTAATGTGGATACCGAAATGAGAGTAAGTTGCACGGAGCAAAAAAGATTAAGCAAAAATCGAAGTTGAGTAACAAAATACGGGACCCAGCCCGTAGCGAAGGGAAGAAGATAGAGACGCACGGGAGGTGGGGTTAACAGGAACCTGAAGTTCGCAATCCGCTCTGAATCTCTTATATGGACGGTCGGAACTAAGCGGTACCTGGCACGTAACTTGAACAGCCTCGGCGGCAATGTCATTTACATGTTAGTGAGCTCAGGATCATTTGCTCGCAACACGTTCATCTGGCAGCCCGTTAGTAAACTGCTCGAATCATTGATTAGTCGCTCCAGGATTATCGCTTTGAAGCACCATTGCGAGAGGGTGTTCCACCAGGGATAGACTGGTTCACTGGGCTGAGCCGTTCGGATGAATGATGTGACCGATTTGATGGGGATCATCAGTTCTTGGTTGTCAGCACACAGCCTTGGCGACTTCGTGAACCAGAAATTCCAGCGCACAACGTCAAGATCGACCTGGGCAGTAAAGATAGCAGCGATGATTCGAGGGTCTTCACTCTGTCTGTGTCAAGGCATTAATGATCTGTGAGAGAACCGCACCTAAAAGTGAACCAAACGTGCGAAGAGAGGCGTCTGCGCGCCCAAATTATCGATCGCGGCTTGTTCGGAACTGATGCCGACCCCATCTGAGACTCTGACAGGCTCTTGGTGTTTCACCAAAAGCCTCTATTTGTCTGATTCGACTCGAGTGCACAGTGGCGCCGTAGTCAGCGCATATCAGTCCAGGTCACATTACATATTAAGGAGGCATCACCGCCAAGCTCCTCATGCCTGTGGTCGTGCGTATCGGATCATTTAGGTATCATTGTTGCTGTAAGATATTGATGGGACACATGTGTGATCGAGACTCCGCAGTAACTTAATGTTGACGCGTTGAAGGCTGAATGATGCCCAGAATACAAGAGACGCTGGCGATGGCTGGGCCTATGATAAGTCACCCAAAAATAATTCCACGACGTGGACAATGTAGATTTCGCATGACAACGGACAGTGGATCTTGACGACTCAAATCTTCTGCGCAAAAAAAAAAGAATGAATTCTTCATTGTTCCCTGAACGCTTCCGGAGCGGTCTACATTAACGTCATTACTGTGAACATATACTCTACACTGTTCATCATCATCGTCCATGTCTAATGCAATCATTTACGAGGGGAGCTCTTCCCGTGATGGAACAAGACCGGGTGCAGCAAACATGACGACTGCGATGAATTCAGTCAAAGCAGCCAATGGATACCAGTAGTTCTCGTTGTTCTGAATGGCGAGGTTGTTCACAGTTGCGGCGAAGAACGCTTCACGGACAAGCAGAAGCAGAGAAATGACGGCGAGAATCTGGATGCCATATTGCGCACCAAAGGCGCCGTTTGAAACCTTGTACGTTCCATCTAGAGTACCAGTCAGTCCCACTGATGGATGGGAAGAAAAAGATCAAGGATACTGACAGTTGGCAACAGCGCGAATGAACAGGATGGTCTGGAACGCGACGAGGATGCAAAGAACGAGGAAGATGAAGACGGCAACCGTGCGCAGCGTGTTTCCGAGGTTCACTCCACTGGTCGTCTTTGCAAGGGCAGACTCGATGGCTCCAGTGATTCCCACAGCGACTGCACCCATCAGCACAATACGGAAGATCAAGGGTCTACGCGTGATGGTCGAGATGAGACCATTCGGGAGGGGAGCATCAGACAGCTGACCACTGCAGTTTATAGAAATCAGTGGCGCAGATCAGCAGTTCGAGTGAATAACATTACCGGTCCAAAACCAATGTGTATGCCGAGTAGAGGAGACCGAAGAACCCGACATTATAGAGGATTTCGTACACAATGAGGATTGTCAAATTGTGAGCAGTTGTCGATGAGGCCGCTAAGAATGCCCTCATAACAAAGGCCGCAATTCGGACTAGATTGACGGTGTGAGTGATGACAAGCTTCCGAGACAGTCGAGAAACTTGCCTGCAGCAAAGAACGCGAGAATGATGTAGACATATGTTGGACGAACGATTGCCTGCCTGATGAAGAACAGAATGAAAGGAACGTAGAGTATGGCAAAGACGACGGCGCCAGCGACGGAATCGATGCCAGATGCGTGAGCGTAGTTGGGAATAGTAGTGGTGTTAGTAGCCATGACGTTCAGGGAGTGTAAGAAGAATAAAAAAGGTGAAGGAGTGAGAAGGGGGGGGTAAAAGCGCAGATCAACCGCAGAGAAAAAATGTGACAAGGAAGGCATCCTTTTGAATGGTACTTGTGCACTGCCCCGACCGAAACGATCATGTCACCTGAGCGACGTGGAGCAAGCGAGAACCGAGCCGGCTCACGGTGACCTGACCCGAACTGATGAGGTCGCATAACCCATCGCCTTCATCATATCTAATCCTATTTTTCTTTTTGAAATTGGTACAGCTTCATCATGCCGCTGCGGCGCCGCGGGCCCGCGATCTGCACTTATCGGGGATAAAGAACATTCACGTTGTTGATGGGTCAATATTCAATCACTGGTGTCAACGCCGTTCCGAGGCAAGTTTTCGATGTAGCATTCAGAATAGGCTTGTCAAATGTCCGAGGCGATTTGTGACACTTCGATGGACCTTTGTACGGCTGTTTGTTTTTGCCACTTGGATCCCCTGTGCATGTGAGACGCTTTATCGGCCACCTTGTGGATCTATCCAAGGTATTTCTGTGCGCGGACTTTACCTTGGCGAGACGATACATTCCGCGTGGTACGTTGCGACCAGCGTTTGTGCCGTGAATGCTCTTCCAGTAAGGAGACCATGGGTAGATAAACTGAATGATCCAGTCCGTCTCGACTCCACCGACTCAGGATTCACCACCTGAGGGTAAGCCACTCACCCGTTACAGAGAGTCGTCCATGCGATCATATTTTCACCTCGGAGATGTAGGCACCCCAGCCTCTAAGGTTGTCACTCATCATCTGAATTTAAACATTTGGCCGATCTGTGACAAAGCGAGCTTGCGAGCGACAGTCACAGATCCAGGCCTTCGTGATAGGCGTGCCTCAAGAGTTCCGCATGGATCACTCACGTGATCTCCCCGATGCTTCTTCCAGAGTTCTGCGCCCGCTCACCAGCAAGTATATCAAGAGGTCGCTGGCCTCTGTTATCTCTCGAGCTTTCTTCCTTCCTTTCCCCCATCACGCGTTCTCTCGATCCTCATCCCATTCGCTTTTTCGCACCCACCCACCTCCCGAATTATCTTCACTATTCCAAGTCGGTTGACGATGCCCATGAAATCATCGCTCATTTCCCCATTCCCTAGGCAATGACAAAGACTTCTTTAAGCGGTCTTCCTTCCTTTCCCCCATCACGCGTTCTCTCGATCCTCATCCCATTCGCTTTTTCGCACCCACCCACCTCCCGAATTATCTTCACTATTCCAAGTCGGTTGACGATGCCCATGAAATCATCGCTCATTTCCCCATTCCCTAGGCAATGACAAAGACTTCTTTAAGCGGCTGATCAACCGCAAACCAAGGGACGCTTCCTTCGGGCAGATCAACTCCCGCGAGCGGTACCTTGAAAGTGAGCGCTCGTCTTTCTGTCACCAACATCGAGGGCAACGGGCATGCGTTGAAAACGGTGCGGATCTTCACATGTGTCACACAGGACCAGTGGCACTTACAAGCATCTTAGTCCTTTGAAGGTTCGCTAGAGTTTCTCGACCTGATTCGCATGATGAGCTTTGCATTCCTTGTGTCGGTCGCTGCATATCGCCTCCTCAATTCACGCTAGCACGGGATATTGGGGCTACGTAGGTTGCTTGTATTACGATTAGGGTAGAGCCAAGGGCAGGCGTCAAAACAGGGCGTGACATCTATACGTGTTATTTCCATGAGTAAATCAAAGGACATGGCTCCTTTCGTCTAAATCTTGTCGACTTCTACACCAGAATCACTTGCGTTGTCATCCATAATCTTGGGCTTCGTGGCGGCTATCCCATAGGCGTTCTTGTAGAACACAATGTTTCCTTCATCCTCGACGAACTGGGGCGTCCGTAAGCACGCGAACGAGAGCGGGACATGAATCCATACCTTGCATTCCTTGAACGCACGGTATACTTCCGACCATCCACCAGGAGCACCCTGAAGGTCAATACCAGCCTGTTTCAAGCGCTGACGAAGGGCATCAGATGCCTCCCATCTAGAGCGAGTCAGCAATGCACAATGAAAGGACAGCAGAAACTTACGCATTGTAGTGGGGAATCTTGCTAGAAACATGGTGCAAGACATGTGTCTCGGAAATACCGTGGGTGGCGTGAGCACCGATCCAAGCCATAAATTTACCGCAATCACCCAGGAGGTTACGATCGAGGGTGGAGAGAGCGCCACGAGAGAATGTGAACTCAGGTGCACGGTAGTGGGGGAGAAGAGGGTCGGTATGTTGCAAGAAAGTGATCAGCACCAGCCAGTGGTTGACCCTGAGATGAACCATCAGTAAAACGCAGTCAAGGAGCAAAATATACTCACCAAATATAAGGAACGAGGTAGACACGGAAGACAGTCCAGAAGCCATAGGTATATAGCGATCCGAAAATTCCAGCCAACCACAGTAGAATTCCAAGGTCAGAGATAATGATGGAACCTGCTTGGTGAGGGGCGAACATGACTGCATTGGGGTTGAAATCTGATGGGATTAAGTACAAGTATCGTGAGCCACAAACGCGAAAACTTACGGCTACTACCCTTGGGGTACCGCTTCTGGCCAGAGGCATTACGAATTAGGTAGGCTGGCCATCCAGCGATCTGGGAGACAAACAGATCAGTAACTAAGACCGAGTGCCTTCCATGGATACGCACAAGGTAGCTAGCAGCACCGAGGGTTGCACCGATCGGGGAATCACCAAGAGCATCCCAGAGTTCCTTCTTAACCTCATCGCTGATGCTCGAACCGAGAATGTTCTCCTTTGTCGGGTCAAAAGCGGGCAATCCAAGTTGAGAACGAGTCTTGGGTACGAAGACCTGATCCTGGGTCAAATGACCGGTAGACGCATGGTGTTTCGCGTGCGTGATTCTCCAGGAGTGGTACGGGACACCCAAACTGGAATTTCAAATCCCCAAGATCGCGTTAATCACGTGACGAACAGTGAGGGAAAAAAATCGCGTACGCAGAGTGAAGCACCCAGCCCACGCTGTTGTTAATGAACTTGGACTCAGAGAACGCCTGGTGGCCACACTCGTGCGCTACGACCCAAAGACCAGTTGCAAAGAGCCCAGTCCAGAATCCGTACAAAGACCACAGAGAGAAGCGGGCAATGGGGTACAGAAGAGGATGGGGGAGAGCGATGGCCTCGGGTGTGATGCATGCGTCGAGGAAAGAGGTAGCCTTGTAGATACCACCAATGACAATACAGTCCCAAGCGCTGACACGAGAAATCCCGCGTTATAAAGGGAATTCACAAAGGAAAGCGGCATGCTTACATGTACAGCGACGAACGGAGGGCGGACCGTTTGAAGCAGTGCTGGCTGTTCATCAGGGCGGGGTTAGCTGTTTGCAATAGGGGAAGTATAGAATGGATTTGAACCCACGGGATGGCACTGAGCAAGTCTTTGATGGTGAGGTCGGGAATAGTGACCTCGGCCTGCTTGATGGTCGTTACGCCGTCCTTTGATTGAATCGTGCTCATAGTGGACGTCAGAGGGGACCCGTTCTATCCAAGACAGCAAGCAGAAGACGACAAGTCGGAAAGAGAAGGGTGGGAGGAGGCAAATTGTTTCAAGCTTGAGCAGACCATTTTATTTGGGGAAAATTCTAGCTAATCGGATTCGGCCGGAATTTCCACGTGGCAGGGTAGCCGAGTAGCAAACTGAAACAAACGTTCAACGTTCAAGGAGGCCGGATCCCATGGAAATTTGCTAGAATCATACTTAAGACCTGCTAAGACAGCCAAGACTTGCAAACAGCAGCTGTCCTCGCCCTGTCGTGGGGTTCTAACATAGAAACTGATCAGCCTCAGTTCGAGTTTGCACCGCCATCACTGAGCCTCTGATCGGACCAAACGTTGGGGCAAAATTCCAGAATCAGGCGATAACGATCGGAATTCCACATTCGTGATGGGGCTGGAGCGGCGCTGTCAAGATGCTAAATTGAGAGTCAACCCAGTCAACTCAGTACCTGCAGCCTGGCTGCCAGGCCCTCTAGGAAAGCAAAACCATCCTTCGTAATCGTACGACCACTGCTCCTGTTCGTCACAGTTCCAAAATCTGCCACCATCTGAGCAAGTGCTTTGTTATCCGACGCAGACGCCACTTCTCGCTTCAGCCTCGCCACCAAATCCAGCTTCACCCAACCAGGTTGGGGTTCGTCGGCCTTAACATGATTCGCGCTCCGAGTTCGTGATGTTCGCATCGGTTGTGTGATACCTCCTGGCTCCCCGAGTTGCTTGTAGAGGGCATCTAGGAAATGGAAGCCCTCTTTCGTCAGCGTTTTCGAGGTTCCTGTCTCCTTTAGGAATGTGGTAAACTCTGCCACTATCTGGGAGAGAGCAGCGTTATCTCTTGCCTTCGACACTGCCTGTCGCAGCGCCCAAAGGCGTTCCGCTTTCTTTGTGCGAATAGGGGTACGGGGTACGAGGTTTTTCGGTTGCCCCGAAGTCCGGCGACCGTCATCTGAGGATTCGCCGGTGAGATCAATGACGTTGCCCTCCTTTTCAACACCCTGCTTGCCAGCCTGTGGAGCTTGCTGCGGAACGTTCGTCTGATCGACCAGGGCTGGCCGGCGATTCAGTTCGAGTTTGGCGAGATCCTGTAGCAGGTTTTCCATTTCTGAACTGGTATGAGCAGGACGTTGCGGTGGTTTGAGTACCCGGACTAGTTTCGCCTGGCATTGAATTTAAATTTATTGTAAAACGAGATTATGACAGGAAGATGATCATACCTGTTGGGGTAGCGGTGGCCAGATGAACTTGTCGATATTCGTAAACCCATTCTCCCGAGCAAGTTCTTGGAACTCGTTCATCCAATGTTCATAGTCAGGTCGTTCGGAGAACTTCAACCGTCTACAATACCGAAGGAACTCTTCGAACTCTGAAGGCATTCCTCGGCAGAGGTCTTCGGGACGCGAGCTCTCCTTGGCACGTTTAATGCGCGTGTGCTGCTCGTCCGTCTTGGGGACGCCATTTCGAGTCCAGGGAAGTCCCCCAGGCATGAGAAGGTGGATGAACATGAGGGCAGCGGCTTCGAGGTCGTCTCGACGAGACGGCACTACAGCGTAATTCATGGGGATGTATATCGACCAGCAAAAATCCTGGGATAACTAACCCTTGCCTTTACAGTGGACACCCACCGAGGTGAACCAGTAGTTTCCTAGAAAGTCTCTCTTCTGCTTTGAATCGGGAATATGACGACGAGTTACAGCATCCATGTATCGCTTGGAGAATCCAAAGTCGATCATATAGATCATATTGTCGTAGGGCGGGAGACCAACCGCACAATTCCCGAGTTGGATATCGCGATGAAGGACTTCCCGGTTGTGCATTGTTTGGAGGCGTGATATCTACAGAAAGTTCGATCAGGATCTGTGATCATGAAGACGGATTACCCAATAGTACCACTTGGTAAGCTATCGAGCAGACACTTCGTAGATCCAGCATCTTCTTGTCGTTGCTTCGGTAGAGACTGTCCAAGCTCGGTCCAAGGAGGCTAATGACAAGGTAATGCCACTTCCCTTGAACACCGCTGGCGAACAGTTGAGGCATGCCCTCTCCACCTTGAAGCAGTGGATAAAAGTATTCCTCGTATCGGTTCGTTGGACACTCATGATTGATATCTTGCACCTTGAGGGCAACATACTCTCCACTGTACACGTTGCGGGCGCGGTAGATCGAGCCTATCATCGCTCGTGTTGAACGCAATATTAGAGAAAGGGGGACAAGTGGCTGACCAGAATACCCAGAACCCAATCGTGTATCCAGCCAGTAGTTACCTAGATGGCGAGGTACGTCGTCGCGAATGTGCGCCATTGGACAGGGCGACCAGCTGATGAATCAAACGATGGAGCAAGGAATCAGCGTGTCAGTCAACAAGGACGGGTTGGCCGGCAGTGTGGGAAGGTTCTGGCTGATGCAAAGACTGGATATGGATGTTCGAATTCAAGCTACAGTGGTGGAACCCGTTCAACTTCAGGTCCCCACCTCGAAGCGCGTCGGTCACGTGTATCCTAAAAGGGTAATATAGCCCCTGGCCTCGTGCCCAGATCGTTCCGTGGTAAAATTACAATCATACACGGATGGCCTGCTACACATAAAATGCAAGACAAAACGTTTCGAACCTTGAGTTGAACAGAATCTTTTACACCTGCTTGGCTGATTTCTCCTCGTACTTCTTCGACAACTCACCGGCCGCTTTGAGAGCGCGAGGCGTGTCATACTTCCCCATAACGACCTCCACGAGCTGGATCTTTCCCGCCTGAGAAAACTGAGCATCATCCAGTAATTTGTCTAGCCCGGACTTGTCCCGGACGGAGTACGACCTTGACAATTTGCCGTCGACGTCTCCCAGGGTCGTCAGCAGTGAAGTCCATTTCCTGATTACCTCCCGTCAGGTTCCCGAGGTAGAGTGACGAAGAGACATATGTCCACTCACCAATCGACGATGTCGTTATATTTCCTGCTCTACGCGTGAGCGCATGGTGTTCAGGAGCAGAGGCGTCGCTCACCTTTCCATACCGTGGAGGTTCCTCTCAATGTTGTAACCCTGATTGTTGAGCAAGAAAATGATCGGAGTGACTCCGTGGTGAATCATAGTAGACAGTTCCTGGACGCCGAGTTGCCTATAGCGACGGTCAGAAGTGGTCAGATAGGCTAGGGGAGAACCTACATGCTTCCGTCGCCAACAAAGAGGATGACTCGACCGAGTCCCTTACCACGGGCGGCGAGGGCTGCTCCCAGAGTGCACCCTGGAACAGTATCGTGCACGTTTCTCAGGTGAAAACGCGTTCCAATGCTCACCGACTGTCCAGCCAATACTTCCATAAAGTATCTGACTCACGAAGATAGATTGTTCGGGTAGGGGAACGTCCAAAATCCCGAAATTGGACGTTCCTGTCAGATTTTCAGTGCTGTTTCCCATGAGCGCGTATCTCCCGACCTACCTGTTTCAGCGACAATGACATCTTTTCGTTTAAAGAATTTTCCGACGCGGGGCCAGAAATATGCCTGCGTGATAGCATCCTCTCGTTCCTGGGGAGTCTCGAGCTTGGGCCTAGGAACGGGTAGTCCAATCGCGTGATGTTTGTATTTGCTAAGCCGCGCAGTGAGCTTTGGAAGAAGCAGCTTCATCCCGATCCCTGGGAAGTGTGCGTGGCGTACAAGAGTGTGATCGGAGTGAAGCTAGAAGGGAATAAGAATTGGTTGCCGTAATGTCAAGTGCAAGAACATTACCTCGACGGTGTGACTGGCAGGGATCCTATACGTGAACATCCCAGTATTGAAGTCTGATTTCAGAGCGCCGATAGACAATATCAGCTTCGCATCCTCGACCTTCTCCTTGATCTGAGGATCGCTGATAGACCCTATATAGATCTTCAAGGAGTGAAAAGGGATGAAGCAAGAGCAACAACTGATGCACTCACTCCGCCATACCGGTCGTACTCTTCGCTGACTGCTGTCTTGCCCATGGGTGCAGAGTACACCGGGAAACGGGTTGCAGTAACCAAGTCTTTCACCTCGTCTTGTACGTCATGACGAGAGACACAGGCGTCCACGAGTATGATGATGTCTTTCTCCACAGCGTCGATAGCCTTCATGATCTCGTCCAATACAAAAGCTTCGATATCGGGGCTGTTCGGAGGAGGAACCCGGGAGAGAGGGACCTTCAATCGTTTCGCAGGTATCTTTTCGGATACCATATCCACTGGAAGTCTGAGGTAGACTGGGCGCGTCTGGAGACGAGTAAGACCATCATAGCAAGCGAGTCGATCGTGTCGCGTACGCGGGCAATACAATCAGTCAGAACGCGATCAATCTCTGAGGCAGCGTTTGCTCTATTCATCAGTATTGCCTGAGATATGGTTACTTGCTCGGCAGCCTTCGCGTATGCATCAAACCTATCCGTCGACGTCAGTCACATCGTATACTCGCATAGGATCGTCATATACCTTCCATTGCCGAGAGTGTGGTGAAGCAATGGTCTCGTCTTGAGTTGAGCCGTGCTGGGAACCCCGACGATGTGGAGCACCGGAACCATCTCGGAGAATGCTAGATCACACACATGTAAGGTCGGCGGAGAGAGAGAGAGAGATGGTGGCCACCTCACCTCCCGCTATGCCATTGATAGCGCTCAATTCACCTACTCCGAACCTTGCAGAGAGGAGTTTCAGCTAGAGTTGTTGGGAAAGAAGACGAATCAAACTACTTACGTTGTGACGACGACCCCAATGCTATGATGCTTGACCCTCGCATAGCCGTCCGCGGCATATGCTGCGTTGACCTCGTTGCTATGAGAGGTTGGTCCCGCAATGTCTGGAGAAAATCCAGCCATACACACCAATTCCCGACCCATTGAATCTTGGGGTGATCCTCTACGTAATCCTGCGCGTTGGATCTGTCAGTGAAGCAGTATCGCTGTGATGCTTCATAAGCGCACCAGGAATGCTGTGGGTGATGTGAATGTTGGCTATAAGATCGGCTCAGCGTACAACGCCTACGCATGTTGAAGTCACCGGGAACACCAAAGATTGAGTGAGCAGAGAGGGAGGGAGCAGATGTCAGCTCTTGATCAGATGGTGAAGGATGGGATGTACCGAAACACCAAGTTGGTCCAACCTAGTCAAGAGATAGTCGGAGATGGTGGTGTGCTCCTCATCAGTAATCCTGCTCTCAACGGAGAGCTCATCTATCTGGTGGCGAAGTCTCGCAATCTCTGCCTGAAGATCGGCTTCCATGGTGAACGATTACTTGATGTCTGGGAGAGGGTGAGAGGGTGAGAGGGTAAGGAAGAGGGCATTTTGACTGCTCTTTCATACTCTCATATCTAGACTCGTGACCAATCCTACGAAGCAAGCAGATGGTTGGCGCAAGGGGGTGTTATATATCAAAATCCGTCTGTGGGCGTAGGCTTAGCGAGAGTACGGAAGGCAATGAATACGACTTATTCGGACTCGTCGCTCTGATGATGATTTGGCGTTCCACCCATCCGTTTTACGGTCGCTTCCCAAAAGCTTCCGGCGACCAATGACAGGAAGGTTACGCCTAGTTTTCCTAGAACGCGACACTAGGCCTTCCATGCTTGCTTACTGAGAACACTCTTGCTGTAGTCCAATTTCCCGCTTTGATACTAATTTGATACCCCTCGAAATTGATTTAGGAACTACGCCTAGCCGTGACAAAATTGACGCGCTGCTACGGGTTGTCAGGATTCGGGTTCATAACCGTGTCGCCTCCGAGGAACCGGCGACCAAAATGGCTGGAGTTGCGGTCAGTCTTGCGCTAGTCTCCCGTAGGCAGCCCGTTGGGCACGAAGACAGTCGTTCCGAAGGTCTTGCGCGGGCAGGGGCTGCCGCACGGTATAAAGAAAAGCAAATCATAGTACCTACCTAAACCCGTCATAGATAAATGCATGCCACTGGATACCCCGGGCCGTGATTCCCGAGCAGATGCGGTCAATAAGAGGCCACTTCAACAAGTTCCCTGTAGGCACCGTGAATTTCTGCCGAACGCCCTGATACTATAGCACGCTTGCCGGGCCACTGGTGAACCACGACTAGTATTGCTCATTTTTCCTACAGGCGGCAGACAACAGTTCAGTTCAACGTAGTCAAGCTGGCTATTGGTCAATGCAGGTACATACATACCATAGGTGCCATGTGGGTGCGTCAATCCATGACCTGCTGGCACTTGAAGCTTGATGCATCAGCGGCGCTCAGCGCTCAGCAGGGAAAGTATGGATGTGATTAGTTGTGATATGGAATCCCAAAAAGCTCACTGGGTCACTCAGCTGTGACCCCCATCGTTCGGAACGGATTGCATGGTCGGATTGCCCTCGTCCGCAAAGACCATCGATTTTCGAAAGTTCCGATACTACCATACATACGGTTCATGCCCGGTGTACATGCCTGCTCACGAGATAATGAATGACAAGGAAGGGTTCGAAGTAACAGGGCTATATCATAGATAAATCATAGATGTAACTCACAGGGAAACTTCAAGTTGTATGACGATGTTTTCCATTGACGAGCATGGCAGAACATTCACACATATAACTACCTTTACCCGAGTGAAACTCATTGAATGCTTCCGTGAATGCGAGTTGACACAGACCCATATCATGATGTTAGTACAGTGAGGCTTCAATCCTTCAAGTTCTGGGTCACCTCGACCTTTGTTTGCTGATCTCGTTCATTTCGACGCATCGAGCACGACTCTTCCAGCGACCTTTCCTTCATCCAACTCGTTGTACACCCTACAGTCATGCATGGTTACCATCGATTACGAGCATTCAAACCGTCACACTTACTGTTGTAGCTCTGTCAGGGGCCTCAATACATACTTCACTTTCACTTTCCCGGCAGCCGCGATCTCCACTGCCTCAATCGAGTCCTGCCTGTTCCCTACATACGAACCCTTGATCGAAATATTCTGAAGCACCACTGAGCATATCTGTCTCGAAACATTGGGCCATCCCTACCTTGAACACCGTCCAGAAGATTGACGCATCGAGATTACCGTCTGCAGGTGGCCCAACCGCCATGAGCGTACCTCCCGGCCTGAGATAGTCAACCGCTTGGGCATAGCCGGCGGTGGAGGGGGACGTGACGACAGTGCTGTGGGGACCGAGACCATCACAAGCTTCTATGATGGACTTAACGAGGTCAGGGGTTTCTTTGAAGTCAATCCATTTCTCAGCGCCAAGCTCGAGGCAGAGTTTCTTCTTTTCTGCACCAGTGTCTATGCGGAGATTGTAAGTCTTGCGAAAGTATGCGTTAGGGATATTGATAACTCACCTACTGCTACGACACGCATTCCCATTGCCACGGCGTACTGAACCGCTGCATTACTTGGTCAGCAAATGGAGGTTCGCGAATCAGCGGAAGATACTAGTCTCCCGTGGCAGACCGAAAAGCGAAGAAATTCGCTATGTGAAGATACATACCAAGGTGGCCGAGTCCTCCTCCAGCACCCGGCAGCACAACCCAATCTCCGATCTTTGCATCAGAGTATTTCAGTGCTCGATAAACAGTCACACCCTGAGAAAGTTGCTCAGTCTGCACGGCTTTCAGGTAATACGAACTCACGGCACACAGCAACGAGGCAGCTGCAAAGCTGTCCAAAGAGTCTGGGATTGGGGTGACAGTATGCACCCACGATGCCTAAGAGGTTCTATTGAACCAAGCTACTTTCCTCCTGGATCTGTTGTACATACCACATATTGGCTGAACGTGCCGTCCACCGCAAATCCACTCTGTTTCGCTTCAATGCAATCTAGAAACAACGTTGTGAGAGCCATCCCCTTGATTGTGATATCCCACCAACTGACTCTGCTCAAGCCCCTTTCGGCATTGTTCACAGTCCCGACAGGAATACGCAATCCACTTGATCCCCACGCGTTGACCCACCTTGACCGGTGAATGCTCCGTATGTTCTGCAATGGCGATGACTTCGCCTACACCTTCGTGCCCTCCAATGAGAGGCGTCACGGCTGTGACTGGCCAATCATCTCTGCTCGCGTGAAGATCAGTATGGCAAACGCCCGTGCAAATCAGTTTGATAAGACATTGCCCGGGTTTGAGTTCTGATGGTTGCGGAACGTGGACGTCGTAACGAATTTCCAGGGGCTGTTTGTGACCGGGGACAACAGCAGCAACCTGTGTCTTTGGAATTTGGTGAAACATTTGTGCGTTGAATATGAGGAGATAGGGGGATGAGAAAGAAGACAGTGGGGATGTCTTACACGTGCTTCAATTAGAAAACAGTAAATGCGTAACGCCGGCTCAGGGCGAGCCTGAGGGGGATATGATCTATGTTCCTGCGAGATGGCCGTTGGAATGTTTCTTCCGTCAACACATGCTGGAGGGTGCCAATTCTGAGATTTCCAACTTCGTGACCATGGACTCTGAGATGATAGATGTGTCTCACCAGAGAACGTCCGCCAGACACTCCAACGTAGCTCCCTTGCCCTCCCTCTAATCCTTCAGTTCTACTCCACTGCTATTGTGGTGCCAACACGGCGGTGGGTCCAGGAGGTCCATTATGTGCATTTGGATCATAGTGGAGGGTGCCGGTGAACGATTGACTTCATCCCGACTCTTTGGTTCGTCTAGGGGAGACTACATTTGGATTGAAGGCGGAACACTGGTTGCCTCGCCGAAAAACTCAAAATTTTCAAAAAAGGAAGCTCTGTGACTAACAACACTACTACTAGTATTCGTACAAAGTGGATGCTGAACATACAATGCGAACGCCTCAAACCTTGAGTTGCACAGAATCTTTTACACCTGCTTGGCTGATTTCTCCTCGTACTTCTTCGACAACTCACCGGCCGCTTTGAGAGCGCGAGGCGTGTCATACTTCCCCATAACGACCTCCACGAGCTGGATCTTTCCCGCCTGAGAAAACTGAGCATCATCCAGTAATTTGTCTAGCCCGGACTTGTCCCGGACGGAGTACGACCTTGACAATTTGCCGTCGACGTCTCCCAGGGTCGTCAGCAGTGAAGTCCATTTCCTGATTACCTCCCGTCAGGTTCCCGAGGTAGAGTGACGAAGAGACATATGTCCACTCACCAATCGACGATGTCGTTATATTTCCTGCTCTACGCGTGAGCGCATGGTGTTCAGGAGCAGAGGCGTCGCTCACCTTTCCATACCGTGGAGGTTCCTCTCAATGTTGTAACCCTGATTGTTGAGCAAGAAAATGATCGGAGTGACTCCGTGGTGAATCATAGTAGACAGTTCCTGGACGCCGAGTTGCCTATAGCGACGGTCAGAAGTGGTCAGATAGGCTAGGGGAGAACCTACATGCTTCCGTCGCCAACAAAGAGGATGACTCGACCGAGTCCCTTACCACGGGCGGCGAGGGCTGCTCCCAGAGTGCACCCTGGAACAGTATCGTGCACGTTTCTCAGGTGAAAACGCGTTCCAATGCTCACCGACTGTCCAGCCAATACTTCCATAAAGTATCTGACTCACGAAGATAGATTGTTCGGGTAGGGGAACGTCCAAAATCCCGAAATTGGACGTTCCTGTCAGATTTTCAGTGCTGTTTCCCATGAGCGCGTATCTCCCGACCTACCTGTTTCAGCGACAATGACATCTTTTCGTTTAAAGAATTTTCCGACGCGGGGCCAGAAATATGCCTGCGTGATAGCATCCTCTCGTTCCTGGGGAGTCTCGAGCTTGGGCCTAGGAACGGGTAGTCCAATCGCGTGATGTTTGTATTTGCTAAGCCGCGCAGTGAGCTTTGGAAGAAGCAGCTTCATCCCGATCCCTGGGAAGTGTGCGTGGCGTACAAGAGTGTGATCGGAGTGAAGCTAGAAGGGAATAAGAATTGGTTGCCGTAATGTCAAGTGCAAGAACATTACCTCGACGGTGTGACTGGCAGGGATCCTATACGTGAACATCCCAGTATTGAAGTCTGATTTCAGAGCGCCGATAGACAATATCAGCTTCGCATCCTCGACCTTCTCCTTGATCTGAGGATCGCTGATAGACCCTATATAGATCTTCAAGGAGTGAAAAGGGATGAAGCAAGAGCAACAACTGATGCACTCACTCCGCCATACCGGTCGTACTCTTCGCTGACTGCTGTCTTGCCCATGGGTGCAGAGTACACCGGGAAACGGGTTGCAGTAACCAAGTCTTTCACCTCGTCTTGCACGTCATGACGAGAGACACAGGCGTCGACGAGTATGATGATGTCTTTCTCCACAGCGTCGATAGCCTTCATGATCTCATCCAATACAAAGTTTTCGATATCGGGATCATTCGGAGGAGGGACCCGCGATAGGGGAATCTTTAACCGCCTGGCTGGAACTTTTTCGGATACCATGTCTGTTGGAAGCGTAAGGTAGACTGGGCGGGCCTGGCGATAAATGAGTCCATCAAGCAAGCGAGTCGATCATGGTCGCGTACGCGAGTAACGCAATCTGTGAGGATGCGATCGATCTCAGAAACAGCGTTTGCTCTATTCATCAGCATTGCCTGAGAAATGGTTACTTGCTCGGCAGCCTTTGTGTATGCATCAAACCTATCCGTCGACGTCAGTCACATGGTATACTCGCATAGGATTGTCATATACCTTCCATCGCCGAGAGTGTGGTGAAGCAGTGGTCTCGTCTTGAGTTGAGTTGTGCTGGGAACCCCAACGATATGGAGCACCGGAACCATCTCGGAGAATGCTAAATCACACACAAGCACATGTGAGGGTTGGCGTCGAGAGAGAGACGGCCACCTCACCTCCCGCTATGCCATTGATAGCGCTCAATTCACCTACTCCGAACCTTGCAGAGAGGAGTTTCAGCTAGAGTTGTTAGGAAAGATGACGAATCAAACTACTTACGTTGTGACGACGACCCCAATGCTATGATGCTTGACCCTCGCATAGCCGTCCGCGGCATATGCTGCGTTGAGCTCGTTGCTATGAGAGGTTGGTCCCGCAATGTCTGGAGAAAATCCAGCCATACACACCAATTCCCGACCCATTGAATCTTGGGGTGATCCTCTACGTAATCCTGCGTATTGGAACTGTCAATGAGGCAGCGAGGCGAACACGCCTCAAGATCGCACCAAGAATGCTGCAGGTGACGGGAGTATTAGCTATCGGAAATCGGCTCAGTGTACAACACCTACGCATGTTGAAGTCACCGGGAACACCAAAGATTGACTGAGCAGAGAGGGGGGAGCAGATGTCAGCTCTCAATCAGATGGTCAAGAATGGGACGTACCGAAACACCAAGCTGGTCCAACCTAGCTAAGAGATAGTCGGAGATGGTAGTTTGTTCCTCATCATCAGATATTTTACTCTCGACGGAGAGCTCATCTATCTGGTGGCGAAGTCTGGCCATCTCTGCCTGAAGATCGGTTTCCATGAAGAACGATAGTTTGTCCGAGTTTATTGTCTGAGAGATGATTTGAGAGAGAAAGGGGCGAGGGCGACGACATTTCGACCGCCGCCGATTTATATGTTTTCGACGGGTTGAGGAGGATTGACGTTTGCGATGACGTTCAACGAGGCCCGAAATAATCAAAGATAACCCCTAACTGAATTACTAGTAACAGGTTCCCTGCTGATAAACCGCTGGACTGCCCATAGAAAATATGTGCTCGACGTCGTCGTCTTCTCCAAACATCTTCAAGCTTTCAGTAGATGGTTCAACGTTCAACTTCGGTCAAGTTGCGTGCCAGTGACATGCGGCATCAAGATAACTCGGACGGATTTCTGGGTTTCCTTGCAGTTGAAGTCGAGTCTCATACCACGATGTACCCTCTATCTACTGAAACGAATGATAGGATAGAAATCGACCGAAGGAGAACAACTGAGTATAACTCATTGAAAAGTGGACAGGTGCGACTCATTTGAACATTCGCGATATCAGCGAGCTAAGGAACGACGTCGACAACGTGTCCCTCGCCGAAAGGAAGTTTCCGTTCACAGTCCTTGCGAAAGAGCCTGAGTGGGGATGGGATTCAACAGCAGATAGATAATAACATCGTAGAATAGGTATACAGGTCGAGTCCTTACTTGTACTCCTCTAACTCCTTTTCGTCCATATCGTCCAACGGCCAGTTCGCATCGATCACAGCGTACGCTTCCTTCGTCATCTCTTCGTCCTTCGCACATGCCTCCAATGTCATCCGCTTCATCTCCTGACCGAATGCCTTGGCTGCCTCGTAGCGAGCGGCGGGCACCCAAGTCTCCTCCGCGTGACCGACATGGTCCCTCAGCATCCTCTCGCCCGTTTCTGCGTTCGCCAGTGCCTGATACAGCTTCTCCGCCGCAGCTTTCTCGTCCTCCGTAAACAGGACCGGACATGGCGCGTCGTGCTTAGCAAAACTCGCCCAGCCGAGTACCATATCTATCAGCGCATACAGCAGCTTGATCGTCTCACCCTCCCACGCAACAGTTGCATGATTGAAGATGCGGCGACAAAAAGGATTCAACGAATAGACTAGACCCTTGTGGTGGATCCTGTTATGCGTCGCCGTGCTTAGGTTGTAATGGTAGTGAACAAGACGACGACGGAGGAGCTCCATCTCCGATCCTTGCTCTTCTTCCGATAGCTTGTCGAAGTCATTCGGTAGCTTAGGCTCGATCATACTTCGAGAGACCTCGTCCTCTTCGTTCTGGATGACGTCGGGCATACCGGCGTGGAGGAAGAGGGGTAGGACAACAGCGTGCTGCCAGTCCAACATACTAAGGATCCGCAAGCCGCTGGAATCTTTCGAAACCTTGACATTGCTGTCGGTTATGTCGGGGTGGCGGATGCAGAAAGCGCTGAGAGAGACATCGTTTGGCACGAGCGACGATGCGAGACGGAGGTAGCGACGGAGGTTCTGGGCGTGGTCCGACGGTGGCTGCTTCTCGTAGTTATAGTACTCCCTTCGGAAGTGTTGGTAAGGTGCCCTCGGTGAGCCAAAATGGTTGAGGTAGGCGAGCTCTTTCTCGGCTCCCGTGACCAGCACCGATGTGGCGTCTTCATCTATGGTCATCGATTGGTTAAGAAAAGGCAGAAGAGGTAGGAGAAGTGCGACGTACATGGTCCTCTGAATACGTCCAGTTGTTCCCTTCGTCCATACCACAACGGTACCGATACATCAGGGCCTATACAGAATCCCTCCTCCTCGAGCGGGATGTTCTCGTTCCCGGACAGATTCTTCAGGTCTCTGGCGTAGTAGATGCTCCCGCCAGCGGGAAAAGAGATGGACATCATGATAGACTCGACCTTCGCGAGCTGGTCCATGAGGGAGATTACTTCATCTTTCCCGAGGTCGAGCCATATCTGGCTCAAGTCGATGCCATCAATGTACTCCATTAGAATATATTCCGTCTCGGCCTCGTTCTCCGACACGAAGGAATACGCGTAGACCTTGGGAATGGGAAGCCCTTTGGAACGAAGGAAGTCCATGGTGGCGACTTCACTGGCGAGAGCGTACGCCTTGGGAATCAGGATGGGATACGGGATGCGCGCGACGAGCTGGAAGCCGTTTTCAAAGGTGACGAGGAAGGTACGGTTGAGGCCACCCTCTCCGAGCTTTCTAAAGCCCACGATTTCTTCAGACTTGCAAGAAAGCGCCTTGGCAATGATTCTAAAGAGTCCGGGGATATTGAAGACGCACCTACGCTCTCGGAGGCGAAGGGCGTCGTTGGCACTAAGTACGTCACATTACGAGTTAGACGAGACAAGATGTAAAAGACTTACAGGAAACGCCCGGTTGTATAGTTGAAGAGTTCGCTCTCCAGATCCTCCATGAGAGACTTCGGGTCCAGCATATTGGAGGGTCGAGGAGAAGGTAGTCGACAGGTCGTGGTGGTGATGGGGTTCCTCGTGAAAGAGGGGTCGAGGAAAGAGAGCGGACAGCGAGGACGACGCAGAGACGAGGAGAGTCCAGCTGCAGGGAGTCGTAGAGAGGGGATTTTCGAACATGGAAGGCGGAACATGCTGATTGGGGGTCGTAACGACACAGTTGCAGCGCCTTCAGTCCTGAATCCGCTGCTAAAGTCCTGAAGTCAGCAGAGAACGACGAGTACTCACAGTTTCCTGCCAAAGGACAATCGTTGCTTCATTCCCTCCGAAAACCATCAACGATATAGAATTCCCAAAGCTCTGAACGCGTATCTGATCACGAATTTAGACGCCCTGCTCCCAAAAACTTGGGCAAAGTGCTATGCAAAATAAACCGTGACGCTGCATTATCCCACTGTCTCTTTCGAAGTGATGATGGAGGGCATGGTTTTATTTTCTTCCCGCTTCCTCATTTCTTCTTTGAATTTTGTGGCCGGGGGACGATAGGTTCGTTCGTGATGAAACACCCCACTTAGGCGTTAATGTAAAGCGCGAAAAGACTGTCAACATCGTCGTCCTACGAAATCAGAGGCGATCGGTCGTAAACACGAGATAGAAGACTTGTCGAGCGTTGTTGATGGTGGGAGAAACAGTGGGTTTAAATTACAGCCCAATTGGAGAAGGGAGCAATTATGGATTCATCAGTGAATTTGGGGTGCTTACTGGGACCTTGTCAACGTGTCTGTACAATTGGCCAAGACTTGGGAGGGATCCAAGCGATCGCGAGACTCATTGCGAGCATCGCAAACGATTAGAGAAGCAATGAAATGCCATATTTTTGAGATCTGCATGCATCATACCGTATCATCATAAGATCAATAACCATGTGTGACCACGCGGAGAGCATGCAAAGAATCGGGATATGCGGGGACGTCCAAGGACAATACATTTACTCCTCGTCTTCCTCTTCACCGTTCTCATCCTCCTCATCCTCATCCTCCTTTTCAGCCTCGACGACAGCCGTTGCGATTCGGTCGAGGTCGCGCTGACCGTCCTGGCTGATTCTCCGGCCACCGTTGTCGGTCTGTTCGAGAACACCAATCTTCTCCAGCGATTGGCAGATCTTCCGTTGGACGGAACCAGATGCATCTCCGTGGTGCGAGGGGCGGTTACCGCGTCTGTTGCGGCCACCGTGGAGTTTTGTTAGCTTGCCGATCCCGACATCTTTACGAAGGTAGATGTGCCGTGCGACGGCAGCTACGGGGCGGTGAAAGTGTGATGAGATCAAAGGGGAAGGTATCGACGTAGTTGGGATGATTACCTGCACGAACGTAGTACCAGTCGGGGTCGTATGGTGCGAGTTCCTTGAATGCTCCGGTTTTGACAAGGTCGACCCATGTTGGGACCTCGAGCTTGCCTGACCGCTTGAGGTGGGATGCGTATGCGGCGATGAAAGCCTCCGCGCTGGATGATGAGACAACGAATGTGAGAATATGGGGGATAGATGGGATAATGCAGCGCACCTAATATCTCTTACACCTGGCATGATGAAAAATAGGGTGGGTGACCTTGGACGTTGAGCGCGACGCTGGCGTGCGTTGACGAGGAATTAGAGTTTTAAGCTGAGTTTGAATTCAGCCACCATATGTGCAGTTCTTGAGTTTAGTCAGCAAGTTTTCGGTGACCAGACTGGTGACCGCGGGTGACCAATCTGGCTTACCACTAATTTCCCCCGCATCTCCAATGAACATCGACATAGCTCAATGCCCACCCAGCGATTCATCGACGATATATTCATTACCTCCAGAATTGCTGATTGATATATTCACAACCTCAATCAGGTCTGGTGGTCCATTCACCCCGCTCATCATCTCCCGAGTCTGCAGGCTATGGAGAGACATTTGTACATCGTCCCCAAGAACATGGCAGCTCATCATCATCAATAAATCATCGCGCCGCTTCTCCTCTATCAAAGCACAAGCCGAATTGTGGATAGCTCGATCAGCTCCGCTTCCGTTCGACGTCGACGTCGAGCTCGCCGACTTCGAACTTCTCCTCCCAATCATGTCTTGCTTCCTTCCCTATCTATCTCGCTGGATGGATTGCTGGATAACATTCGAAGGGCGCACCAATCACACCAGACTATCCGATCTCACCCTATCCGCACCTCGCCGCGTGCTTCACCACCTTGATGTGCGTCTCAAGACCCCATTTGATGTCGACGGCGACGATGACGACAACGTCTTCTTTTCATGCGGAACCAGCGCATTCAGACATGTCTCCATGAAGATCTCGGCTTCCAACCTCCCCTCCGCAGACTTTATCAACCCACTCCTCTTCACCTCTCTCGACATCACCGAAACATCCTTCGTGCACACCGTGCGTTCACATGATCTGCTCAGCTTCCTCGCACGGTGTCCCAACCTCGAACACTTTTACCTACACGGCGTTTCATACGAAGAGGGCGTCTTGAGCATGTCACCAGCCGTCGTCGCTCTCCCACGTCTCCACACCCTCCTCCTAGACCTCATCTGCATCCAACGAAGCGTCCTCTCCAATCTCCACCTCCCCGCCCTCCGGGAACTCCATCTCCGTCACTTAAACATGGACGTCTCTCTCGTTGGTTACCACGCGGAAGAGGAAGGCGACAGTGACGACGAAGCGAGCGACTTTTCGCAGTCGCCCTCCAGTGACCATCACACTGGAATGGGTCTTAGGAAACTCATTTTGCGTTCTCATCCACCCCTCGAGGTCCTTGATATGGATCTATCGGACATGCGTACCAAGGATTTCAGATGGGTATTCGACAGATTACCACATCTGAAACATTTCTCCATCGTTGGCTCAGACATGTCTGATCAAGTGGTCCAGCTATTCGAGCCCCAGCCTATTGAAGGGAGCCAGGAAGATACTGGAGCGCCGAGTCGCGTCCGTCTTCCGCAGCTCGCCACACTCAAGTTATTTGGATGCCAACAGTTTTCCGGAGAGGCATTGGTGGGCGCGCTCAGCGCTCGGGTTGCCTATACAGACGTAGCAACCCCAAATGAGACGTTGACCAACGTCGTGGTCTCTGGATGTCACAGCTTTACAGCCAGTCATGGAATTCAGCTTTCGTGGTATTTGCATGATCGTCTTCATTTCTCGTAGCACACCTTCATCGTCACCCCTGCTATGTATATTTTTTGAGTTATAGTGGATTCCACTCATTGTAGTACCTGATGCTTTTGATCTTTGGTCGTATGTATGTAAGGTTATTAGTTATTACTCAAGCTAGAGCGTAGCTCACACCAGAAGCTGGGCATTTATACCATTGTCCACTGTAGGGACAGCGACACTCCAGTCCCGGGATCGTAGAAAGCCATCACCTTCTATCACTGGTCGAAATATACAGGGAAATCGAGGTCCATGCCCTGTCGTTCTGCCGACTCCTGTAGAAGATGCCGCACGTCGGTGACGTGATGATGATCACCCCTCCAGATCCCATCTTCCCCGCGATCGCCCCAGTGGAAAGTGTGGAAAGTGTCCACCTCCTGACCTTCGGCCCATTTCTGCCTCACAAACGACGCATTGAACGGAGGTTGGTAGATCCACCACTGTAGTCATCCAATCAGTTAGTCAATCGGCAAAGACAAATCAAACAACGTACGTGGTCGACAAACCGAATAGGCTCGCCTGGCGGAACGACGAGATGGACGGTCGTTGGTATCGCAATCTCCAGGAAACAATTCGTTTCTAGGAATAACGCCAGGACGTCCATGAACGACTTTCTATGACGGCCGGGTATATACAGCGTATCCGCCGATCCACCGATGAGCCTCGTCTGATTGCCAGTGAGTTCAGCGAGATGCATCCGCATGTCCTCGGGAACCTTGCGAAAAGCCTCCATACAAACAGATACCCCCACATGAGGGTCACTATTCATCATGTGCTCATCAGTGACCATAGCATCCGGGGCACTCAACATTCAGAAACTCACCCCCACCTATAAAAGATCAGAAAGCAAGTCGATTCAGATCACGCGAACATTGGGCGGTGTTGGCAAGTACCACTACTCACCACCAGTCAGGTCCCCAACCTCGCCATGATTCTGTGAGATTGATGGACGGATTGGGAGAGATTGTCGCAGGAGGAGCGTGCCGGGTCCTATTCAGCGTGTCTTCTGTCAAATTCCCGAATACTGGGTTCGGAACGGGTTGTCCCCACGGTGAATGGTACCAAAACTGGCTTTGATTGAATTGCTGTAGCCGAGGAATATTAAGGAGGGTATCAAAAGGTACCCAGAGATACCCGTCATAGCAGTCATATTCTCGCAAGGACGTGTAGAGCATGTGGTGCGCCATCTTGCGGAGAAAGAATGAGGAAGTTCGTCCCCTGGCAGAGAAAGGAGCAAGACTCACCCGCCCTGACATCTTGTAAAACAGGGGATCCCTGAGATCCTCGTCCGATTGGAACGAATCAACCAAAACATCGTAGGAGTGATCGAACCCTTTGTCCTCGCGGCTCGCAGGACCGATATAAACGATCTTTTTCAGTCAGGGTGAAAATATATTCGAGTGTCAAATTTACTGTACCGGGTACTTACGTTCGGGAAATAGTCGGCGTAGACTTCTTTATGAAAATCTAGGTTTGCATCATATCGAGCATGGCTAAAGAATACGATGAGCAAAATATTGTTGAAATGAGTGTAAGTGTTGTTAGTATGAGTCGGTGTCGATACTGTGGGTGCACGGCATCCGGGGCGACTAGACGATACACTTGATTCCTTTCGCCAAAACGGAGACAAGTCCGACGAAACAGTCTGAGGGTTCTGAAGGATAAAGACGACGAGATATCCCAATGGAATGGAAAATGTCGCCGCAAGTGCGAGTAATCGGCGGGCCTGTGGTCCACACGGATGCAATGAATACAATCCAAGGCATCACGGAAATAATCCTTACCGAAGCCAAAAGATCCCCTTGTTTGTCTTCTGTTCGCCTTTGCGCGTGAAAAGCGAAGGAGGTGGATGCCACTATGACAATGAGCCAACCGAGAACCGCGGAGCACGGAGGGTCAACGGCATTCCATGTGTCCACGGTGATTAACAAGGTCGACACCAAGGTGATAAGGATTCCTTGTGTGATCGCGCCGTATTCTGCGACGAGATGAAAGGGGTTGTTGAGATATCAGCGGAGGGCGGATTACTCACGCTGTATAATAGATATTGCGGTGATGTCTCTGATCCCCTCCATTAAAGGAAGTACTCGAAGCGCTGGTGTGAAATTGATTGAAAATGAATGCGAGGTACCGCTATACCATAGATGCAATAAGGAATGAAGGATAAATGATTGTGCAAATATTAATGAATTGACGAAAAGCACGGATGAGGAGTTGTGCAGTCCATAGATCTGGCACCAGGATATCAGTGTTTAGGTACAGAAAAGAGTAAGCGACGAACTATCTCAACGAGAGTGGCCCAAAGCGAGTTGCAAAGAGCGAGTGCAGCCACAAGGACATACGGAGGAACGGCTGAACCCATGAAGGCATCCTTGAAACGAGTTAACACCAGGCCAATACGGAGGTTTTGAGGATTCACCCACCCTTGTGATGAAAACGCCGGCGAGCTGATCGTGCAATCAGGCTAGCATCCAACTAAGATACGCAAATGGGTATCACGAACGTAAAGAATACACGCATGCCAAGATGTTGAAGGGAAGTTTCTCCAGGAGATGATCCACAGTATGACGAGGATGCAAAGCACTGTAACAGGGGATGCGAGGTACAATGCAAAAGAATCAGCAAATTCTCGAGTCCTGAGATCCTGTGGCAATGGTTTCAGCAAATGAACCCACGAATGGAACAACCTCGGTCCAAGTGCACATACGGTATATGCTCGAAGAGTGTAAACGAGACTGACGACGAGAATAGACAAAGTCGATCTCACGCTCCTGAAGGATAACGTTGCTAAACTCTGCTGTTCCCGGTGACTATGAGAACACCTGGAGCTGGGAAAGAGTTGTCCGTCCTCGGGGAAGCGTACATTACAAGTTGGGAGGTATGCTTCAGGGAACTCTGGGGCAGCATCAGTGATAGCCGTGTAAGAAGATCGGCCCTCGAGCTTTCGCCAGGCAAACCACATAGATAATGAAAGAATGGATTTGACTAGATCACTTGTAGCGAAGTCAACAATGTCCCGCGAGGGTTGGGGCTGACCCTGTTCATCCTTTCGCAACGTTTCAGCCAGTATACACAAGCCAAGGAACGAGACCTTGAGCGTGATTCCAGTTCAGCATGATGTGTGAAGGCGAGAATATACACACGACTTGAACGACCCTTCGGCATGGGAACGCGCGGTTAAATGCGTTCCATTGGCTTGGGACGAGATTGATGCCGAGCATTGACAGTTCCCAAGTCGCACTGCAAGCGTGATGGGCGCTAGATAGTTCTTGGACAAGGAAACTCCTGGCTCGTGCAGAATGGTGGAGGGAAATAAAAGAAGGAGTCGGAAGGACGGTGCAGCGCTCGCGTAGTAGCGGCTCTGACTGTCATTGTCAAGGTGGCGCGGGCTCCACTCGATCCCGTCTTTCGGAGACTAACAAAATTCATTCCTCTACTAGATATTGATACAATTCACGGTACTAGACTCGTGTACGCAAACCCAGCAGTTCAATGCCCGCCCACGCCATTAGTGCCATTGACGGCCTTGAGCTTGAGTTCACACACACCATTTGACAATACATCACATCCTCCGGCATCCCTCGCCACGAGCTCTCTGCGGGCCCGTACACCTTCCCGAAGACGATCAAGAGCGGGAACGGTCACCTCCCAGGACAGGCATGCATCAGTCACGGACTGGCCGTACTTCAATCCGGCCGGGCCATTTGGAGGTATGTCTTGTCGACCGTCAACAAGGTTGGACTCCATCATGACACCCATAATGGAGGACGACGTGTCCCCAGAGGATAGTTGTTGCACCTGTAGGGCCGGAAATGAGTTGAATAGATAGAAACCGGAGAGCGTCCACTAACAATGTCTTCAACAACTTCAAGTTGTTTCTGATGTTGCTTTTGGCTGTTTCCGTGACTGCAGTCGATCTGCATACCTGATCACCACTTGAGACGATCGAAGGGGCAGAAGGGCTCACCATAATCTTGCAAGGGAGACCAACTTTATCGAGTTTCTCGTGACAATCTCGCACGTGTTCTGCAGCATAGTTGGGTCCCTTGGACCCACCACGGAGGATAACATGGACATCGGGATTCCCCTATTTCATGTGAGTAAGAGCATGTGATAAAGAGACAAAGACCGACCACAGTTTCTATAATACTACTCAAGCCCTCCTTTCCGACACTGAGGAAGACATGCCCGCTTCGAGCAGCCCTGCAAGCATCAATGGCGATTCCTACAGACCCATCGGTGGAGTTCTTGAAACCAGTTGGCATTGACAACGCTGAGGTCAGCTCGCGATGAACCTGCGACTCGGTGGTGCGGGCACCGATCGCTCCCCAGGAGACAAGATCTGCAGTGTACTGGGGAGAAATCGTGTCCAAAAACTCGCAGCCAGAGGGCAATCCAAGTTTAGCTATATCCAAGAGCAACGTGCGTGCCGTGCGGAGCCCTCTGTTGATTTGGAAACTTGAGTTCATATCACTTGGGATACCCAAAAGGTAAGCAAGTGACGTGAGGAATGTACGGATATAGCTTACGGGTCGTTGATCAGGCCTTTCCACCCGAGCGTCGTCCGTGGCTTTTCAAAGTAAACACGCATAACGATGTGGAGGTCATCCTTGGCAATGTCTGCGTACTGCTTGAGGAGCTTTGCGTACTCGATTGCAGCATCGACGTTGTGAACGGAGCATGGGCTAGTTTATGTGGCATGAACGAAACGACTTTAGACAGCTTCGATGATGGCATACCCGACGACAACCATCAACCGATCATCCTCCCCTTTGAGGATGTTCTCGGTTGCACGACGTCCTTCAAGGACGGTGTTCGCAGCGAGAAATGTCCTGGATGGGTGTATGATAATTTAGCAGGCCCGAGTGGCATGAGTGGTGTAAACTGACAGTGGCAGATCCTCCTGTAGAATCTGGGGAGGGATCAAGGGACGGGTTGCCTTTACGCGACAGTTTTCGAGTCGTTGAAGAGCTTCTTTGTAGGGGAGTGCCATCGTAAGATCCACTAAAGGGGGGTTCGAGATAATCAGCTGAGGGTTATGCTGATGACTTACTTTCTTGTGATGTATGTGGGCTATTATATAGACGTTTTCGAGACCGAGAGTATGGGGTTATATTACTTAGGTTCCTTATTCTGTGAGAATTTGTTTGAATCAAGGGTTTGGGAAACTTGAAAGTCAACAGACGAACGGAAACGCGAGCGAACGTTTTCCTGATACCGATCGCTTAGTCATCTTGATCAGGAAAGCAACTGCTACAGTGCTAAAGTTATCTCGACCCTACGCCATGCTTCGGCCTACGGCGCTCCGAGAAAATACAATAATTCCCACTATGACGTGCCACATAAATGGCGATCTGCCGTACTTGGAGGGCGCTTCGCAGGGGCATACTAGTTGACATTATCGTGAGACCAGAGTTGCAAATCTATTTATGAGACCTCGTTCGTCTACTCCAAAAGAAATGGGAAAACAAGTCAGACTAGTGAGCTAGCTTGCATATATGAAGTTCCAGTTGAGCAGATGATGAATTATAATGAAATGTGCCAGGAGATTTCACCGACACATCGAATATTTCCAACTCCGATCGCGATCAAGGTTTGTCATCGACCTTGACCGCATCCTCCAACTCCTGAAATTGTCACATCTTGCAGCTCACTCGAGGCTCGGAGGGCTATAACATCGCACTCATCAATACAGGGTTCTGGGGAAATGAGAAAGACATCGACCAGACCACTAAGTATTCATTGAAAATGTCTGTAATTTCTTGGAGATGAATTCAACTGACCATCTTTGCTGCTGACAGGGGTACAGAAGGTTAGATAAGAAGCCATCATAGCTTTTGTTCCAAAAAAAATACAGGTCCCTTGAGATATCTTACAGTGAACTACTTCTACCACCACGAGTCTCTATTCATGTTGTGTCGTGCACTGGAACGCGTTTTGCATCTGGTCTCACGATAGTACTCCAGCTCCTAAGTAACCGGCATCAGTGTTCAGTGACACCCAAAAAGTCCACATACTTACGGAACGCAAGCAGAACATTCCACACTTCTCCACAACAGCAAGGAGAGGTCCTTCCCATCGCTCAGAATCCCACCCCGTGTCAGTTGTCGGCGCATTTGCACACAGCATTACGAGATGCGATAGTACGAGGCATGTGGCAGTGGGATGCCAGCTGGGTAGAATTCAAGGTGTAAAACAGAGTCACCACTTTATTTTCGTTTCTTTGGCGAGCAGGACCCTGACAACCCGATATGCAGGCGAGGCACTTCCCATGACTGGACGGTATGTTACGTGCCAGTGGGGCAGCTATTGACAGATGAGTCCAGTGTCCAGGCCATTTCGAAATGGAAACGTGAATGTCATGGTATTAGGGTCAACTATGGAGCCGTGACGTTACTCTAACAATTGCTAGCATTCTCACACGACGAGCATGGTCCACGGGTGGGTACCACGGTGCTGAAATGCACTTAGCTACCGACCGAACCAAGATATCGCGCACCTGCGAGCGGCATATAGGAAGACGGCGGTCAAGGTTTAGAACTCATTGCATCTGAGGGAACGTGGTGAGCAATTGTGGTCAACCAAACATAACAGAGATGGAGCGCACCAGCATTCAACTCAGCAAACCGTTGACCAACACGTTCAGAGTGCTTCAGGAACTTGTCCGCGCAATTTAGGGCGCACTGCTCCTGTAGAACAAATTCAATTCGTGGCAGGGAAGAAAGAACCGATAGCCGTACTTCTTTTGAGGAGAGCGCCTTGCTAGTGAAATCATTACAGCATGTGTTGAAGCACCTTTCGACCAAGCCTGAGTATAGACGCAAGAAGTCTTGCATCTGTTGCGGATAGAACCGGTCTGCACATGCTTGGTACTCGAGTAGGCATAAAATTTCACACACCTGTTTCTTTTCTATGATCTTTGTCATGTGGGCCTGCTCCGCTGCACTGAGGGTTGAGAAATCCATGGTTGAAGAAAGGGACGAATGTGCGGAGAACAATATTAATGGCGAGAGTGAAGACGGGTACTTCAAAGTTCAAATTACAAGGTCCTCTGTGGACCCCGGACTCCCCGTGTGAACTACAGTATTAAATGAACCTCTTAGCTAACCAGAAATCCATAGCCCCGCATGAACTGGGATCGGTGACGGGATAATAGAGAATGGTGTTACCGTTGGCATCAGACAAAGTTGAGCGTACGTTCAATGAGCACCGTTGCGCACTATTAATTCGCATGATGGGCACGGCGGGATGTCCGAAATTGGGAGGAGTATGGCCCGTCTCCAAGCGAACAGTGACTTGTCTGCGTGTTCCATCTGTTGGGTGTGTTCTCAGTGTCTCCCAACCCGTGTCCATTGGATCTATCGGCTCGTCCTGATCCGGACTGGGATTGCTTGTTCCCAGTTAAGCACATGACCGTCACAAATGCACCTCAACGATTACACGTTGTCTCCTGCCGGCTTCTTGAAGGGATTTTGTCGTCCATGAAAGTCATTACAGCATCGTCTTTGGTGGGAACGACTTCTTATCCCAGGCCTCACTCGTATCCCTGGAAATGGCTGTAAACTTCTGGGTTGAAGATGCGAACCGAGCATGATGATTTTCTCATACCGCTTCTTCTATTATGTTCTTCGTCAGTTCCGATTTCGTGAGGTGGTGTGTTAAGGCGGTGAAGTTAAGCTTCGACATTCCTTTTCATTCTCGTACCGTCGTGGGTGATGATGTTGCGACCAAATCTGCCGCTGGTGGCCTAACAATTGAGGAGCCGTCCATTTCCGAGCGGTGAAAGCCATAGTGAGAAAGGAACGACTGTCTTCCTTCGATCCTAGGGGAGACTAGGTGAAAGCTGACCCAAGGATGCAAGATGAACCGATCACTGGTGGTTGATGCCAAAACCTTGCCAGTGCGATCATCATACTTGTAAGGGGGATGAGCTAAGCATCTCTGAAGGCGACCCTGATCTTCGCTTACCCCTTTCAACACCCCGTTCACACCAACCAATTAATTCCTCGACTAGTCAATCAGAATTATCCTTCGACCATCAATCACTTGTTTGTGTGAGAGTCCCGAATCCTCCTTTGCCTAAATTTCAAATCAGTCCGACACCTTCTCACCGTTAACCAAGTGCTAGTGCTCGATCATATCTGAAACTCGTTCAGGATGGCTCCCCACCCTTTGCTCGATAAAGAAGCTCCGAACTTTTCCGTCCCGGATGCAAACGGTCAGACGTTCAAATTTCCTCCAGAGGAAGGGGGTAAGCGGGTAGAGAAACCGATCGCATTATTCTTCTACCCTGAGTCTGGTATTATGCGTCCCATCAACCGTGTTCTCGCACTTTGCACTAACTGCATGCATTTATCGGTGCGCAGGTACCTACGGCCGTACACGGGAAGCATGTCAATTCCGCGATGCCCTCGCTGGTATGTTTCCTTCCTTTGCTCCTAAAACTCTCCCCGTTCTTTACTCACTCATCATGATTCAGAAAAAGAAGTATTCAAGCGTTCCGATGTTCTGGTCGTTGGTATCAGCTCCGACCCTGTGGATAAGCAGAAGGCCTTTGTCGACAAGCACAATCTCTCCGTGAGTTTCCCGGAAGGGGATTTGGAAGTGCTGACTGAGCAATGATACAGTACCCGGTGTTGAGCGACACAGAGCAGGTTGCACACAAGGCATACCACGTCGGAAAGGGGTTGTTGGGTTTGACCGATGCTCGCACCACATTCGTGATTGACCGCAAGGGGATTGTTCAGTGAGTAATACTTTTCGGCCCGAAGCTCAGATGCACTCATTTATAACCCACCTCGTCAGGGGCGCATTGAGCGCCACGATGAACTTCAATGCTCATGTGAAATTTGTCACCAGCGAGCTGGAGAAAATGCAGAGCCCCGGTGCTGCAGACACTGGAAGTGATCAGGAGGACACCGCGGCCCCTGAAGAGCCTTCTGAGTCAGCCGAGAGAGACGAGTTGGGACGTGTTGCTCAAGCGGTTGGCGCTTGATTTTTTATCGGACCCTGCCGTGTATGTCATGATTCTTGGACTGTTTCTCTGTACTATAATCTTACGCTGTGAATTTTATCTCAAACAAGTATTGTATTTTGTACCGGTCATATCGCGCGATTCTAAACAGAACGTGACAAGTAGATCTGGGTGAGAAAGTTTGCTCCATGTGAGTTGATTCAAGTTTCAGACTACCTTTTCCTGAATGCCGAGGGGGCGTGGAATGTGGGTGTGGGTGTCCTCCGATCAATGAATTCCGCGACGCCATCGGGAGGACTTGGTTGGTTGGTTTTCCTTTGTGGAAGGTGCGGTCTGGCTGATTGTCATCTTCCTCCATGTTAATCCACGCCTTGGTCGAAAATCTGACGAGACAAAGCCCAGTCTCTCCGTTCTGATCGATCTTGATTGGGATACCTGATATGCTTTTTATAGCTGGTATCAAGTTTACTTACTCCCTGATAGAGGGTTCTGTGGCTTCCTGAACCTGGGGTGGACAGGACCGAACACTATAACGCGCGAAGAAATGTTGTGCAAGTCGATATTAACCCGCGCTCCCAATCTTTTGTCAGAATCCCGAGGATAAATGGACTAAGAGGAGGAGTTGGGCGATGCCTCTTCGGCACAGGGCGGTTAATACCTCATGATATGTTGCAAGTGTCGAAAGCTTTGCAACTGACTCACCTCACGAGTAAGATACCAGGGTATCGATGGTGACAATGGGTATCCCGATTCCCCAGGCCCTCAGACGAACACCACTAGGCTCCAGCCGCTGGAAGCTGGTCATCTTCGACGGACAGCGCCTTCCACCTTCGAGTAGCTACATCCTGTGAATGGCTGTCACGCGGTTTACTAGGAGACAGGTCAACATAGCCGTTCGCGTACACACCACTGCTTCGATCCTGGATGGCTGTGCTCCTGGACCACGTTCTCGTTGGTCCATGTGGACCGACGTAGGGAATTTACAACATGCACGTGACCGCGTAGCTGCCTCGTGTCTGTTCGAATCGCGAACACAAAGAAAATCCAGTCGTTCACATTTACCTTCTCGTCGTCGTCGCCAACGTTCACGGCGTGTCTTTTTTGTCGTGTTTTGCTTTCTAGGTTTGCTTTCTAAGTTCACTTTATATCCCCTGATTATTGTATATCGGATTATCGTCCCCGCCGTAAGTTCAAGTTCGACTCTCCAATGGTCCCCTCGACGATAGCCAGAACGATATCGCCAACAAACGGCGACCGGCGCGTCTCGCCCCCTCGAACTCCCCCAACTTCCGCTCTCGATGCACCCAAGAACAACCGCCAAACATCCACCTCCCCATCAGATGATTCATCTATCATCGAGCTCTCATTCGACTATGAACTGGATTCCGCTGGTAACTATGTCCGCATATCAAAAGGGTCGTCTCGTTCCAGCCAATCCAGCCCTCCTACCCCTCACGAGATTTTGCTCGATGGTCCTCAGGCACACAAACCTTCGTCACCACCACCTGGGACATCTGTCCAAATGCCTTCACACGTCCATGTTAAACCACCTTCACCGATCTCACTCAATTCTCCCGATCATGCTCGTCGTAACTCACTCTCGCGTTCAGAAAGTTATCCCTCACAACATAGTGCACCTCCCGACCACCTTCAGCACCGTCACCAGTCCCTAACTACCGCAAGTTCCGCACGATCCTTCCAACGTGTTACCTCTGGTCCAGCCGCACTCACTCCAGCCGCACAATCAACCCTCCGAGCGCCGATGTCTAACGGTCTGCGCGGAACCGGCCGTAAACTCGGCCGACCACAGCGCATACCGCTCGATGATCATCGAGAATCCCAACTACCTGATGAACGGGAGGATATGATGCTCCGTGCACGTGGAGAATGGGACTTGCAGATCCAAGAGGAAAAGGAGAATATCATAGCATCTTCTGATGGCTACGACGGTGTATCATCAGATGGTGGTGCACAGAAGCGAACATCGCCAAGGCTGGTCAGTCGATCTGCTTCGCTGAGCCAGGTTGATGGACGCGCAATATCTGGGCTGCCAACGCGCGCTTACAACTCATCATTGCCTGGATCCACTGGTTTGTCGCGTCCGCCATTACAACCGGGCCGACAGATCATGCCGGGACCGAGTAGGGCGGGGAGGATATTGATGGGCGCGAAATATGGTGTTGGAACTGGTGGATTTGATAAAATCAATGAACACGAAGGAAGCGAGAGCGAGGTTGTCTACGACTACGTGGGTGGCGAAGAAACTGATACGGGTTCGTGTGCATGACTCGAATGAAATAGCGCTTGGCTAAGAATGTCGGCTGGTAGGTGGCGAAGAGCCACAGCTCGCAAATGGTTTATCTCGACAGCGGAGCTACGCTCCTCCCCTTACACAATCAAGTAGCACACGTTCGCGGCGATCCGCGAGCTTGAGCGATGCTTCTGGCGGTACGTCCCGTGTCACTTTCTGACCATTCTGCATCTAACCCATTTGCAGCCGAAGAACGACATTCTCCGGGCATGCCTGCTGGTCAATACTTGTCGCGGCCGGGATCAAGCTCAGGTATCAATTCTGCACGTGTACGGCGCGTGGTCGAACAAGAAGGTTCGGCTACTTCGCCGTTATGCGTTCCGTTACGAGCCGACTAACAGTATGTGTAGAGTACCCTGCCGAGTACGCTCGGAGACAGATGACAGACGTCGTACCCGATGCTCTCGCCCAGCCACGCCAGTCACCCTCCCCAACGCACATGTCGCAGGCACACCTTCGTTCGCAGGTCCAGACCCACAGTCGGCGCGACTCTGATACCGTTCGCACGCTTGGTCTTGATCCACCTCTTGCTGGCTCTCCAACCGCTGTTGAACACCACCCCGGACGCTTGTCACCCAAAGGCAGAGCTTTGTCGTCGTTACAACAGCAGCAGCCAATTTCTGCCGTCCAGTTCCCGACATCGCAACCACCATCACAAGTGCAGAGCCAGGTTTATCATCGACGCAGTCCGACTGCTCCAGAACTACCGACGAATGGTTCCCTGGCTCTTCCCCTGGGTTCTGGAGCTCATAAGAACGGGATGACTTGGGCGTCAGTGGAGGAACCTGTGGAGAGCGAGTCGGAGGCAAAGGCCAACCACCGAGAACGGGTGAGACCGGCACCACCTCCACCTCCGCCTGCAGTTCCCGTTACTGCCCCGGTACGAAACCACAACATTGTCGTGAACAGGAAGGTCTATGCGCGCCTCGATCTCATCGGTAAAGGCGGTTCTTCTCGCGTGTACCGCGTGATGAATGCTGCGAACGAAATTTACGCAATCAAGCGGGTCTCTCTTGACAAAGCGGATGCGGAGACGATCAGCGGGTACATGAACGAGATCGGGTTGCTCAAGCGATTAGAAGGAAACAATCGGATCATCCAACTGTTTGACTCAGAGGTCAAAGCCGGACCGGGTGGGGGCAAGGGTCATCTCATGTTGGTGATGGAGTGTGGAGAGATTGACCTAGCGAAGTTACTGCAGGAGCAGCAAAAGGAGCCGTTGAACATGGTGTGGATTTCGTATTACTGGCAACAGGTAAGTTTATGTTTACTTTGACTTGTGATCAAGGCTGAAGTCGGTGCGAAGATGTTGCAGGCGGTACACGTCATACATGAGGAGAAAATCGTTCACTCGGATTTGAAGCCAGCCAACTTCGTGCTCGTTCGAGGGCAGTTGAAGTTGATTGACTTTGGTATTGCCAATGCCATCGCGAATGATACCACCAACATTCAGCGAGATCATCAGGTAAGGGGTTTACAAAAGTTCACTGGCATGCATAACTAGGAGCGTTTAGATCGGTACGGTCAACTACATGTCTCCTGAGGCCATTGAATTACCCGAGGGCATGCGGCGTCTCAAAGTTGGTCGACCCAGTGATGTTTGGTCCTTGGGTTGCATTCTGTATCAAATGGTTTATGGCCACCCGCCTTTCCAACACCTCTCGGTCTATCAGAAGATGAAAGCTATCCCTGACTTGGCTCACGTCATCGAGTTCCCCGAGTTTAGCGTCCCCAGCGTCGTCAACAAGATTGGAGAGCGCAAGAAACTCGATCATCTGAAACAATCTGTGAGGGCCGATGTGATTCGTGGGATGAGGAGCTGTTTGGCGAGGCACCCCAAGGAACGGGCAACGATTCCTGAACTTCTGGAGCAAGAGTGGTTAGCCATGCGAGAACGTGAGGGTGCACTTGCGTTTGGACCTTTCCATGGTTTGCTGACATCTTCGATAGCCGAGACACCTCCAGCAAAGGCGTTGTTGGCAAGTGACGAGACCATCATAAATCCCTACTACATGAAACAATTGCTCGAGTATGGTATCAAGCTTGGTCAACAAGCACAAGCTGGTGACATTGATCCAGCGCACCTGGTGAAGGAGGCTGAGGTATGTGGCCCCTCGCGGTGCTCCACACATTCGACCTCTGATCACCATCATGTGTTTCCCGTAGCGTCTCGTTGCAGAGCTAAAGGCCCTCGAACCATGATGAAACCATATTGGCCAGCAACAAAATTTCTCTTTCAGATCCAATTTGCAAGCATTGTACTCGTCAGCGCAGTCCGAGATATCCATTCCAAACAAGAGCAATGTACGCGGCGAAGCCATCAAAGCATCCCACACTGTGTATGTACGCCTATGAACGACAATGCCCAACGTTCCCCATGTATTCTCCTCGCTAGAACTTTCCGAACATTTCTGTCTCGTCATCGCATGCACACCAGGTTGTTTCGCTATCCTAGCTGTCTCTCCTGCATCTCACTATCTTTGAAGTTCTTTCATTTCGTGTCTCCATTTCGCCTTTCTTTTATCATCCGCGAGATCCGCTACCCAATCTCGCTTATTCTAAACAACTTCACTCTGTCGTTTTTGAACGCATGTGGTTGGAAAGGCCGTTATCTATGACGATACGGCTCGCACATAGCTTTCCTGTAGAAATATGGGCTAATAAATATGGTTCCAATGTGATTCCCTTCTGGTCCGGGTCCAAAGGATTTATCTTATCTTATCGTACTGTCCATTCAATTCCCACCTGACGAGATGAATGACCGGCATGGGCCCGCGCGATTTTGTTGTCGACTCCATTGACAGAGAAGTTATGGCGCACTTGCCCGCGGATGTATATCTCACCAACACATTCATGCATTCCGGGAACGTGAGCCCGTCAACACCTAAACTTCAGCTGCACCTCTCCATTCCGATACCTTCCAGAGATCCAACATACTATTATTCCGATGGAAACACGGTCCTACTCGTCGAGACCACTCTGTTCAAGGTCAATCCCACATTTCTCTTTATGACCTCATTCCGAGACATTTTGTACGCAGGTACACCGTTCGGCGCTGATGAAGGAAAAGTCGACGTTCGATGGCATGTTCTCGCTAGACTCGGACCTTCGTAGTTCTTCCAGCAATTCGAGCGTTACGGTGGGGCCAGAAGGCGAAAGCGACGACAATCCAATCAGACTCCATGGAGACACTGCAGACGAATTCAGAGCGCTACTGTGGGCGTTGTACGCCCTGTACGTACATTTCCCTGCGTCCTCCCATGGAGTTCAGGCGGGATCAATAAAAACTCACATCATCATATGTCCTTTACAGTCCACATGAACTCGAAGGAGCGATGACAGCTAGGGCTGTTAGTCTCAAGTTGTTCAATCTCGCGCGTATCACCCACAAGTATGAATTTCGGGCCATCGAGAGCTGGGCGCTCGAAAAACTCAAAACGATTTACATGCTTCCCATGCATTCTCCCATTGATAATGCGGAAGGGCCTACACTCGTACAACTCACGGAGCTTGCGTCGCTCTGTGAGCAACGCGATCTTTTGGAAGCGGCGACTATCAGGTGGAGACGTCTTATTGCGTCAGGGAAGGACGTTGCACTCGCGATTGGGATGGCAGAACGACTCAATCTACGGGGGCTCCTTGGGTTGGCATATCATGCTATGCTATTGCAGGGTCGAGAAGTTTGGGATGCGGACCCCCAGTTGACCCGACCACATCGCATTCGCCTGTTGTCTGGGCACTATGCTCTCGGCCGCCTCTGCGAGCGTCTCCCAAACGAGCATCCCATATTGCAGCATCACCCACGGTGTACAGGCGGTGGGCAAGTACGGTGCAATCAGGCATGGTCAGGACTTTGGCGGTCAACGCTCGATATGGGAAAGCATGGGTCGCCTTTGCAATACGCGGACGTGATCGGGAGGTTGGTACTTGCCGAAAGCATCCTGAAGGCGTTGATAGAACGCGATATCCCCATTCATGGATTGCTGGATGCGATGCCATGGTGTAAAGAAAGTGCATTGTTGGCGACCTCGGGAAAGTTGAAGGAGATGCAGGAATCGTTGGCTGACTATTTTACAGATGTGCTTTGATTGATGTACAAGGTCCATGGACTCCTATACCTACGTCGTTCCCCATGCTCTCACCCCGCATCAGCTGTATTGCATACATGGCAGCTTGGGTTTCATGATCATACAACTCCGGCCCTTCACGCAGATCACTGGGCACTGGAAATCTGACATGCTTCGAATCTTGAAAGGCGATCAACGCATGTGCGATTTGTTATTGATCCAGGATGGAGAGCTTCATTATCCATTCGTCTCGCAAGAGACCCATGAGCAGGACATCCTCCCAGTGGTTCTTTCTCCAAACGCACGCCCTCTTCCGACCTTCAATCACAAAACCCCTGGGTAGTTCAAACGTTAGCGACTCTGAATCTGAACCGTCATGCACCAACTTCGCTCACGCCTTTTCGTAGACTGAAATCGCTCTGTCGTTGCTTGCAAACACGGACAACGACAACCGATGCAAACCAATCCATCTAAACGAATAATCCACGACGAACGACGTGGCTTCGGTCCCATAGCCATTATTCCAAAATCTTGGTAACAGGCAGATACCGTAGGTCCCATCTCGATTCGTTCGTTCTGGAACGTGAATCACGAGCTGACCCATGAAATCGCCCGTATGTCTGAGTCTGATGATAGCCCCAAACACAGCGCCCTCCATGTGTGCACGAAGACGTTTTATGAACTGCGGACCGCGGGGTGCTAACTCGTCGCTGGTCCCGAGAGGTTGGACGAGGGGATCGTTCCAGAGGGTCATCAAGTCATCGAGGTCGGCTTCGGTGTAAGGGCAAAGCAGGAGCCGGTCGGTCGCGAACATAATGGGGGACATTTAGTGGGGAAGTTTCTCTGTGCGTTGGGCTGTTTATTTAAGAGGATGAGTATGACTGCGGGCGCGGACGTGACGCGTCCCTGACTCCACCAATTCAAGGAGTCGCGGCGCAGTCACAGGTGTGGTGGCCAAGTCTGCGGGAGAACTGTGTGTCTACCATGGCTGGTCCATGGTAGCACAGTAGCCACGGACAAGCGACAGAAAGGAGTATCTTGTCGATCTGCCGAGGCCAAGTGATAGCACAGCATGTTGTTCTTCATATCCAAAGGACCAAAAAAAATCCCCACTCTAAGCCTAACAAGTCTATTATGGGGCGAACATACAACTAGAAAAAATACAAGTCATGTATGTAAACAATGGTCAGAACATACTCGCATGCGAAGTGCCTCCATGCTCAGGCGTCCTCGTTTACATTATCATCAGCATCATCAGTACTCTTCTTGTCAATGCCACTATGCACCCCATCAACTCCGCCCGTTGCTCCAGGTAAGTTGGAAACAGGTCCGTGGTAATGTCGGTGTGCGCTCGACAGGTACCAAAGCCCCGAAACCACCACTACCCCCACAGTGATAGGGGCCGCATAGTTCATGTTCGCGGCCGTGACAGGCATCTGAGTAGGTAGCGAGAACACCACGCAGACGAAGAGCGTCCAAGCAGTACACCAAATATTGCAAAAGGCGCCAAACCAGCCATCACCCATATAGAATGGGCCTGGTTTGAACTGGACTTCGGGGTGGGAATGGAAGATGCGTCGGAGGATGATAGGAATGACATAGGAGAGGTCTACGGCCATCGCTGTCATGGCGAAGACGGCATTGGCAGCAACGGGGCTTGCCAAGTCGAGTAATCCGGGGAGGACACTCATTAGAACAGTCAACCAGACTGCTCGGAGGGGCGTTTGAGTGCTATCGCTGACGCGTCCGAAGTAGCCTCCGTCGGGAAGACCACGGTCGCGACCGAATGCGTAAATGGTGCGAGATCCCGCTTGTAGACCTGTCTGCGCCACGAAGAACGCGGTCACGCATACGAATGCCCATAGAGCGAGTGCAGTTCGTGACCCTAGTCGTAGCACCATGATCGCAAGAAAGGCAGAACCCGAAGGGCCAGGAAGACCGGAGAGTGGTCCCGAGCAAAGAATCAGCACAATGTTGAGCAGCCAACCCGAAATCATTGTGCCGACTGTTGCAATGGTGATGGCTACAGGCGCGGCATAAGCAGCACGGCGAAGCTCCTCGGAGATGTGAGCTGTCGAATCGTATCCCGTCATCGTCCACTGGACACTCAGCAACCCAAGAAGAAAACTGACGCCCGTGCTCCAGCCTCCGGTTCCATTGATTAGTCCCTCCGAACCGAAGACGTAGGAGGCAGAGTGCATCTCGGATCTCGGAGTCAACGCCAAGAGTAGAATGATGATCAGAAACGTAGCGCCCATGTTGAAGAAGACGAATGAGCTAGCGAAGTAGGCGAGATGCCGAGTTTTAAGGGAATTGAGTAGGCCGTGCACGATAAGCAGCCCGGTAGTTAGCCCGACGACTTTTCCAGGCGTGATGATATATCCCCCGTTGGTACCAATCGATACCGCGGCGAGTATCATATTGGCAAGTCCGAATTCAGTAGATGAGAGGCCAACGAATTGACCGAGGATGTTCAGCCAACCAACGACCCAGCCAACCTATTGAGAAAGTGACATCCATTAGTTATTCACCATCTGGCTGAAGAGCTAACCTTTGCACGATATCTCTTCGGGCACAAACGCGCGGATGCAGTATACATCCCTCCGCATGTCGGGAAGGCGCTAACGATTTCAGCAATACTGCTTGCCAAAGTAAGGCAATTCGCTGCCCCGAGGATCCAGCACCACGTAACGGACGCGGGACCTCCGAGAAGCAAGGGAGTGTTGAAAGTGCTAGCGATACTTGAGCACACGCCCATGATGCTGAAAGCGAAGCTGATCGTGGCGAGGTTGGTGAACTCTCGTCGAAATGAAGGCACATAGCCCAAGGCTTCAAGTTCCTTGTCATCTTCCCCGTCATCTCGAGCTAGCTTTTGGGTGTTCCAAAGGAAGAAGACATCGCTGGGGGAAGAAGACATGGGGCATGGACCGATGATCGATGAGAGCTGGAGGTCGGTGATATGATACATTCGAGGACCTTACGTCCGAGTTAGATAACCGACCTCCGTCCATGTGAAAGAAATGAAACACATTCTCGTGGAGTGGGTGGATATCATGGATCGATTACGGACCAGCCTTACTGTACGGAGCGCCGGGATAAACGGGATAACCGAAAACCCCGCGGTGCCATCAAAGTACGTCAGGAAAAAAAGACTTGATCATAAATCAGAATCATGATGTTGACGTGGACGATGAGTATGTACTACCTGGTAGTTCGAAGTGCTTGGACTCCACCGAGTCGGCTGGATTGTAGACCAGGTCAACCGCTTACCGCGTTCTGGATCTGATTCCTAGAGGAGTTCAGGCCGAGAAGAACACTCCCACTGTTCGCGTCAGGCCATGGGGCCAGTCACGGTAGTATGAGGTAGTATGTATATGAGCGGGGACCAAGCATCTTCCCTCGTCCATCTCAGCTGTCAGTCTCAATGAGTTGCCCAGACTGCAACCGAGGGTCCATTCTTGAAGGAACGCCCACCGGCGCCCTTCAAAATGTAAACGAAGTGGATGCTTATTTCGTGTCAGGAGATGGAACGCCGAAAACATTTGGTATCATCTTCCTCACGGACGCTTTTGGGATTGAGCTTGCCAACAGCAAGCTCATCGCTGATAAAATCGCCAAGGAGCTTGCTTGTGATGTTTGGGTCCCAGATTTATTCAATTACATAAAATCACAGGGCAGCCTATCCTCAAACCGGTCAGTATGGAGGCTCAGTTGCTTCCTGACCACCCCGGTCCATGGCCGTTGTGGGACAAAATTCGTCTATTTGCTCGGATGATTTGGGGCATTCGGATACTTTACCGCGCCCGACCGGCGGTAATCGATCCTCGTGCTGCTGATATCCCCCTAATATCCTTAGTTTATTAAAACCGTCCGCAAGCAAAACAAGTATGGTAAACTGGGGGGTGTGGGGTGCGGCAGCAACATCGCTTTTCCCGTGGACGAGCGTACTAACGGTGCACTAGGTACTACTTCGGTGCTGGCGTTGCTGCTCGCCTCGTGCCTTTCAAAGTTCTAGACAGTATGGTGCTATGTCATCCTTCTACGCTCTCGGAGTCGGTGATCAAAGCGATTGATGTACGCTTGATATTTCATGTCCGTTTGTAATGTCTTGACACTCTCTTAGGTGCCAACAGCATGGGCCTGCGCAGAACGTTGGTCAACGATCCCTCGTTCTGAATTGCTGTGGCTAATGGATTCCATTGCTCCTGAACAGAAGATATGGCGTTTTCCAAAGAACTGCGTTTGAAAGCTGAGGCAATATTTGCGGCACGTAAAGACAAGGAGGGCCTCATTCCCTACGAGTTCGTGGACTACAAAGGTCTGTTTCTTCTGTATCGCGTGCTATAACCCATCTGATCCAGGGTTCTGATCCTAGGAACTGTCCATGGTTTCGCTTGTCGGCCGAACCTTGCCTATGAGGATATCAAGACGGGATTTAAGGGGAGTCTTTCGCAAACCATAGAATGGTTCCGGAAGACCTTGGCAGCTTGATTTGAGCTTGATTGTATGAATTTCGATTGTGGTACTGTCGGGCATCGGCTCACCTGTGGAGCGTTCGCGGCGGCATTGTTCTTTCTTTAGCTTTACTCTGGATTGGGCGAATTTAACCTTGGCGCTCAGTGTTATCTCCCGGGTTTTGATAACGAAGTCGTCCCAATTCACTGCACTGATACCTTCCGTCCTCGTATTTGGTGGGGTCAAGGTCACTAGAGAGCTGTCATTAGCTCGTAATTAACCGTGCCCGTCAACTCCCCGTGTGGTTAGATCTAGGTTAGCCTCGACACGGCGCGAAGTGAGAATACCATGGTCGAGGAGCAGACGCTTATCACCAAAGTCCACCTCGCACACGAAGACGCAGAGCTGGCGAAGCAACTCTGGGATGTCCGATGTCTTAACGGACGCGTGCTCAGTGTTGTTCCCTCCAATACCGAAGCCGGGCCGCTCGCCGATGCAGGCCGCTGCTCCATCATCGAGGGTAATGGCGGGGTGCTCATACCATCGTAAGCCAAATCCCACTGGCAGTTCGTATCACAGGTCCAACGTTCAACTTCTTCGTAGACTGTGTCATGCACATATCCACCTGGACAAGTGCTTCGTATTGGAACAGTGCGATCCGCTCTTGACAGGGTGAGCAGAGTTGCCACGGCATATGCTCATTGAATTGATCATATTCATGACTTAAAGATCGCTTCCTGAAGCCCTGCAGGTAACCAACAGGGCCAAGGCTAGATTTCCAGAACGTCTGGAAGATCTCTACGCCCGTGCTACACGTCTTGTGCGCCAGAGCGTGGAAGCCGGTGTCACAGTGATGCGCGCGTATGTCGAAATCGACACAGCGGTCGGGATGGTATGCCTTGATACTGGACTGAGGGTGAAGTCGGAGTGGAAAGGGGTTTGTGATATTCAGATTGTTGGTGAGCCATGACCATGTCGTTGTCTTGGTGGTGGTGCACTCAGACAGGGTTGAAGCCTTTGCCCAGGAGGCATTGTATGCATCACCCACAGCCCGGGTAACAGGAGAGAATTTCGAGCTACTGAACAGTGCTCTCATGCGCGACGGAATCTCGGTCATCGGCTCTGCCCCCTGGGTGGAGCCATCCCGGGAGCAAGCCCACAGGAATATCTCGCACATCCTCGAGCTAGCTCAAGAGTACAAACTGCACGCCGACTTCCATATCGATTATAACCTTGATCCCAACGCGGAGCCCATGGTATGGGAAACACTGAGGCAGATGAGAGAAGTAGGGTGGACGAAAACAAGCGCTGGACAACGACGGGTAACCATCGGTCACGCGACAAGACTAGGCATGTTCTCAGCCGAGGAATGGTCAAGACTACGAGCGGAACTAGAGGAACTTCCCTTGGAGATTGTCGGTTTGCCGCAGAGCGACATATACATGATGGGTCGACCGAATTCAACTGGAACAAGAGATACCCCGCTTGCAGGACGGACCCTTGATGCTGCGAGAATATGGCGAGATCATCGTGTCCGTGTTGCATTGAGTGTGAATAACGTGGAGAATGCGTTTACGCCTCAAGGGTACCTCGATCCATTGACCCTGGCTTGTCTTGGAGTAGGGCTCTTCCAGGTTGGGACCGAACCAAGTTGGAGGGAGCTTTTGGTATGTAGGTAAAATGCTGGTCCCTCATGCATACTGATGTGTTCTGTACACAAGCGCGCCGTGTCTGTGACCTCGAAGGAGGCCATTGGGGCCATAGACTCCCTCACTGGCAGTAACGATGCTAGTGACGGAGTGGTGCCACTCGTTGGAGGGCCCGCTGATTTCGTCTTGGTCCACGAGGCCAGAAGGTGGCAGTCTGTCATCCTGAGTCCAGGATTTGATCGGACTACGATATTGGATGGGAAGGTGGTAGCTCGACGAAAGGCATCGAAATGGACCCTTCTCGATGGGCCAGATACTTAATAACATACCGATCCTGAAACAACCCCAGTATTAACCACAAAAGAGGAGGAAGAAGTAATCGCAGTGAAGAAGTACTGTGCTTCGTAATGAATACCCAGCACAATATTCAAATTTTAGGGGCAACGAACGCCGTATCTCGGAATTCTCAGAGTATGCGACCCTCGCACTGCAAGAGGGAGGGTACCTATGAAGTCAGACACGAGTCTGTTTCATTCTGCGAAGGAAGGTGAACACGCTCACTCCTTCGTCACCTTTACGCAAAGCCTGGAACAAGTTACTCCAAGGAGCAATATGTATCGGCAGATAAGCCGTTCTCACCTCGAAAGGGGCGAACTTCATTGTAGGGTTTTTCGTTATTGAGTGCTTGAGCTGTCTGCGATAGACTTGTTTCAACATATCTCTGCAAGTTTCGCCGAGTTTACAATTGTCGTTTAGAAGGTTATGGATTATTGAGAACGGCACGGGAGTGACGATGTAAACTTGCCTGCGCAATAGGAATATTGGACGTGAATATCGCCCATAAACTCAGTAACCATTGAGGAAGCGCATGCTTCGCGAAGCTATCCAGGCTCAAGCTCAAGGGTCCATGATGCATGTGTTCCACTCAGTGATTTGGGTGCTAGTTAATTGAGGGTACCTATTGAGTTAGATTAGTTGGCCGGCCGAGAAGTCTTGCAACCTGAGGCCATGAACGTAGGAACTTGGTTACAATCGTCCAAGAGCAGGGAGGGAAGTCGGCCCATAGCACAGAACATGTGGTGGTCATTTCCGTTATCAGAAATCAGGCTGAGGCGCTTGCAGAATGGTTTCGCTCAATGTATGTGTAGCTACAGGCCAAGAAATCCGAGGACGACAGTAGGCACGGTGCCGAAGGACTCTGAACAATGTCACGAGCCTCTAGATGTTTTCTACAAAGGTAGTCAGAGTTGAGCCTACCTCAGCTACGGCGATCTGTGCTTTATTTACTACAGACTTCTTGATGGCATCGCTAGTGACAGTGATTGAATTGTGATTGGCGTGCGTGGCCAATGTGCTTGCTCAGTGTGTGATAACCTGGATACCTTGGGACACCCTACATCGATGCAGAGTGGCTAGTCTATAAGGTCCTTCCATCGAAATGTGGAAAATGAGGCAGGTAGTTATCGATCGAGGCGGCCAGCTCGAACGCTGAGGATCCCACATTAGAACATTTTACATCAACCTTACCCTGTCGTTTGCTAGGCACGATTTGCCTGATACAGACTTGAGTTCGCACGGGCGGACAATTATAACGGCAAGGAACTGGACTTGGTCCTCTGGCGGAGCTCTTCACTAGGCTTCCCTCCCTCTCTGGCCCTCCCAAACAGTGTAGAGAGTAGATCATGTTCACGCAATACCTCTTGCTGTTCACGTCTTTGCTTTCCGCTGTTTTGGCGGTGCCGTTGGCGTTGAGGGATGTTGTCTCTCCACCAATCACGAGTCCAACAGCCACCACCGTTTGGCACGTCGGTCAACAGCAAATGGTGACATGGTAGGTGGCTCACTTTCTCTCCTGCATGCCAAGAACTCACACTCACAATCGTGATAGGAATACCACTGGTCTCCCGTCTAACCCCAGTAACCCGAATGGGATGCTCGTTCTCGGCTACTGGTACAACAACAGCGAGAACCTTATGCTCGGTAAGTCATCTATTTCGCGATGATGAGTTGTCCCATCGTGGTGGATAATCTAACTGTTGTTGAGCAATGTACTGACGAGTCGTCAAGATTCACCGCTTGCCACCAACCTTAATTACGCAGTTGGACAAGCCCAGATCACCGTCCCGGATGTCCCGACCCGCTCCGACTACATTGTCGTCCGTAAGTGTTTTCCAGTTGTTTTCCACTTCGCTTCGTGATATATTGATTCATGTCCATTTCAGTCTTTGGTGACTCTGGTAACGCAAGCCCTGAATTCACGATCGTTAACGATGCATCATCTTCGACTCCCGCAACAACCATACCCTCGACGACGACGAGTCCAGCACCTGTTTCTTCTCCTTCTGCAAGCCCCTCTGTTTCGACACTACCTCCTGGTAACAGTGCGACACCGACAACCACAACGCCGACGGCTATACCACCCAGTCCTACTTCTCCAGGACTCGGTAATGCTGTAACCTCTCCCATGACTGTGGTTACTATGACGACCTCGACCTCACCCTCACCAACGCACTCCAATGCTGCTTGGAAGCAGCACGCCTCTCGCGTTGGGCCATCCCTCGGTTTGGCGTTGACTTTTGTCTACTTCTTCCTTTCATGACCGAACTTTTTATCTTGAACCCTTTCTCTTTTTTGGAACATGGACGTTTTACGATCAGCAAGAGCATCTAATGCCCATTTGATGTTATCTGATTTTCTTCTCCCTTTGTGCATGATTTTTGGTTAATGGCCATCCTCGTTTGGTGTTACTGATGTACGACTTTTACGATGTGGGTGGATCTGATTGTACTCGGATCCCCTGCGTCGCGGTTTGCTCCTCACGGACGCTCACGTGTAATGATCTAGCATCCCGAATGTATTACTACTGATAGGTTGTTCCTACCGAATCCTACGTATGCAAGAACTCTCTTCGTGAGCATCATTTTAAGAACAGTATGTCTTTGGTGGATGTGGATCACTCACTGCGACGTTGGCTGTTGGTACACGAGGGGGTTGCCCTCCGCAAGTCTGTGCTGAAGTCTTTTCCAGGTTGCTTCTCGAGAGTCGAACGGTGGCTAATATGTGGCCAGCATTTCATTACCTGATTAATCCCGTCGCCTCACCCGGGCCGTAGGGCCGCAGGCTTCGACTCTACTTGACCTCCTTCCCGAACTGAACGGGGAGCAAAGACATACCTTACCGGTTCGAGGCTCAGCGCCTCCGAGCCCAGGGCGGAGTCATCCTAAAGAGATGCAGTCGATCGTCGAACTCCTCGGATCTCCCGACTCCTATGAGCTGTTTAGGCCATTCAGTCGTTCCATACGAGGACTAGAAGCATCAGGTGGGTGTAGTGGCGCATCGAGAACCCGATGCTCCTGAGCTCCCTTCACCACCGTGGTCAGCAGGACAAAGGAAGCCACCTAGGGGTCAACGAAAAGTACGGTCACAAGAAGGGGAATACCTAGGTCGATCTGCGATATGCCCAGACTTGGGGGGTTGCGCCCCATTTTTCAGTTTCTTTTGGAAGTAGAGCATACGAGTCGGAGGAGAGGAGGAGCCCTGTTTGCCCATCTCGGCCTTCGATGCTCTATCATTTATTTCATTTCGCTCCAGTGTATTGAGGATCGTTCCTCCTCTTCAAACAAGGTTCAAATCTAACGACTCGCAAACCGCGGGGATGAAGAACAAACATTCCAGACCCACCTTTTTCGCAAAATGAATCGAGATGAATCGTCGGTCGTAGAAAGCATACTATGTCAAAATCATCGAATTTATCCTTTGCAGTCCCACAGACTCCGAAGTTGTTATTCGCATTAAACTGATTTGCGTACAGTTCAGCACTCGATGCTCAGCGGTTGTGAGGCACCTCCCCGAAGCTTTCGTGATTTGATCACGTTGATGCGATGGTGTGACGTGTATCACGATGTTCTTCCGAAGAGGAGACAAGCTCGATCACCCCATAATCGCCGTGATCACCGCTATATTAGTTTTTTCCAAGCCTGGATGGTACTAGGAGGGTTCTGACTCTTGTCGAACTGATTTCCTTGTGGTATCGTGAAGGACGTCGGCATCTCCCCTGACAACTTGGAGGTGCACTATGTGATACGCGTGGAAAAGAGGGGGTTCTGAACGTCATAATGGATGTTCGGGGAATGCTCGGGTGCGGTAACTAACTCAGATTGTTTGCAAATCTAGACTAAACACATATTGGAAAGAGAAGGTGACGAGCAACCATCGGTCATGAAAAAAAGGCGTCTCTAAGATACAAAATCGTCGTGTAACTTGCCCCCTCGAGAAAGCGTAAACCGGAACAAAAATAACAATACATCATCAAAAGCATCATGGTTCTCAGTACTTCCTGACGAAGCGCTTGAGGATTCTCTATTAGTGATTGATACGCGAGAGCCGCAGGATCTTAACGGGGAGCTTGGTGAATGAGGCGCATGAAGGGACGCGCTTAGGATGGAGGCGACCATCCCAAAGGCATGAAATTCCAGGCAATAGCGAGCACACCTATGTCCAAATCACCGAGTTGCCCAAACAATCCTGGGGACATATCTTTGATTTTGATCTTAATGAGGCACTGTTACTGGACGGATAAGGAAACCAAACATACCTAGATCTCCTGAACCACACTCCGCGCATTCATCGCGCGTCAGGCCGAAAGCAGTCGACCCGGTCGCAGTATTTGTTACGCGCACCCACTGGAAAGGACATCAGCGACATTATGATGAACGCGACCAAGATGCTCACTTGACCACAATTTTTTCCGTTGCCATATATTTGGTCAGAGATAGCAACAATGGAATCGCTGTCGGAATTCCATCCGCCACACGCGCCTAAGCCAACCCTAAACCATGTTCCCTGAACGATAGTCAGCAAGAAGGAAAAATATGGGGGACAGAAACTTGACGCACACGACCATAACTGATGTCACGCTTCTCAAGGGACTGACCATAAGACAATGGTGCTGCCAGTGCCGAAAGAATAGAGACACACAACACGGTGAAAACGACGACAGATCGGTGCATGGTGAGTGGAGGGACGCAACAGAAGGGGCGTTGGAGCAGGGGGGAGTGACTCGTGAGCTCGACCTCCATGTATGATTTCCAGGTGCCTTTTATACCCGGAGGAAGATATTTACCTCACCCATCGCGGGACAAAGCAATGCTGTGCGTGAATGAGAGAGATCGACCCGGAAGGGGATTGTATGTACTCACAAGAACGACACGCGGAAAAAAAGAGGACCAATTTCCTTTGGCGTGTCAAGCCGAGAAGAGTAAGCCTCGGACGTTACACTTCAATTTTTGGGATTACTGATTCTGGGACGGGAAGGGTGAAACGGGAAGTTTCGCGACAGAATCACGAGCGGGAGCGACAGGGCTACACATGAGGAATCCGCGCGCAATACGGTTGCGATGTTAACAGTTGAAACGTTGACAGCCCACATGTTCAGGAAAGGAGGCGGGTTGGCTCGAAAAATACTAGTACACAACTGTCAGCAACTCAGACCTCGACACTGATTAAAATATCGCCGTAATGCTCGCACTGCTTGCACTTTCCCCATTGTGATTACGGATTTCCGTTCACGAGGAATGGTCACAGCGTCCAAGAGTCTTTGCGTATCCATTCACTGGTTGTGCCGTATCCCAGGTTCGAATGGAACTAATCTCAGGTCAAGTCAACTCGAAACACCAGGTCAGTAAGATGCCCAGCTGCTTTGCTTTTTTTCTCAGGTGATTCAAACAAATTCGGTTGTGGAGTCGGCCGAGAACTACGGCCCGCTGATTGAGCGGCAAACATGTTCATTCGTTGCTATCATCTCCCCCCTCCCTCCGCGTTGTCTCGTTTCGTGAAGCAAAGAAAACGTAAGTCACCGCAATTGAAGCATCCCTTCGGTTTACTTCATTGACATGTCGCAAAGTTCGACGCGGAGAGTTGGCGGAGGGTATAAAAATTCTACCTCAGGCTGGTCAAGTTCACCTGTCACCCGGGATTACCTTGGGTCACCATGTGGCCCTGCTTAGGCGTGTATGACCTCTCACCACCAACGGACCACCAAATCGGAATAAGTATACTTCAGATACGATATTCCGATTAATCATATCGAATTAATCTGAGATTATGATGACGCCCCAGTCCAACCCTGGAGTCCACGGAGATCAGCGAACGAAGAAACTCGGAGCGATATGTACGAGATCCAGACTGCAGCATCGTCTAACTTTTCCTGTTGTGAAAATGTATCCGATGTCGGCGCGAGTTTGAAGTATGTCGGTCGACCAACTCGCAGCAACGCGGAAAGCATTCGTCACTTGCACTGGCAATTAAATTTGCGCCACAACAATAAAGTGGCTCAACCTTTTGCCGCAGCTTGGCTGAAGACTATCGAACCAGCTCCACCATAATCAGACCCCAGTCGTACTTGAAAGTCAACTAGTGACCTATAGCTTCTCCCGGTCAGTCCCAAAGTGAGAATGGAGAAACCGGAAAGCTACGGTCAAAGTCTCCCGGTAATCCTTCGATTCCGATTTTCGTGTCAGGATCGTTGAACGGCTCCCCTTTCGCCAGGACCAAGTGGATCGAATCGTCGGCCTTTTTGACGCCCATCTAGGGTTAATTACTGATGTGTGTCTCGTTGTCACTGATCTAGTGTGAATGTGTCTCATGGACTCCTTATTGAGGTCCATGACCTGTATCGTGATCGAGCAGCTCTGGAGCGCGAATACGCGACAAAACTCCAGCTTCTGGTGAAGAAGGCTACGGAAAGAAAGAATAAGGCTGCTCTATCGCTAGTCGCAGGAGGCAATCCCACGAAAACTTGGTCGGACAGCACTCTCAAACAGAAGTCAGTCCATCCCCTATTCGTCATGATGGTTTCTCAGAGATTCGTTCGCATGCACAGCACGCTCATTCATACCTATGAGCAAATCATCGCCTCAATGTCTAACGCCGCTCAAGACCATGTTAACCTTGCTGATACTTTCACATCACAAGTCATGGAACCCCTCAGGGCCCTAGAGCGCCGGAACGAAGACCTGAACAGAAAGGTTTGGGTTGAGTATTGTGAGCCATTTGAGACGACACTCACACGTCGATTCGCAGCAATCTCAATTTTACCAAAAACTGCTGTCAGAACGCGAACGCATTTATCAGGACCGGCTGAAAGTCTGTGTTTCCCGATGCTTTCCCTGTCTCGCATGAATAAATTAACGCGTCACAAACGTAGAGCAAGCAAAATGCATGTATTTGTTGGGAAATTCTTAGCGAACCCATGCTCAACGCTCGTTGACTCTTAGTATGATGGAGAATGCGCGGAGGTCGAGGTCTATCGTCAAAAGCAGGTATTTCACTCTTAGCCACGTTGTGTACCTCGATCGCGGTAAAACTCCAAGAAGGGCCAACCGCAAGATCGACATGCTGATCGTGCCGCGAGGCAGTACGAGCAGCACCGAAATGAGATGCTTACTAGCAAGAAGTGAGACTTATAACTTCACGTATGGCGAGGTGACTAATTTTACATCTGCAGCGTTTATCTTGTTTCCATTGCAATTGCCAACGGTGTTCAAGATAAGTTCTACACTGAAGATTTGCCCAATCTCGAGGATGTGCGTGATATTACGTAGACCACTTGATTCCCGTTCCAGTAATTCAACAATCTCCAGAACTTCCGTGAGCAGCATCGCCTCGAGACTTTGACTTTCTTACAAGTAAAAAATCCGCAGAGGAGCTGCAAACCCGCCTGGTCAAGAATTGCGCGCACATCCTGCTTCGAGCGCAGACGATACAGGTATCGCATCAAGACATCTTGAAGAATCGTCTTGCTGCCGTGATATCTGCAGTCGATGGAATCCAATCTGAAAATGACCAGAACCTTTTTATTGATCTTAACATTAGACCATTCACCTTGCCAAGCAACTGGACCTTTGAACCCTGCACGGGTCACTATGATACCGTAAGTTATCGTCGTTGTTCCCGCATCGCATCCCTAATACTCTCTAGGATTCAGTCTGTCTCGAGCCTGTTCCGAAGGTGTTTTTGCAGAACAAACTTGCTCATTCGCGTAGCAAGCTTGGTGAGCTGGAACCGGTCCTAGACGCGAAGCGTGAGAGACATTCCAATCATGCGAGAATCTTGACCTCACCCTAGGGCAGGTGATGAGGTGGAGAAGTACGCCAGGCTCATCGACTCGTACTCCGCAGACGAGACCCTTGGCCACATCGACGATGTCGCGAATGTATTGAGCACTTTCTCTCTGTTCGGTTCGTAGCAAACTATATTCTGCAGGCTTCTCTAGACGCCCGGCATCAAGTAACGATCTTCACGACTTCCGAGCTTATGCTGCGCTCAGAAATCAAGATGATTGAGGCGGCACTCGGTGGTGAGTCAGAGCGATGCCATCGCATCCAAGTCTCACGTAGGTGGTCCATCCCCAGGTGACGAAGGTGGTACCAGTCCTCATGACTTCAAGAGTTCCTCGTTCTCCATTCCCACTGCGTGCGGGTTCTGTAAGGTGGGTGTTGTTTCAGCGTGTTTTAGCGTCCAGGATATTTATGACGAACAGACCTCGATGTGGGGATTGATTAAACTTGGGAAAACGTGCAAAGCGTGTGGCCTCTCGGTTCACGCAAAATGCGAACTGAAGGTACGAGAGACGCATACTGTTCCATTCGTTCTTCGTGCATCCTTTCAAGGTACCTGCGGAATGTACCGGTACTCGTGGCGATCATGGGATTACGGAAACGGCATCTAGGACGTCGTCGACGATATCGCGGAAGGAAAGGATGGGCGAGTCGTCTTTTGTGGCTACTCCCGGGAGAGCCAGTCCAGCCTATTCCTCCGAAGCTCCTGACAGCGGAGAAATGCAAATGCCGTCCTCCGTGCACGCCAAGGCACTGCATGGTTATCCAACCGTTCGTGTCGTCTTCAACTTCTCGGCATCCTCGCCTTTTGAGCTGGGTGTTTCCGGCAAGTGGATTCTTCTCGTGATACGAGCACGCTTATGAATATATGATTGCTGATATGTTGTGTAGAAGGGGTGACTGTACATGTGCTGGAGGAAGATGATGGCTCTGGCTGGGTCAAGGTGACAGACAATCACGGTGGGAAAGGGCTCGTCCCAGCTTCCTATCTTGAACCTCTCGACGTAAAATCGACGGAGCCTGCTGGGAGTTTTGCGGCACTGTGGGCCTCTGGGCAATCTGGTATGCGCATTTTTGCTCCTGCAAATTGACCGGTCATCGGGAGATAAATTTTGCCAGTGCGAGTTCTTTATAACTATGAGGCTCAAGGGCCTGACGAGCTCAGCATTACTGAGGGGGAGATGCTCAAGCTTTCCTCAGGACAACATGGTGGTCAAAATCGTGCGGATGGCTGGTGGGAAGGTGGGAAATGGCCTTACATTAAAAAAAAAGATGATTGACCGATTACAATTTTAGGGTATTCAAATGACGGGAAGAAAGGGATATTCCCTAGTAATTATGTACGTCCTTCCTTCCATATAAACAACAGAGTTATTGAGTGTGCGCGCTAGGTGGAGTTAGCATGATTGTTTTCATCACACGCTGCCGTCGGTCCAGACGGGCCACGGGGATGTTCTGTATACATACATCAACGCAGCATGAACCCACGACTTCAGGGGAACAGTTTTTTTTGCGTAAGTGGCGCGGGACTGAGCGAAGAACCCAGAACCACCCCTCTGGCTCAGATAGCACTACGCACAGATGGCACTATCACCTTTGAGTGTATTATTACTACTCTTGGTGAATGTATTGCGTCACACCCGGCGGCGGCTTGGTTACGACCACTGCCGCTTGCATCTATTTTCCGGCTTGTCCTGCGTTTATTTCACCTCGGATTTTCCCCCTTGAATTGGACTGCATGTCTGTCGGTCGCGATCGATCAATAATCCCAATATTTGGTAGTCTATTGTTGGGCTTTAAACTTCGGTGAAACATTAGCCTTAGCCGGTCTCTCCCGGCTGACGAATATATTGAAAGTTCAAGAAAGGCTAGGAACGATCTCAAGGAACGATGTCGTACAATTACGAGGATGCTATGCGACGTGGTATTGGTGGAGGCGATGAGAGCACCCAGACAAATATAGTGCATCACAATTAACAACGAGAAAGGATGCTGAGTGATGCCTCGGGTATGTGACTTTGGTCACTTTCTGGGCAGAAGGTTTTTCTTCGCCCATGAGTCGTCTTCATCTGGTTGAGGGCGTGGTCTAGGCCTGCGCTAGTGCGACACAAGTGATCGCCGTGGCTGTCACCCTCACCCACTCTCCAATGCGCCATCGCATGCCTCCCCCCGATTGGAATGTTGTAGCTACCGTTGAACGGGTTCCAAGAGTTGTCCGCGTCATCTTAGCCGCTGTCTGACGATGGAATTAATTTACCTCTCAATAGTTAAACACATGGGTACGCAGGGGTACGTGCACCGCGCCGTCCCTCAATGGGCGTGAAATGCGGCGTTTGACTGTTTCCAGCTGATAAATAAATTTGATCGATGCTCGGATGCTCCTTTTTACCTCACATCAAGATACCCAAAAAGTAGGCGCCATCCTTGAAGGGGACTTGTCGCTATATCGCCTCGTCTTGCCCTACTAGTCCGACTCGTCCCCCTGCCCTCGGTGTGTACACACTGACTGGAGCTTTTTGGAATATCAATGTACCCCGTTCACGCCATGCCATGTCGAAGGCCGCGAGGCAAGACGCGGCCACCCCGTTTTCCCTGAGTATCCATCGCTCCACGTCAATGCGGAAATCATCTTGAACGATCAGAACACTGATAACGTCAAAGAAACTCGAAGTTCTGTTGCAAGACCAAAATGTTTCACGGTCCGAATCGTCTGAGAAGGTTGTCCATGCCGCATGGATCAGGAGCCATAAGGAGGTCCAGGCTGCGTCACGGCCATCCAACGACATGCCCTTCCGAAGCTACGGCGTTTTCCTTGTCTTGGAGTCCAGCCCCGACGGCGTATGGTGGACATACTCCCACTCGGTGAATTTACGGAGATGCGTACCTGTCCTCAGCCTTTAAATTCAACGTTCGGTGGGTGCCTCGGAGACCAGATTGGCTCACATTTGTGCCAAGGGTGGATAATCCTTCTGAAACATCACGAAGGTTAGCTAGAAGTGGCAGGAGGAGCGGATATTGGTCAACTTATCTGATCTCACATCTGAATTGGTTCTAGACTAGGGATCCGAAATTCGGACTACTCGGGTATGAGGAAGGGAGAGACAACGTGTCACTGACCACGGGCATCAGCCTTCCGTGTCTTGTCAGCGGTATAAAAAGCCCTATTTGCATCAGTGAGTGGTGGTTCGAACAACCCATACATCCCTTTTACTCACTCATGCATTGGTGGACTCGCAGGGGCTGTCGTCCTGAGCTCTCTCCCTGCATCGGCGTCGCAGATCCGCGCAAACTGAGCGCCGTCGACGACGTTTAGCTCACTGGAGCAAGCAAAGCGTCGGTGCTCTTGCGATGGATGACTGCGACGTCGCTCCTCGGAGTTGACGCCCTGACGTCGCGTTCCCCCGAATCTCCTTCCTTGGGCCCACTCCCCTCCCGAAGCCAAAAAAATCTGTATTTCTCTGTGATTTCTTTTGTCCGCGTCTTGGTTGCGGGTAGCGTCGAATGTCCCTGCGCGTTTACTCGCGTGACTTCCAAGCCAGAAGTTAGGTATTTGGAGGGGGGGCTGCCCTGTGACATGATTCGTCGTTCCTCTCACTGAAGCTTCGTCCGTGTCATCGTTTGTGTCCCCCCAACAGATGACGCCGACATCGCCGAGTCGGGAGGAGACACATGCTTTTTCGGACAATGAGTCACCGTCGAAACCACGACTAGGCCTGCCGTAAGCTGATGACGCGCCACGGGCTCGAGTCCGTTAATTGACGGCAACAGGGGTAGAGCACGTCCTACTCATTATGTCAGGCGTGGTCGCATCGAGGTTCCGGAACTTGGAACAACTCTGAAGAAAATCATACCATGATCATTACAGATTCGATGGATTTGCGCCGCCGTCGACCTGTACATACTTTACAAAACACATCGACACGGTCGAGGCTTCCCGACGTGACGAAAATATACTATATTTTGGATTCTTCCATTCGGTCGAGAATTCTGATTGGTTCGCGAAAAAGTCCCTGTCGAAAAGGCAATCGGGAACTTGAAGAAGGAACAAGTTGAAATTCACCAACCGCTTCACTTCGGTACTTGTACGCACGTCTGGCTCTACGGTCTGAGTGCTCTCCCGACGCCGAGAACGCACCAACGGGACATCAATCAGCCTTCAGGGTGTTGACGACGTGTGTATGGTGACACGACGTCCGAGGTTTTCGTAGCGTGATGCTTATTACATACCGATCAGTGTGCATCCAGTTTTTTTGCACACCCGTTCTGTGCCAGTGGCAGATTAGGTGGGTGGCGGGGAAAGAAGAAGAGAAGACAGGAGGCGACTCCGAAAGTGAGCCAAGGATTCGGACAAAACGCCCCGTCAACGCGTCAACCACCAAACAAAAAGCGATTTGTTCAATACACGCGAATAATTACATAAAACACATTGTATGGATAGTCCAAGAGCGCAAGATAAAATACCCCTCACCCTTCACTCACAGCCCTACCACCAATGGCGCATGGGGAAAAGATCACCGTCCACCAACCCCGATCGCAGTGCGCATGTATGGATTGCTCCCACCCAGCGGCCCATACGTCGTCGCCCCGCCCAACGACGGCGTTTGGATTGGTACACCGATCCCCATAACGCCACCTTGTTGCGCACCGTTCGTCGTATTGCCAGAGACGGGCCCAGGCCCCGGCGTACCGTTCATGCCAACGCCTTGACCGTCCCGGTTGACGCTCCCTCGATCCTCACGTTCCGCGATCGTCGCTCCACCACGCACACCATCCCCGAATCCATTCGGGACGCTAAACGTCTGCCCGAGCCCATAAAGCTTCCCGTTATACTCCGCATCGTCAATCTCGTCTCCAAAGTATATCTCCCGCATCTTGAAGAACGTCGAGGCAGTCAGAAGCGAATCTGACCCAGCCTGGTGTGACGTGCCGATTCGCATCACCTTTTCAAAGAGCCGTGCCTCGTCAGTCTCGAGTGCGGAACGCTCGGAGGGAGGGGGGAGAGGACATACACCAAGGTCATCTGCGACGTCTTGCAATCCTCCTTTGAGCGACTTACAAGCGCGCATCATGAACTTGATGTCGTAGCAGTGAGGAAACCATGTCCGGAGACTGTCGAAGAAGACGTCTTCCGACGTCGGCAACGACATGCAGGTCAATAGCTTGACTAGGTAGCCAAAATCATAGCCACTGCACGAGCATAAACGAGACAAGGGTGAGTAATCAATAACCATCTTGTGGTTTGGGGTGCGACGCGATCGACAAAATATATCAATTCCTCACCTGTGAAATGATGTCCATTTGGCTTCTGGAACGAGCACCAGTCCAGAAGTGATGAGGAGTTCCGCAAAATCATTCGGTGAAATCCCCATCTCGTCATGTCTCTGAAAATCAATCCCGGATTTTTGCAATAGCTCAATCGACTCTGGAGCATACATGTCCTCGCTGGAGACGCCACAAGGCGACAACGGGAACAAGGGGCGTCATTCAGATCATACCCATGGACACGGTAAACGCACGACGCACCCGATGCTAAACTTGAAGTTGAACTGCCACGTCGTCACATCCTGAGGAAAATTCCCTTCCTCATCTGCAAGCGTGATACCGATCTGAATGAGTTTCAGAAGATCGACGTTACACCGCATCGTTTGGTAATGGTAGTCGGACGAGGTTTTGAAAGTACCGATAGGTCTTGCGACGACACCAGGGAATTCTGTGTCCTAGATCCAGATCCCCACCATGGGATGAGATATCGAGCTTGTTTGTAGGAGGCGTCTGACACATACCATGGCGACATATGGATATTGGTCGATCATTTCGCGAATGTTACGCATCTCGGCTTCGAGATTCGGAGCCCATACTTCTCGTATTCGAGACATGGTAGATTCTGGGCGGTCGAGAGGGGATAATAGCCCTCGAGGTCGTGGTCACCGCTCAAGCTGGACTGCACCCGCCGCGTCAACAAACCTCGCCTTATGTAAGCACCTCCATGACATTCACCCCTTTGCTGACTTGTCACCTCGAGAGTGTACATCTATGTGGTCAACAAGCGTCCTGCTACAATATGGGTATCACAAGGACATGATCAGAAAACAATGTCAAGATCGTATATCGACAAACGAGAACTAAAACCACGACATGTACGTGTTGCTATGATTCTCAACGTTCGACCCCAGCGCACCGAAATCAAAATTGAACGTATGGTTACCGACTCGTTGTGGTCCAGCACCAGAAGCCACGTCCGAATGGTGCCTCATTGACAGCAGATCTCCATTTCGGCCGAGCGCGAGAGCCAACATGTCTGTTGACAGGTCGTGGGTGCCAGTGTTACTGTGAGCGGTGTCAGGACGGGATTCCGATCCAGACTCGGACCAAACATGCTGGGCTGGTCTGCTTTGTGGCACGAATGTTGACACGTCGTGCAGCGCGGGGGGAGTACGTTTGTCGATGTCTTGAAGACACGCCGTCAAGTCAGCATGGACCGTATCAAACGGGCTGCTACCGTTGTCCACAAGTCGAGAAGAATCTGCCCTTTCCACCTGATCAACTTCCATCGAAGGGGAGTCTTCGGCAGCCTTGCTCCATTGTACGTACGACTTCCGGGCTCTCTCCACGATCTTCGTCAGCAAGGGCTGGTTGAAACCCGATGAGCACGGGGACGAGAGATAGAAGAGCAATGGTCCAAAATACCCACCAGTGCCTGCGCTACTTTAGGACATTCCTCGGCAACCTTTGCAAACAACCGGTGCACGGTGTCAAGTTCTTGCAGAGCAAAAGGGGCCAAAGTGAGGAAAGGTGTCCTGGAAACGATCAGGGAGAGCGCAACCTAATCAAGGATGAGGCATGGAAAAGGAGCCGCTAAAAATATACTCACTGCTCCTGAAAATGCATTGAACCAAAAACACATGAATCGCTTGCTGAGTTGCGGCTCCCGCTCCTCGAGCGCTTTTAGAGTGGCGACAAGGCGGGTCGCGCTAAGGTAGGTCGCCACAGCCGACGGTGCGAATTTGTGCCGGTAGGAGAATGCATCATAATCACTGAGCGCCTCGGTAAAAAAGTTTCTGTGTAACTGCAAAAGAACTGAATCGCCACACTGTGTGAGCTGCTCGCGACGTAAAGGCATGCAAACATACCTATCTCACGTCCACTAGACACCAAGACTTGTTGCATCGTAAGTTGTCGATTGTCGCGGATGCCGTCCTCGTTGGAGATGTCCAGGGTTGAGGGTATATTAAAGTCACGGATGGTTTTGTCCACATCCAGGATCTTCTGGTATGTTTGGGGTTGTGCGGATATCGCTGTCGTTAATACAGGGGTCAAACAATGCAAGAAAAATTCGTGCTTCCATTCGTGGTCTAAAGATACGTGAGTGTGCGACGAGGTGGTCTATCATGACACACACATGATTGCTTTCCTGGAACAATGTAAATTTCAGGCGCCGCATAGGACGGACGGCGACAATCGACATGATCAAGACATATCGAAGGCGGCCGTCCAAGGGAAAGGGCCTACAAGCAGCAGACGTCACACGAGGAGGAGCCAAGAGCGAGACAATACACACCAGACGGGCATCCAAGTTGAGGAGTTCCCAAAACAGCATTCTTCTCCGCTGGGACTCTTCAGGAATAACTTTCCAACGATTACCATCACGGTCTGGAGAATAGCCGGTGAGTAGAGTGTGACGAGCCGCGAAGATAGGCTCACGTACGAAGACCCAACTAAGAACAGGGGTCAGCGAGGCGAACGGAGGAAAACACGAGGGACTCACGCTTTGCGCTAATTTCACGGCGAGTCCCATGATGGACCAAGCATATGAAACAGCCTGACTCTTGTCTGAGAAAATGAGAAGGTACCAAATCATGTAGAACTCGAGACCATGTGAACGCGTGGGGAAGAAGAGAGCGACATGTGACATACTAGGGTCTGAAGAAGGTCCAAGTTGGGTTCGTCCATGAGGTTCATCTCGCAAAGAGACGCTCTCGCGAGACGATGGTATACTTCGGCACGGGGGGACTCGTTTTTCTGGTTTAGATCGACAAGGAGACCTATTGACATCATGATGAAAAGAAGGGACAGCCTGCGGAAACACAGGTCCTGTACGGGTGTCGTGTAAACGTGGTGGACCAGATTAGGGAGCCCGGTCTCGCTTGGATCGAGGTTATACCTAGCGGTATGGGGAGTGAGCAAAAAGATTAGAGTGTGGGGGGATGTTACTAACTGCCACAGAGCATTGAGACGTGCTTGAGTACATAGGTATTCTGCTTCTTGACGAGATGGGAGCATGTTGTATATACTGTGGCGCATGGAGTTGTTTGGTAGCCAAGGATAAGGAAAGGTCTGACTGAGTTTCTCTATTTCTGGCGAGAGTCGTTGTGTATCGGTGGGTGCGATGTCTGCGGATGAGCTTCTGTCCTGGAAGTGAGAGTGAGATGAGGGGAAAGAGTGGAGGAACGGAGTGATATACCTCCGAGGGATGTGATGTATGACGATCTTGTGCTCTGGATGGTAATTGAGAGGAGGAGGGTGCAAGATCATCTTGATTTCGGTGGTGAGATTGTGGGCTGTAGAGCTCGAGCGAGTTTTTGATTCTGAGGAGATCTTGTTTGAGGAGGGGGTGTTGGTCGCCTGAAGCATTTGCGTGGATTCCACCGAGTGCGTCTTCGAGGTGACGTATTCGATCGCTCATTTGGATTATTTTAGCATGGAGCTGCTCGGTATTTGCGAGGATGAACCTGGGTGGATGTTCGTGAGAGAAGGATGAGGGGGGGGACGTGCTGACCTGCTTCCTTTTCCCGAGGTGAGTGCGCCATCTGGGCATATTTCAGCGCAGCCCCGCTTCGAGCAGGACTGGCAGGGAAATACACGATCGCACTGTCCGATGTGAGCTGGAGCGGAGAATATTGAGGATGGAATAATAATACCTTGAGCTTGAGCCTGGGAACGGTGGTGAGCTCGAGGGATAGCGGGGGGATGGGGGTTATTACCTTCTACATTCAGCACATGAGAGGGGTTGTTTCTTTGAGTTGTTTTTTCGTTCGTCGTGTCTCTGTCGTTTTGGTGCGCGGTGAGTGTCAGCTCCGATGTCAGCCATAGTAGTCGATGATGACCTTTCCGTTTTCGAGGGTTTAAGTGTGGCCCGACCCGAACGGACACCAAACACGACATTACGGCATAGATATCAAATTACTTTCCATTTATAGTCATCTACTCCGCGATCTGCTCTCCCTTTATATCCATCCCCCTATCTGTCATCCTCCGCCCTCTCCATCATCCGCCGAGTATCCGTCGCTGCCTCTGCGAGATAGTGCTTCAGCTCGGCCGTGTCCCGCTTGAGAGAGGTGATCGTCCATCTGATGTAGTCCTCGTCGATGGAATACGACAGTCCATATCCGTCCGGAACCACTGCCACAAAAAACATGTCAGTCATCGCCCCAATCGATCTCCACCTCAGCTTACCTTCGCCATAACCCCATCCGTCAATGAACCTCGATGACAGCTGCGATGTCGACAACTCCCAGTGATTGCTCTTCGAAAACGCCACATCACTGTAAATCTCAGGCACAGCTTCCCCCTCACCTAACATCCGTTTCAACCCGAACAAATGACGGTCCACGCCCTGTCCTTCACTGGCCCACGATGCATACTTGAGATGCCTCGAAATCGCATCTCGGAACAACTGAGCACGCTCCATGTCCTGCACTCTTTCAATTAATATCCCTCCACTTTCAAATACCTCTCGATTCTCACCGTCACATCAGGATTCATCATCGCCTCAGTCCACGCCTTGCTTTCCTTGCTCACACTTCGTATCACCTCCGTACGCCCGAGCTGGTACTTACGCGTCTGACAACTCTCGTACGTCACTCCAGGCCGTCCATGCATCTTCTGGAACGCAAGTTGCTTCACGAGTTGCGCCCATGCATCAGGTGACGCTTTGAACTTCTTCATCAGCTCTTTTCCGTACCCTTCATAGTGGAGAACCTGTTCACGTCAGCCTCATGCTCGCATTTCAAATAATCAAACTCACTTCCATGTCATGCTGACCCACAAGCTCGTCAAAGTGCTTGCACGCATCGTTGACATACCCCATGCACTTGTCATTCAGCTCAAACTGAAGCTCGGCGGGAGCTGCAAGATCCGATCCCGTCGCACCCGATCGGCCCGGACCAAGATCGACCTTGTTGGCAGCCAACGATCCTAACATGAATTCGTTCATTCGAAGCGTAGGCGTGCCATCCATGCACGAGTGTTCTCCTACGAATCCAGAGCGCCCGTTATCGAACACGACCACTTCATTTCCCCGTAATTAGTTGCTGTACACACGTGATCGAAATGAAACACGTACGTTGATGCTTGTCGTAAAACCGGTTTCGGCCATCTCCAACCCAACACGCCCACGAGATGTCCTCGCGCGTCACGGGCTTGGTATCATCAAGACAAACAACGATCGCTGCAGATTCGATCCGTTCCAATGACTTGGCATTCACAGGCGAGGCGGCCAACAACGCCTCGCGGGCCTAGTTCTTCCTTGAGTAAACAGCGAGATGCGAATCATGCATCAGCAACGTACATCCGCCCAGATATCTCTATTCTCCGAGGTAAGAGCACCAATGGGAACGCCCTTGTTCTCACCCGCCATCTCGATGACGCGTTCGACTTGGCTGTAAACACGACGTCAAGCACTCCATCAGCATGCCAATCAAACTTCGAAGACGCACACTTCCAGTTCGCCAGCGCTGAGTTCTTGGCCATCAGGTCTTATGAGTGGAACCGCGAAAAACTTGTTCTTCCGCACGAACACGACGTGATCGTGCGTCTTTGGGTCAAACTTGGCCGCGGTATCCGATGGCTTGACAGGATACCGACAGGCATGGAAGCTAGAGAAAATGAAACATAAAACCGGAATGGGACAGAACCTCATTAATGACAATGTAGACGTCTGCATGCATGATGTACTAACAGCCACTTGTATGATTCCATGCAAAGAGGCATTCCTCGGACCATCTCAGGTTCCAACCGTTTCCTGTATGCGTGTGCGTGTGCGCAGTCAGCCCCACGAAGAGAAACAGAAGCGAAAAAAATCACGCACGATTCCGTTAGCTCCCTAAACACCAACATGGCCTTGATGAGACTCGCAGCCCGTTTGGCCGGTTCCTTCCTCCTCACATCATCCAAATGCACATAAAAGTAACTCACATACACCACCACAGGATCGCGATATCCCATGTACGCAACTTCGTTCCACCAGTCCGCGAGCCAGTTTTTGGTTGACGGGTCGGCGGCCCGGGCTTCCAGACGGCGTTGAAGTTCGGCTGCGCGTGGGGATTCGAGGAAGGATTGGGCGCGCGCAACGGTGGTGGCGTATTCGGAGGGTGTGAGGAGTGGTTCGACAGAGGTGAGGTATTTGGAGATCGTGGAGGAGAGTGGAGGGACGGGGAGGTGGGGGAGGGAGGCTTGGAAACGGAGCATGGGACCCGCAGATGGGTCTTCGGAGTAACCCTCGGGGAGAGGGTGAGACTTGCGAGGTGCAGATTTAATCGTACGTTTGTTGGCCATTTGGTATAGTTGAAGCTGGAGAGCAGGAAATGGGTCAGCGGGATGATGAGAGCTGCTTTGCCACAATTTACCTACCGGGGTACGCGATGACCGGGATACGAGATTGCTAGACAACCTGAGCATTCCACTTGGATGGTATCACAATGAATCAAGTCGGTAGTTTCTGGCAGAGTTCTGAGTGCCAGCAACTACCACGTCAGAGCTTGAAGAGAGCAGATAAAAACAAAGCGCAGCCGTCTAGTACTCAAAAGTAAAAGACCAAGACGTCCAAGTGCCAGCTAGTAGACGTCAACGCAGAGAGTCTGGACTTTTGAACGTGGCATAACAAATCCCGCCGGGATTCCGGTTTACCCATCAGAGTCGAGATCGTGATTCCCGTCTCCCGGTCTAGCGCGACAACGGCCCAACTCTCCCATCGCACTGGCATTCGTATATTCATAGACATACATATATCCACAGTCCATTCCGTCTTGCATTCTACGGAATGCATAAAAAGCTCGCTAACTCTCAGGGCAGAGCTTCCCCGCGACTTCCAAAACGAGCCTATGGACCTCCTTCTTGACGGCCCCGGATTCTCCGCATCCACCCTTCTCCAGTTTCCCCTTGAGTACGTCGCGCGTCCTCAGCGCTTCGAGCAGCGGGGTAAGTTGCTCCATGTATGGAGACAGTCGTAGCAACAGCGCAAGGCACGCTGTGAGCCGGTACACTAAATCACATGCAAGGAATGGTCGTCAGCACATTGTACCGCGCCGGACAGAATAACAAACGTCGTTGACTTGCCTGTTTCTTCGCTGCTCTGCTCCCGTTCGATCGCATTGAGCACAGCAACGACTAATTCGAGCTCCCACTCTTCGTTCTCTTCCTGACTCGTCGCGTTATCACGCGCATTCGCCTTGTCCACCCTAAGTTTCTGCAGGTACGCAGCAATATTGAACGCGAGGCTGGCAGCGGCAGTCCGCACTGTCCCGTCCTCATTCAACAACGAATCGACGAGAAGCTTGGTGACGACATCCCTTGTGAAGAGAATCACCTCACGAGCCAATACCTGGTTCGAGAACGTGTTTGTGACCATCCGCAGAATGGTCAGCAAATAGTTGCGCGGGACGTTCTCGCCCTGGAGAGCCTTGCCCATCAAAAGGTTAATAAGACTTTGTGGACCTTTCTTGGTCGCATTCCAAGCCGAGAAATTAGCGTTCAGAAGGGCGATACGCCATATGTCCGCCAGCGGGAACAGTTCGCTCGGTCCCAGGTTGGAAGCGAGGCAGGAAGTCAGAGTTGCCCAATGATCAAAGGATGCGGGACGTTGCTGCGCTGGTGGAGTCCCGGTAGAAGCTTTGAGGAATGGAAGAACGGTCTTCGACAATGTTTGCTTGACTTGAGCTTGTGTCACTGGTCCATTCCATGACAAAACGCCGTCGATGAATCCCGTCAACTTCGTAAACATCGTATCCAAATTGGGTACCTGTGAAAAGAGGATCGGATGAAGGGATAGCGATTCGACAGCTGGTAGCGAGAGTGACATGTGTGGATGTGCTGTCATAACGGCAGTCAGACAACCTGACGAAAGCTAATAAAGACTACTGACGAGGAAACGCCTCAAAGATCAACAAGTCGACCTGAGTCCTGAGTTCTGGTGCATTCACACCCTTGAGCTCATGTTTCTGAGGCACAATTATGATCAGCACCCCTGATCAACCACGGTACCAAACATCTCACCTTCGTGCCATCCAAGAAAAGGATAAACGTTGGTGTCGCGCGTACCTGATGCTCGCCGGCAACCGCACTACCCAGCCCAACGCTCAAATCAATCTTTGCAAACGCGACACCCCCATTCACCCTACTTTTACTCCTCGCGAGCTCTTCAAACACAGGCTCGATCATGCGGCACGGTCCACACGTCGCGCTGGTGAAAAAAGCGACGACCGCTCGGTTAGAGCGAAGGAGATTGTGGAAGGAGGCGGGGTTCGTGGTGATGTTCACCGATGCTGTGAGAGATGCATCATGCGCTGGCACTGGTGCATGAGCAGCAGCGCGAGAAACAGAGGCTGGAGACCCGTTGGGCGCACGGGCTGTCCCTGCCGTTGTTGCTTGCGCGGCAACAGCCTGGAGCAGGCTTGCGGCGAGCGCTGCCTCAGGTGCGGTCGGACTTGGCGCTGCAGCACCCGAAGGGCTGGCCATCGGGGCACCAAGAGCCCGGGACGGTGCTGGTGCTGGTGCTGGGCGACCGGTAAACATGGCGTCTATGGTCGGTCTGAGTGCTTGCCCAAAGGGCGTGGAGAGGAAATCGCTCGGTAGTGCTGTGAATCCGAGTCGTCAGCGAGTAATACAGATGGAAATGAGGACGTGGAGTCTACCTTTGATGTAGTCAGGAATGCTGCCTCCGGTCAGGAATCCAATGCAGTCGTTCGTAAAGGAGTTGCAGTTGAAGTCTGGTCGCGACATGCTCAGCATCCGTGGGCAAGAGAGGCTGGAAAGAGGATGTCCTCACCTAGCAGGTGGTACTGCGAGAGCGTGAGCGAAGCGCGTCGAGGGGGTACGAAGAAAGAATACCTTGTCTGCAGTGTAATGTTGGCGCATTTCAGCGAGGTACTCATTGAAGGTTTCTTCATCAACAGCAGTCTTCCCAATGTCGATAATCCGAAGTGGAGATCCGTGCTGAGGGTGGGGTGAGTGCTGTGTGCAGACGAACATACGGGCAGCTGCGCACATGAGACCTTCCGGGTTGTGTGATGCTGATTCCTTGTCCGTAGAATATCTCCTTGTTAAAGACGACTACTGATGTATGCCTGTGCTTGAACGCGTACGATGAGAATATGAGCCTTGGGGGTGAACTGCGACACAAACCATACACCATCTATCTGATGCCCTGTGAGCTGTAGCGACAGTTGTCTAGCGAGGCCATTGCTGAGGTCGTAAACACAGAGCTTGACTGGGACTGTCATTCGGAATGTCGTGGGTGTTCTACTTGTAAGTAAAGTCTAAGCTGGAGCAGGTCTAAATAAAAGGCGCTGGACGCGCAAGCCTCATGTCGAGTACATTCAGGAGAGTTCTAGACGACCGAGATAAGATAAGATGGGCACGACGGTCAACACATTGTAGATCCTATCAAAGTTTAGCTCTACGCTTCGTCATCGTCTCTCGAACACGGTCCCGCAGCACGCGTCGCAGAAGCTTCCCACTCGGATTCTTAGGTATCGCATCAACGAATTCGACACCTCCTGCAAGGTGCTTATATGCCACCTTGTTGTCTGCCACATGCTGCATGACCACCCCTCAGTTATCGTTCAGCGACCGAGTATTTTGCAAGCACGAACCTTCATTATAGCAGCCTTGACCTTCTCCGTTTCTTCTGGGTTGTCTGTGATACGCTTGGTGACATGAGGGTGGAGGACCACGAATGCCATAGGCACCTCCCCACTGTAGTCGTCTGGAACCGGGACGACGCAAGCATCAGCCACGTCGGAGAAGGCCAGCAACCATCCCTCGAGTTCAGCTGGTGCTACTTGGAACCCTCTGACTTTCATGATTTCCTGCCAGCTCGTCAGGGTGTGAACGGTTTTCCATAGATTAAGGACTGACTTTGAGTCGATCCACAATAAATATTTCGTTGTCTTCTCGAATAAAGACTTTATCACCGGTGCATAGCCATCTATGACAAGTCAGTTCCTCGACCAGCGGGATGTCGAGGTGGAAACATTACCCGTCGACAAACGTCTCTTTCGTCCTGTATTTCAGCCGGTTAACAGGCATTTCTTCCAGAAAAGACAGGGGAAGCTTACGCCTGTTCGTTCTGCCAGTACCCAAGAGCTAGAGAGGGCATATTCACTTGAAGTTCACCAGGCTCATTGCATTCTGCCAGATTCCCATCTTCTTTCATGACTCGGGCTGTAACACCAGGTAGGAGTTTTCCAGCACCTCCCGGTACTCCTATCTTCATGTCCGTAGAGAACATTGAGATCGAGGTTGAAGACTCAGTCATACCTGAACTCTGTAAAGAAGCATCCATCGATTGACGAAAGGGCACTCACCATAGCCTTGGCCAATCTGTGCATTGGGAAGAACTTTGCCAAGCTGAGCCATGAGCTCCTCAGACAGGGGAGCCGCACCACAGATCATGTATCGGACAGCGGACAAGTCATATTGCTTGGTAGCCGGATGCTAGCGCACATTCACAGTTGAACCACCAAGAGTAACGCTGACCACTGAAACGTACCTTGCAGAGCAACACAATTTGGGGTGGAACAAGCCTTTAACGGCGTCAGTTAGTAGAACTTGTTTGAAGGAGCAATGAGTATTACATTAAATGTGTTATCCTGTGCTTGGTAACACTTCCCAGGAAGTCCGTGAAGTTGAACTTCGGGATCACCACCAGCGTTATCTAAATGGTGCAGTTAACCCAGGTATGCAACTCAGAGCGGGTGAAAAAGGGACATACACCACAGAACTGCATGAAGTGTATCTGTGATGTACCACATAAGCCAAGTGAGGTATCACACGCAATGTAGAGACTCACGGAAATCACGAGGCCATATATGTCTTGATTCATGTAGGCTCAGACGCGCTCAGGAGAACAAGAAAAAGAACAATTTTGACTTACGATAAAACGGCAACACTGCACACATCTACTTAGCACTGGAGACGAAAACGGGTTCATTTTTTACTCACTTCCAGCGGCTACATCCCCGGGACGGAATCTTTGGTCCTCCCATGCGCAATAATTTTGGTTGAGCTTGTTGTGAATTGCCATTTGAATAACGTTTACGATGGGAGCATAATGTGAGATCATAACAGCCTTGCGTCCGCGTGGTCAGCACCTCTTGCTCTGTCAAAGTCCAAGAAACTCACCTTGGGTTTACCCGTCGTACCACTCGAAAAGTTCAGGAACGCGAGCTTGGACTTTGCTTCCCCAGGCTTCAGTTTCGGCTCAACAAAACACTGTTCCATCTTCAACCCTTCTTCTATGAGCGACTGCACAGTGGTTTGGTTGCTACCCGGGACCTCGTCAAACACCACGACGCGTGTATCTGGTATACCAGCTGCGCGAGCGGCTGTAATGGCCGTGCTCAGCGACCATGGGTGAGTAATGATGAGTGAAGCCTTGATTATCTGGATTTGATACAGAAGTTCATCCGCGGTATAAGCCGGGTTCGCGCTTCTGTTGAATCATCTATACGTGAACACTTGTATCAGGAAGAGCAATGAAAAGGGACAGACGAGACGATAGCACCGAGTCGATGTGTCGCCCAGATGGCAGGGGGGTAGTCTGAAAGGAGGAAGTTTGAATTTTTAACTTTTAACTCGACAACGAAACCAAGGAAGATGGTGACATACCGACATGGTTCGGGCTATAGATCGCCACTGGTGGTTTTGGACATCTCTCAGTATTCGTCGCACAAAAACCGAAAAGACACGACCAAAGACGTACCAACATCGTCGTCCTCTTCATCGCGGTATCATGCGTAAGACAACATGATACAATCAAACGACATCCGCCACTCACTGATGCCATATCGCGCACGTAAAGCATTTGCGAGCCCGAACGTCCGTGCGCGTAACTATCGGTCGGTTCAGCTTCGACCGGAAGTAGACCATGAATCCACAATACACGTACCTCCTCCAATCCAATAGCCCTGCCCGTAGTGTCATCTACCAGCCAGGGTGTGTTCCCATTCCGTACTGGCCGTAGGGGGTGGTGAGTATCGAGGAAAAATTGGGGAATAGTCAAGTTGTCAGGAACGGTGCAGTCCACTGTCCCGCCGGATATCTGTGTCATGGTATCAACGTAGATGAAAAATGGATGGGACGAGTGGTGGCGGGACCCTACTACTTATTGGATTGGGAACTGAGACAAGGCAGGGGCTTGGCGGGGGCCAGTATGACCCGTCCGGGTAGAGTCTGTCACAGAGTAACACCCTGCCAGACCATCCACCTGGGAGCAGTTAGGCTGCGTACCGTTCTCGAGGGTTGCACACGCGACGTCCGGACCTGTAACAGGCGAGTTACAGACAGACAGACACTGACATCGGTTTGTCGCTTGGTTTGTCGCTATAGGTGATGAGAAATATACTAGCGGCGCAGGTGTAGTAGTAACTTGTAAGGCGTAGTCAACGACCTGATCCATGTTCGTCCATTTATTCACTCAGATGACAAGCATATCAATCAAAGTTTCGCAACCGGCCGCAATCTCATCTCCCGAGCCTTCTCTCTCAGCACACGCCTCAGCAATTTCCCACTGGGGTTCTTCGGAATCACGTCGACGAAGTTTATCCCTCCAGCCAATCTCTTGTAAGCAACCTTGTTGTCTGCGACGTGCTAGATATCGAGGTAATGGTCGAGTCAGTCGCGGCGAAAGCTTCATAGCATTTGTGGACAGAACCTTCATGATTGACTGCTTGATTTTCTCTGCCGCCCTTGGGTCATTCTGCACGCGGCTTGCAGCATCCGCTCGCAAGACAACGAAAGCGAGCGGGAGTTCCCCACTGTACTCGTCAGGAACTCCTACAACACAGGTATCCGAGACATCAGGATGATCGAGGAGGCAGCCTTCCAACTCTGCTGGAGCAACCTGGAATCCTCGCACTTTCAGCATTTCCTGCAAAGATTGTCAGACATAATTCCAGGACCATATTGGCCAAGGTGACCTTTAGGCGATCGAGAACAAAGATCTCCCCATTTCTATTCATCTTGACTTCGTCACCAGTACGGAGCCATCTAACGAGCTGTTAGCCCTTCACATTGAAGAACAAGTTGAATTCCTTACCCATCCACAAAGGTTTCCCTCGTCCTGCAATGATCATCAATGTCGACACTCCCGAAAGAAAGTTCGTCTACATACGCTTCTGGATTTCCGGCATAACCCAACGCGAGCGACGGTGTACGTACCACAAGTTCTCCGGGCTCATCAAACTCCGCAAGCGTCCCATCAGGCCTCTCCACCCTAGCGGTGATCCCGGGGACCAATTGACCGGCACTGCCACTCAAATCGCACTTGTTTGCAAGGGACCACGTCGTGATCACCGTGGAAGATTCCGTCGTGCCTGGGTGTGTGTATAACATAATGAGGTCGGCAGGTCGATCCACCAGAAGGAGGTTACAAACCATAACTTTGTCCAATGGAAGCATGCGGGAAGATCTCGATAAGTCGCTCCATGAGCTCTCGAGACAATGGAGCTGCACCGGAAGTCAAGTAGCGGACATGGGAGAGATCATAATCTTTGACAGCTGGATGCTATTAAACCACGCATCTCAACGGGAGAACGTGCGTGAACGAAGTTAAGCTCTTACTTTACACAGGAGCACGACTTGAGGGGGAACAACCCTGTTGTTGCTCGATCAGTGCGTACTTGTAGCGAAGGAGTATCACAGACTCACATAAGGTGAGTGATTCGGTGTCTAACAATACTCTTTAAGAAATCCAAAAAGTTGAACTTGGCTGTGAGAACGATGGGCATCTATCGCTGTCGTCAGTTCAGGCCCTGAACAAAGCAGTTTTGCACACGAACGCCGCAGAAGAAACTCAAGTGGGTCTTTAAAATCGCGTTGGATAAGTTACTCAACCGATACGGTAGGACTTCAATATCCCACTTACATTGAAAACCAAGCCGTATATATCTAGCAAAGTGCCATTCAGTCCAACTGAAGATCAGTCAAATAAGTCACGTACGGTATAGTGGAAGAACTATGGAAGAATTGGTCGATTCATTGCAAGTTTCATCGAACATTGAACTTCTCACCAGCACAGCAGATATCACCAGGCCTAAATCTTTGATCAGGCCAGTTGGGGTCATCAACTCTATGATGTGCAGCGAGTTGGATAACGTTCGCTATCGGGGCATAGTGGGGTATCGCAACAGCCTAGTGAGGAAGCGTCAATATCAATCCCACTGGCGAGGAACAAACTGCAAGAACGTCTTCCAGACCTTTGGCCTTCCTGTAGTCCCGCTAGAGAAATTCAAAAACGCAATCTTGGTCTTTCCTTCACCAGGCCTCAAGGCACGTTCCTGGAACGTGGTTTTACTCGCCAGCCCCTCGTCAATGAGGCTCTGAACTGTAATCTGTTTGCCATATGAAGTACCATCCACGTTGAACAGTATGATGCGTTCCGCGGGTAGCTTGGCAGCTTTTGCAGCGGCGAGAGCCACGGGTAGTGAGTCGGGGTGAGTGATGATAACGCTGGACTTGGTCGCTTGGACTTGATCGGTGAGTTCGTCGGGAGTGAATAAAGGATTTGCGCCGCTGAGGGCTTCAGTTTTCGTTGGTCGGAATGGGAGAGATGGAAGGGCTTACGACATGATAGCGCCCAGTCTGTGAGCTGCCCAGACCGCAATGAGGTAGTCTGCCTGCACGTTGAGTATGACCACCTGACACGATGAAGTAGCGTACCGATGTGATTCGGACTAAATATCAGGACTTGGGATCAAGATTCAGTGCATGCACATCTGATGCAGTAGGTACTATCCATACCAACATCATCATCCTCTAGACAGAGTGTTGCAGGTTAGCACGACATGCTTTTAGTCCACCACACGTAGATACACGCACTTATCCTAAAGCTGTTCCTCAATCCGTTCGCCAGGCCGAACACCCGTGCACGTATCTGACGGTCAATGTCAGATGCGAAGACGAGCCGGATAATGCAAGAATGGAGCCTTGGAGCCGGGCGGGGACAGCAGCATGATATCGAATCACCAGGAAACTCACCTCTTCATAGCCAAACGTCCTACCACTGTGGTCTTCAATAAACCAAGGTATACCATGCTTCCGAACAGGCCTCAAAGGATGGTGGGAATCAAGGATGAACTGTGCAAGCGTCAAGTTATCTGGAATGTGAGGGAGCACTCCTGCAGGGGAAACGAGTTCAGCCATGGATTCAAACGGTCAATAGAGTGAAGGAAAGGAAACTGCATTGATTCGTCGCGCGCAATGCGGTACATATAAGTTGCTGGTTTCCAAGTTCTTTACGTGCTGGTGTTCACATGATCGGAGTCGCGTGATGATAGGAACAGGTCACATCAAAACCAGACAACTCTTTGAGTCTTTCAATTAGAATATCTGCTGCCAGTGGAGAGCTACAACCGTGGGGCAACTTCCAAACCTCTCGTCTCCGAGGTCCGATCTAATTTCCCTACAACCCACTCGGAACGTCTCTCATTCCACCATCGTACAGCATACTCCTTCTCCGCGTCCCCGACATTCTCCATGATCTCATGGAACAAAGCCTCAACAAGTTCCTTGCGCGTCGGTTCATCCTGTGTGCAATCGATGATGTCTCTCGCCGTCGACAAGACACGTGGAAGTAGGGACAGGGTAAGGGATGGTATACTTGATATCAGAGCCAAATGAAGTCGCTGGCATCGACTGATGTCCGGTGGTAGGTCCATGCACGCAGCGAGCAGCGAATCGATGCAAAGCAATGCAAGTGCGGGATCGCGGGTGAGAGATGCACTCTTCACGAGAGCGGCAAAGGCGAGACAGAGCTGGCCAACGTTCAGCTTTCCATCTTCGGAGTTCTGCAAGCAACATGAGCATTACACTGGGACGACAAAAGAGAAAGACTAGTCACCTCGATAAGGCACTGCAAGTAAAATGGGACCGACTTCTCTATGAATGCAGAGTCCGACATGATTGGGTCATCCTGACGCGAAGCAGCATTTGCGATAATCCGTTTTGAGCGCGATGAGAAGACGGAGAGCACTACACTGTGAGCAGACTCGAATGTTTCACGATGTGATGGGTCAGACAGATGTCTGACGAATAATCAATAATGATGATCAGCAGACTTTGGATGTCCGACTCACGGTGAACAGAAGGGAAGAAGATAAGTTTGGATTGTCGTCATGCTTAGAACCGGAACAAGTTGCTCGAGCGCGCTTAACGCGAAGGCCTTCTTGGCTTGTTGCACAGGATGCGTTGGGACAAAGCCATTGGACCATATTTCATCGCATATCCCCTTTACAAATTGTTCACTCTCATCCGCATTGTTTGCCAACACGTCGAGAGCAAGATAAAACGCCCGCTTTAGCTCTTCGAAAGCTCCGTGACCTGCACCACCGAATTTCTCAATCACGAACGCCAGATGAGAGAGCGCGCGTAGCACGACAAGTGCAAGTGCTGATATTGAGCCGCTGTATGCGGGCGGGACGTATACAGATGTCGATAGGCCCGCTTCAGTGATCATGACCATGCAAAATAGCAGAGTCTTGAGAATTGTCCAGATTGATGTGGTCACTGTTCGGGACTCCGGAGCTGTCTAGGTATTAGACACCAAGGAATCGATCAGCAGTGTTGCACACCTATCGAGTCTTGTTCGGCACCAGGTAAGCCACTGTCTAGCCACCCTGCTTCAATTTTCCTCGCGACGGTGTCTAAAGTAAGGAATGTCTCATAGACTTGGGGAAAGGCACGGTTGGGACGATGGTCGATGAAGAGTGAGATACTTCTCGAGCACAATTTAGACAGAGTGCCCATGTGAGTCATGGCATGTGAGGACGCTATCACGTTAATTTCCGCAGTAATGGGTGCATCCACCTGGCGAACATTAGTTGGACCAGATTGTGCGTCAGATGAGACTCACATTTAGGGATATCTTGAACTCAGGGTTGGGTTCCAGGTGTGACGAGAATGTGGACATGAAATCTCCCTGACCAAATGCATGTGATATTGCACGGGTCACTAGACTCAGCATTTGCTATCATCATTCAGTGACGTGGAGGGTATCGGTTGCGAAAGTGCATACTTGCAACGGTAGGGCAACGAACTTTTCCGGTGGAACAAGAAGGAGCGCTTGGGACGAGACGATCAATGGGAGGGAGAGGGCATCCTCTGTGTTCAAGCTTAGCACCCTGGTCACCCGGGTAATGATTTCAGGCATACCTCCACCCTCGGTGATGGGCTGGAACTCCTTGCCCCACGAATCGGATGAGGAGAAAAGGTCGATAACGTCTGCGAAGGCGAGGATCAATTCATTCTCTACTCTCGCTTTGACGTCTCGTTGCTTCTCTGGCAATCTAGGGAGTACGTCCTCGATCCCCAGAAGGAGTCCGCTGCAGCAAGCTAGTCGAGTGATTGCATGACTACCCTCGAATCCCCTGAGGAGGGATGTCGACCAGGTGTTCAAACGAGCATTCAGACTGGGGACGAATAAGCTACTGGGTTCCTCCTTTAAAACTGTGAGTTTTGCATGAACAGCATATCGAAAGCAAGTGCAGAGCGTGTCGAGCTTTGCAAACGAAAACGGTCTGAAGAGTGAGCTGCTAACGATCGCTGCGGCGAGTGGGGTCGGTGTTGGTGTGAGATGGGCGAGATGGTGAACGACGAGGGCTTGAAGAATTTTGGATTGTGGTGTCCTGCTAGAGGGTCTGTGTAGATGACTGAGTAGGTTGGCGTATGACATGGTTCACCAAGTTCACGGTATGACACGGTATGACACAACGCGCGGCGACAAACAAATCGCGTACAAATAACGCGTCCACGTCCACTCCTCGTCTTTAACTCTGACCATGTCCCAGCAGTTATCAGCCGGCATTTGTGAACGCCTCAACGAGGCATCTCCAACAGAAATAGAGGAGCTTGGCTCAGGATATGCCGTTCAGCTCCTCTCCATAAAAAAAGTAACTCCAAGCGCCCCCACGACCACAACCCTCGACAGGTATCGCCTCATTCTCTCGGATGGCGTACATTTCGTGCAGGCTATGCTTGCGACTCAGCTCAATGATCTGGTCTCTCGTGGAGAGATAATCAGGAACAGCATCGTCGTCGTCGACAAGCTCACTTGCAACTTTGTGCAGGACAGGAGGTATGACCCTTTGATGCTCGACCCGGTACCTCTCTGACGCATTCTAGGCTCATCATCATCCTCGATCTACACGTCGTTTCCAGGGAAGAAGAGAAAATAGGGAGTCCTGTTGCCGCTCCAGTACCTCCTGCCGCTCCAGCTCTTGCACCCACAACGGAGGAGCCTCAGCCTTCCGTTTCCACTAGCGTGGCCACTAGGCCAGCAGCTCCTCGAGCTGGCGCTAGCGGTAAAGTCGCGCGATCCATCTTCCCCATCGAAGGTCTCAGTCCTTACCAAAACAACTGGACCATCAAGGCACGCGTCACCCAGAAATCTGACATCAGGACCTGGTCAAATGCACGTGGAGAGGGAAAGCTCTTTAATGTCACTTTGATGGACGAAACAGGCGAAATTCGTGCGACTGGTTTCAATGCAGTCGTGGACGAACTCTACGACAAATTTGAGGAAGGCAAAGTTTACTACATATCCAAAGGTCGAGTCAACCTCGCCAAGAAAAAGTTCTCCAACATCCAAAACGACTACGAGATAAGTCTCGAGAAGAATACGGAAGTGGAAGAGGTTAGTCCTTTGTTGTGAAATTTGAAGTTACAGTTAACTGATCGACGTCCTAGTGCGTGGACAACACTAACGTACCAATGATTCGGTATAGCTTCATCCCATTGTCTTCTCTGGAAGAGCTCCAGAAGGACACGACTTGCGGTGCGTCGCCTAATTCTAGGGTTTAGCTAGTTAACCGAGAGTATGCAGACGTCATTGGCATCGTTAAGGAAGTGGGACCTCTTGGGGAAATTACTTCCAAAGCGACTAATCGAACAGTGAGTCCCCCCTCCAGTTCTTAATTCTGTCTAAATCAGGTTTCTAGGTGTCGAAACGCGACCTCACGCTTGTTGACAAGTCACTTTATTCAGTTAGAATGACAATTTGGGGGAAGCAGGCGGAGACGTTCGCTGCTGAGGATCTCCCAGTTGTCGCATTCAAGGGCGTGAAGGTTGGAGATTTTGGAGGTTTGTTTGCGACCCGTCGATCGTCACGCACGCTTAGTCCCAATTCCAGGGCGTAACCTCTCAACGATATCCTCGAGTTACATGACCATTTCTCCAGACATCGAGGAAGCCCATTTACTCCGTGGCTGGTATGACGGCATTGGAGCAGATAAATCTTTCCAGTCGCATTCGGCAACCCTTTCGTCTGGTGGCTCGTCGTTCAGCGGGTTTAACCGCAATGAAATGCGTCACCTCAGCGACGTCAAGGAGTCGCAGTTGGGGATGTCGGATAAGGCAGAGTTCTTCTCTGTTCGTGCCACTGTAATGCACATCAAGAGCGAAAACATTGCGTATGCTGCGTGCCCTACTCAAGGTTGCAACAAGAAGGTCACTGATTTGGGCAGTGGCTGGAGGTGCGAAAAGTGTGAAAAGACTTTCGAGCGCCCCGAATACCGGTACGTTTCGCATCCAGGTCAAGGTTATTTACATGTGAGACCAAGACATCGACCCATTCAATTAGATATATCATGTCCCTGGCGGTCGCCGACTGGTCAAGCCAGGTATGGTTCCAAGGTTTCAATGACGCTGGTTTGGCCGTGTTCGGGAAAACTGCGGATGAAGTTATGGAAACCAAGGTAAGTATTCCTTGCTCCGGTGTGCCATCGCTCACGAAGCTCGTGTCAAAGGAACGAAACGAGGCGGAATACAACGCCCTCATGTCGCAAGCAGCTGGCAGAACGTTCAACTTCAGCTGCAGGGCCAAACAAGATACTTACAATGTGAGTGCATCGCGTCCTTGTGCTGAGGCATAACGCTTAAGCTACTATAGGACCAAACGCGTGTGAGATATGGTATCTCGAAGCTAAGCCTGCCGGACTACCATGAAGAGGCCAAATATCTTCGTGATCTTTTGATGCAGTCAAGTTGGGCGGCGTAAATGTCGGGCAGGAAGTGATCGTGTATCGGTAAATGTTGTCTATTCTGTTGACATACGTGTAATTGTGTTCCTCGTTTCTCTGAAATATTGACCCATAATCAAACGTCTTGACAGAATTACCCCGTTGAGGCAGCGCCAGCATTTTCAGGGATCGCCCGTAGGCTATACGAATTACGGCCCTCACAAGGGCTAGCAAGTAGGAAATACGACTCTGCACATTATGATTTAGAGGTGGCAGCGTCACCTGAGTAGCCAGAAGCCTTTGGCATCTTCCTCTCCCCAGTGGTCAATTGCTCCAGATCAGCAGCTTTGAAATAATGCGGTGCGACTAGAGGAAGAGCATAATTAGTACACAGGGGATCCAGAGGAGCGATGAACGACGACGACTTGCCTTCCATCAACCAAGAGGGTTTGATCTCCATCACTTGCCTATTCCAACGACTCAGTACATGTTGATCCAATCAAGACCGAAACGCTGGACTCACCTCATGTATGACTTGGAAGTCATCACAAGCTCGTAGTACAGCACCGTCTTCACGGGAGGTTGATGTTGGAAAAGACTTGATGATGGATGAATATACACCGTCTGGCTCGTCTTGAGCGTCCGATACGAGTCCCCACTCTTCTGCAACTGGGCCTGAATGAATGGAAAAAAAAGTCCAGTATCAGCGCTGCGGCATACAGACATTGCAAGGACGCACCGTATTATAAAAGTAGCCAGAAGTGATCGCCTTTTGTATCGGCGTGATATCGTTCGAGTTGGGATTACTCTGCACGAGGACTTCAACGCGTTCACACAACCCTGCGAGTTGGTCCCTGATATCCCGTGCACGACTCAAGCTCTTGAATTGCAAGAACTGCTCATAACAGAACTGCTGCGAGTAGTTCGTGTCTGCCCATTGTTCCCACACATTCAACAGCGTAAAGTGGTCTCCACCGGCACGAACAAAGTTTTGTCGAGCTTGGTCGGCATGGAGTTTCTTGTCCTTCGGACGGTAGAAGATCGAACCAGATTCCGACAACATTGATATTATGGTTAGGACCTGGTTGGTAAAATGATTAGTCTCCGACAGGAAAACGAACAGAAGTTGCTTCACCTCGTCCGTGCATACATATGTCTCACTTTCAATAATCGCTTTGCTAAGCATGGGGTCCACAGGGAACTCTGCCATACGTCTCCCAAGTTTCGTGAGTTCTCCTCTATCGTTCAATGCTCCTAGCGCATAAAGCAGCTCGAGCGCACGAATGAGGGTCTCGCCGGGGGGTGGATCCATGAACTCGAATTCCATGAAATTGTTGATCCCCAGAGACTTGAGCAGCAAGACGGTCATGCCAAGGTTTGTGCGCTGAATCTCTGGAACGGTGTTTTCTTCCAGTTCGTTTGAGAACGCCCACTTGGTGTAGAGACGGAAAGATTTGCCGGGACCGACACGCCCTGCACGACCTGCGCGTTGGTTTGCAGAAGCTCTTGAACACTGTATGATCAATGTCAGTACAGGAATCATGTTGCGGGTCAGAACGTCAGACTTACGGGCACAACGACCAGCGAGCTCATGCCCGTTCTTGGATTATATACATTTTGCTTCACGAATCCTGGATCAATTACAAACACGACGCCTTCAATGGTGATACTCGTCTCTGCGATGTTCGTGGCCAGGACGACCTTGCGGGCGCCTGGAGGGGTCGGCTCAAAGATTTTCGCCTGCATGTCGGATGGGAGGTTGGCATAGATGGGACAAACGATCAGTTCGGCGACCTTGTTTCCAAGGGCGTGTGTGGTTTCCTGGATGTTTTCGAGAGCGGCTTCGATCTCATCTTGTCCCTATACAGTGAAACGTTAATTAGTTGACGAGGCGCAAAGCGGTATACTCACGGTGAAGAAGACGAGGATGTCTCCTTTCGGTTGAGTGGTGTGGATCTGGAAGACAGTGGTAATGGCAGCATGGAGGTAGTTTGCCTCCGGTTGAGGTGTGTAGTGGATATCCACAGGGTATCGACGTCCAGGGACTGAAAGAACGGAACCATGAACCGGTTGACCAGCACATGGATCAAGTCTCACTCACCATAGAATACGGGTGCATTATCAAAGTATCCACTGAACTTCTCAGCGTCCATCGTAGCACTCGAGATCAACAGTCGAAGCTCTGGGCGGAACCTTGCTATATCCTACTTGCACCACGATAAGCCTGCGACAACAACGAGGTAATGCGGGTCATCGCACCTTGACGAGGGCAAATAAAATATCCGTACTGAGTGTTCTCTCGTGCGCTTCGTCAATAATGAGTGCCGAGTATCCTGCGAGATCCGGTTCTGTCAAGAACTCTCGCAGGAGCATGCCATCCGTCATATACTTCAGAACTGTTTTGTCGCTTGTGCAATCCTCGAACCGAATCGAGTACCCAACCTCGTGCCCTACTTTGGTTCCCATTTCCTCAGCAACACGAGCAGCGACAGACATAGCTGCAACGCGCCGTGGTTGAGTGCAGCCAACTTTGAGACCGCCTGCGGTGTAACCAGCTTCATGGAGGTATTGGGGTAACTGAGTAGTTTTCCCTGAGCCCGTTTCAGCCACGACTATAAGGACTTGATGCTCTTTGATGGCAGTCAGGAGTTCCTCGCGATAGGTATAGATTGGGAGTGACTTGCGAGTCTCTTCAATTGATTTGACTAAACAGCACAGGTGAGCTTCTGACAAGAAGAATCATAACGACAAGGCATACCTCGCTGCTCGGCCTCCTCGATTTGCTTCTGGAGAAGCTTGTCCTTCTCGCTCATGCCCTCGCCTTTCAGGGTCTGGTCCATGACGAATTTGATTGTTTGGCTCTCATCGAGGACGTACTCGTAGTGGTCCACAATCTCGTGTTTGTCCAGAGCGCCAGTCCTGAAAGTACTGTGCTTGGTCTGACTTGCTTCCCACTGGTCGATGTCAGTCACGAATTGGTCGTCCTTAGGTTTAGCATCCTCGTAGCGCTGGTACAGAACGTTCTCTTTCTTCTTTTTGTCGATTTTCCCCTGCTCGGTGAAGTAGTCCTCGGGAAGCTGATATCCCTCCCATTTGTCATTTATCTTCAGGCGTTCCTCGACGAGCTTCAATAGCTCCTTCTTCCTGTCCAGCTCTCGTTGTTCTCGCTTCGACATCCTCATTCCGGTAAAGAGGGCTTCCTCGTCTGCAATCTCCCTGCGAAGGAGCTCGATCTGCTGGATTTCACGCTTAGTGAGATATTCTTGACGAGAGTGGATGCGGAGGGAAGGCATGGCTTCCGTGCGTGCTTCCGCGTCGTCCGCGAGTTGTCGACGAGCGGCAGCATCCGCAGCACCGGGACCTGCTGCACGAGAAGAGCGATCCTCGATAAGTTTCTTCGTCTTGTCGAGGTCGCGCTGTCGCACTCGCTCGGCGAATTCATCTCGAGATTTCATGTCCTCAAGCCGCTCCCTCTCCTTGAAAGCTTCCTCATCTTCGACCTCCGGAATATCCAGTCGATCGTCATCTGGAGGTGTGCGAGCGGGTGACCTCTCCTGCGTTTTATGCCGTTTCCGTGTGCTCTCTTCCTCATCGCTCTCCCATTCTTTGTTATCGTGCTCCCGTTTCCGAAGGCGTCGTTCTCCCTTGTCTTTCCCCGCGCGCTTACTCGCCGTCTCCGATGACTCGACTATGGTGCTCTCCTCCTCATCAAGCATGAACCCATATTTCTTCGCCGTAAGCTCGCGTGCCTCTCTCTCTACTTGCTTGCGTGTTGTTTCGTCGACGAGGGATTTGTGTTTGTGTTTTGATTTCCGCGGAGCGCGTTGAAAGAGCTCGGCTACGAATGCATGGGCGTCGGGAGTGTTTGGGAGACCGGACGAAGTGAGAGAGGCAAAGAGTGCCTCGGCAGACTTTGAGGATGAGGCTGAAATAAGATGAAGGTGTCAGTTCGAGCACATGGATATGAACAGAGTGGACGAACGTACCCGACGCAGTGACGAAGTCGACGGTACTTCTCTCTGCGAGACCAAAGAACTTGAATGTCGGTTAGCACGTGGATATGTATGTCAATGTCGACGGATACATACATTGAGACAGTTGTCGATAACGAATCTGTTGAGGTCGGCCGACATGAGTGTTGGGAGTCACAGAAAAAGTCACGGCCACTAGTCGAACATCCTTGTCGACAATGAACTTACAGATACGATCACTGCTTCGACCTGCTAATCATATTTCACGATGTGCCAGGTTCACCGGCACTGGGTCTCGTAGAACGCTGAGCACGTCCACCAGCGAGCCCAGTCTGCGCCGCTCGTACCTCTACGGTCTGTTTCTCACCAGCGTGCTCACAGTACAACCGTTGACATGTCTCTACAGTGCCTGCTTCTTCAGACCGCATGCTCGAGAAGTCACTCAGTCTTGGAGCACCCCCAGACGTTATCATATACGACCTCGAGGACAGCGTAACACCAACCTCGCAGGACAAGGGAGCAGCGAGACAGCGGTTGAGCCAATTCCTACACGTCCGTGGTCTCCGACCTGGCATGGCGACGTGACGCTGACGAGGAGATGGCAGCGCACCCCTAAGGAGAACCTGCCAGCACCCAAGGGCGTCGCGGTCCGACTCAACGACATAAGCACGCCATTCTTCGAGCAAGATATCGCTGAAGTGGTATGTATCTTGTCTGACTCGTGGCGGGACCACTGTCGCTGACTCGAACTTTATGGGCGCGGCAAGCTCAGACACTCTCCCGTGGACACCCTTGTCCTCCCTAAGATTCAATCGGTTCGGGATTTGCACTATGTCTCTCGTACGATACGTAACATCAATTCTCTGTCCACGCCCATGCACATCGTGGCCAGTATAGAGAGCGCACGCGCTGTTATGGGCTTAGCGGAGATCGCAGGATGGAAGTCTGAATTCGGGACTGAGAAAGGCGGGCAGCTGTCAGCGCTGTTGGTGAGTTGATCCCCTTCGCTTGAGCGCTTGAGCGAGTTGTGGGCTAATGTTTAGCCGCCAGTTCGCTGCAGAGGATTGTAAGGCTCTGGTATGCTGGTCTCGGAATTTCGTGCATTGACACGCCATTCTCTCGCAGACTGTGCGGATACGTCTGTGGTACGGACCAGCTCTAAACAAGAAATGCTCTTCGTACGTTCACAGATTGTGATTGCGGCCAAGGCTTTCGGCCTCGAGGCTATTGATATGGTACGCCTACGCCCTCACCCGAAACCGTGAACTTTGGGGTATGACCTAGAGTCAGGTTTGCGTGAACTACAAGGACCCGGAATACCTGAGGGAAGAATGTGAAGACGGCAGACGACTGGGGTTCACCGGAAAGGTCGGTTTGAGTTCTTCGTCCCTCTGAGTGGTCACACACATGTCCATTTCACAGCAAACCATTCATCCGAACCAGGTTACCACTGTCAATTCCGCGTTTGTACCGACTTTCCAAGGTGCGACACTCTTCCCTTTGGCATTCTAGATAGGTTATTCATATGTCCAATCGGAAATTCATAGAGATCCTCCGTGCTGCCAAGATTCTGCACCGCATGAACATTGCGCATTCCAATCAGAAAGGTGCATTTGGGCTTGAAATGGAAGGTGGGGGTAAAGAGATGATTGATGCCCCCATGCTGAAACAGGTTTGTGGCCCACTTTTGCGAGGCTATTATGAGCTTAATGGTGACCGATACAGGCCGAGAACACCATACGACTTGCGCGAGCTGCTGGCTGTGAGATTCCTTATGTAGAGTAATCATCAATGTACGCATGTTCCGGACCATCCTCCGTGTGGGAACTGGGCGTACATGACCATGCTATACCCCAAATGCTACTGCGCCCGAGACAGGATGACCACACATTGCACAGGAAAGAGACGCGGAAGCAATTCGGCTAAGCCCTATAAGAACGCAGATGACACGCAATAACAAATCTCAAATCTTTACTCCTCACCACGACATTGACTTCTAACAGCTCACAACTAAGTATGAGTAACAACCCACCCAATCGTGGCCGTGGTCAATCCCGCGGTGGACCCCGCGGTGGACCTCCCAGGGGCCAAGGTGGAGGGAATCAAGGTGGATACAGACCGCCTGGAGGTGGAGGCGGTGGGCCACCAGGTGCAGGGGCCTCTGGAGGCATCATATTCGGCGGCCCTGCACCTGTTGACCAGCGCCTCTCGACAACCCAGCAGCTCGTCGACACGCTGAAGAAGATTCAGTACTCCCCAATACGTCCCACCCGTCCTGGTTTCGGGACTCTCGGTAAACCAGGCATTCTCCGATCCAACTTCTTTGCAGTTCAGTTCCCAAAGGATGGGATCATCTATGACTACGAAGTCGACTTCTCTCCCACTACCGATCTCAGGAGCATCAAGGCTCGTTTGTTCGAGTTACTTGAGGGGAGTACCCAAGCAGGATGGCAGGAATACGTACCGTACATTGCCCATGATGGGAGCGCTAGGCTTGTTTCTTCGAAAGAGCTGCCGCAACCACTTAAAGTAGCCATCCCCTTCCGCAAGGAGGGACAAACGCGGCCAGATAAGCGGGACAAGACCTACACCGTCTCCGTTGCTTTAAAACAAAAGCTCGAGGCTAGCGAGCTTCACGAGTACGTTTTACCAGCGATACTCAACGTTCATCTGTTGTACTTATGAACTGTTGTCCTCAGTTACACTCATGGGGATCGTAATTCCTCAAAGTACAACTTCGCGCCTATTGTCGGAGCATACAATTTAGTCCTCCAATACCGTGCTTCCCACACAGGGGTTCGCGTCGGCAACAGTCGATACTTCTTCCCTTCACGTGAAAGAACCACGGAACTGTCTCTTGGGATCGAGGCATGGAAGGGTTTTTTCATGTCGGCGCGCCCAGTTTACAAAGAGCTCATGGTCAACGTCGGCGTTTGCATGACGGCTTTCTACAAAGCGGGCAACCTTGCTGAGGCTATAATGGAGTTTCAGAGGCAGTCTAAGGGGGCGATGCTCCAGCGGTTTGCGCAGAAGCTCAAAGTCACTACGAGCCACCTGGGCTATAAGCAGACGAAGGCTATAAAGCGGATCACATCAGAGTCAGCGAAGGCTTCCAAATTCCAATGCGACGAATTCAATGGAGTGGTGTCCGTTGAGCAGTTTTTCAAACGAAGTATGGTATTCGATCATCCAGCAGTTCATATGCTAACTCTCTGTGATTACAGAGTACAACATCACGCTGAGACACCCCGACCTGCCAGTCGTTGATATTTCTGGACTGAATGCGAAGCATCCCATTCTCGTTCCCCCGGAGTTATGTGAAATCCCGCATGGCCAACCGTTCCGAGGCAGGCTCAACGACCAAGAAACAACTCTGATGCTTCGTTACGCTTGCAATCCTCCTGTGCAGAATGCTCATTCCATTATCGGCCAGGGCCTCCCTCTACTCGGCCTGCAGGGGGATAATCAGAAACTGGGCAACTTCGGCCTCGCCGTCAGTGACAGCATGACCATCATCCCATACAGGGAACTCCCCCCTCCAAACGTCAGCTATAGAGGTGGCAGGCCACCGAATGTCAATAATGGCAGTTGGAACATCCTCGAAGTAAAGTTTCACGCTGGCGGCGCCGTGACATCGTGGTGGATCTTGGTTGTCACTGAGGAACGCCCACTCTTTCAGGGACCTGACGACCCTGCGCTAACCACGCTTTGGAAGGGATTTGCAGCGAAATGCGAGAGGAGCGGGATGACGGGGATATCTCCTACTACTCCTCCGGACCTTTTGAATGTTAAACTTCCCAATCCCATCGGAGATCCTGGCAGGCAAAAAGCCCTCAACGACATTCGTACCACCATTAGGAACCGCCAGAGGCAGCACGGCAAGACTCCTTCTTTCGTGCTCGTTATCTTATCCAAACGTGACAACTACATCTACCCCGGCATCAAACGTATCTGTGATGTCGAGCTGGGGATACACACTGTCCACATGCTTTCTACCAAGGTGCTCGAAGCCAAGAGACAAGATCAATACTTCTCGAACGTTGCGTTGAAGGTCAACATGAAGCTTGGCGGCATCAACCACAGGCTGGATGATGCGAGCTTGAAGTGGTTGACGAAGACAAAGACGATGCTCGTTGGAATGGACGTAACGCATCCCGGCCCCACCAGTATCGCGGGAACTCCGTCCATCGCCGCCGTTGTAGCGAGCGTGGACAACTCTTTCGCTCAATTCCCCGCTAGTATGAGATGCCAAAAGAGTAAGCAAGAGGTACGTATTTTAGCGTTTGCAGCTGTGAGCAACCAAGATGAGATTTTTACAACAGATGATCACCGACCTTTGCCCGATGATGATCGAACGTTTAAAGAAGTACCAAGAGGTCAGCAGGTCGCTCCCGGAACGAGTGATCGTCTTCAGGGACGGTGTGTCTGAGGTTTGTCGTATTACGATTTCGCTTTTGCGAATCTTCTGAAATTTGTTGTAGGGACAATTTGACACTGTGATCAACAATACGGATCCTCCACACCCAGATGCAGAGCTTCCGAAGATACTGGAGGCTTTCCAGAAAGTGAGCCCCAAAGGTGGTCCACAGGGAAAACCATACCGGCCCCATTTGACGATCATCATCTGTGGCAAGCGGCACCACGTCAGATCCTGGCCCATGAATTCTCAGCTCGCGGACAAGAATGGCAACACCCGCCCCGGGACCGTTTGCGACCAGGGCATTACCTCCGTGTGCGTATGACTACACGTAATCGCTGCCTACTTCTCTAACGATTTATCTGATACTATAGTTTCGATTTCGACTTTTACCTCCAAGCCCATGCTGGCCTGCAGGGGCATGTAAAGCCGACGCATTACACTGTGGTGTACGACGAGAGCAAGCTTGGCGCGGATGAGGTCCAGCAAGGGATCAACACGGCGTGCTATATGTATGCGCGCGCCACTAAAGCTGTCAGTCTCGTTCCCCCCGCGTACTACTCCGATCTCGCTTGCGAGCGGGGTCGCTGTTATCTCAACGATTTCTTGGCCTCCGACGACAAGACGACCACGACGTCGAAGGGGAGGTCGAAGGAGTCGAAGGAAGAAGCCGAGCAAAAGGTCTACGACGCGGCCGTGAAGGCGTGGGGCAGCGGCATTCACCCGAACTTGGCTGGGTCCATGTTCTATATTTGAAGGCTTGGTAGTCGGGATATTTGATGGTTAACGTTGATCCAGTTGAACGAGTTCTTTGTCATGTTGCTTGATATACACCTTTTGTTGTACCACGTATTCTTGGATGTACACTTCGTATATGCTTCCCATCTAACTCCATGTGTTGTTCTCTCATCAAACTTGAAACTAGTTGTGCAAGGCTCGTGGTGCTACGTGGATTTCTCGATAAAATGGATACAAAAAGGCTTGCTTAAGAGCAAGGAGGGCAGGAGTCGTTTTCCCATTCATTACAACTTGACGTCTCGTGCCAAGAATGACGAAAACCACTCGCCCATCAAGTGTGGGGTCAGGTGGGAGCCTTTGAGCCCAGGTTACCTAGTGGAAGGTGAACGACTGTCTTCATCCCGACTATTGGGTCTGCTTACGGGAGACTACCGAATTTCAAGTTCTAGTTGCTTGCAATTAAAAGAGTTGTACTCGAGAATAACGAAAGTGTGGATAACATACCCAGCGTGCGACCAGGTAGGACCAAGTAACGAAGGAAAAAAATATATCAATGCATTAAGCAACCTCCTACCTCCCTCCTCCAAGCTGCGATCCACGTCATCACGAAATACAGGAACCCCGCAGGGACCATACACACCCTGGCCACGACTCCCCAATCCCACTTCCTCGTCTCTTTTCCAGCAGTTGTCCTCGGTCTCATTCGATCCGATATGCTAGACGAGGAAGAACTAGACGGGACTAGGAGGTTGCTCGTAACCCATATTTGAATGCTTCGCGAAACGCATGTCGTAGTGCCGATAACTGCCCAGCAGACGTCAGGACGGACGGTTGTCCACCGAAGAAGCGCGCTTTCAAGGATGGTGAGTTCACCACCGTCAAATGATGGATTTGCGCCTAGACTGCCGACGATGTCGAGGGTGAAATGGGTAGCGGGCCAGCAGATGGCTTGTAAGGCGAGGAGACGAATGAGGGTGGAGATTGGGGAATAGTGGACGCGCCAACGATGTAGAAGTCCGGTGGTAAGTTTGAGGCATTGATGGGCTGTGAGGAGAGCCTGTGATATGATGGTCAAAAAAGAAAGTTTGAGCTGGAAGTGTAGAATAGACTGTACCCATAGCATCGCAACAAAGTAGTCTCCCCTGTCTGGCAAACATCTTCGGCCCCACCCTTCAATTGGCTCAGCCCTGACATGATGATAATTGTCCCGCGGGCCATATGTGGGGGAGTAACCTGGTGGACACCAAAAGCACCATGCATTGAACAATGCACCGAGAGACGCAGGTACGACGGATAAAAGTCGCGAGGATTCGAAGAGCAACATCGTCACGACTGTTGGCGGGACCAAAGGCTCTGGAGCAGGCATAACTCTGGTGTTCGGAAAATGATTTGGCTGGATGGATAAAGAACCTTTAGAAACACCCACGACAAAGGCCGAGCGGAAGGTAGAGAGCAGCGCGATTGCTCACTTGTTCATCCCCTTTGGTTTCGGTCTCGCTGGCACCAAGTTGTCCTGGTGGGGTCGTGATCTGAACGACCCTGGGCCTTCGCCAGACTAAGCCTTCTCCGAGGAAAGCGGACAAGGCGGTCGTGCGAGGGACGTCGGCTGCGAAACGCATGGAAGCGGGCAAGGTAGCTTGCTCTCGGAGTTCGTAAGCGCTTCTAGAGCGACGCGTGGCGTAGATTGGGGGGCAGTCTTCGTCACCGTCGACCTCGCTGTCGTCATAACCATCGGCGATGTGTTGGCGCCCATGCGAAGTTGGATGGTAGTGCCTGGGCATCGCGGACCACAGGGTTGACAGCGGGATCGAGGGAGATGGCTGGCGTCAATTCGCGTCGAGGTTGTTGTTGACCAACGGGTTTAGTGGTAGATGGCGGACGAGCACTGACCTGTCGACATGGCACTCCGTACCGATGCTCGTTGGTTGACGGACTGGATTTGGACTTGTAAAATTACTACGTCCAAGTCAATCATTTATATCTCCTCACTTTTACGTGAATAAAAACAACGAGGCGAGCCTGATCCCAATACGAAAGGTTCCTTGCTTGAAGTCAACGAGTCCTTACATCCCACTTGACAGGACGAATCACTCATTTTTGCCAATATCTTGGCCCACCTAGGCCCACCTCTGGCCCGCCTAGGTGCGATCGAGCACGGGATTCACATTCTTCCGCCGGGAAAACCAAGCCCGCACGCCATGAGATCGTACTCATCTTCGTTGGGCCTGGTCACAGATTTCCTGGTTCACAAAGGTAAGTGAACATGCGCTCTTCAGTGATCCCACTGTGCATGAGTGAAGGCATCCATCAGAGACACACGTAGGCATCCCCTATCCGCAGTCGGCGAGTTTCCGCCGTTCAAATCGTTTCCTTGGTATTCAAGACAAGTTGCGAATAGTACGAGCCTTTTACGTCAAATGTCGCCCAAGGCATAATTCGGAGGCAACTACTTCGATATGGGCTGCAATCATGCAACTTTTTTTTTTCATTCTGCGGGCACATAGCATTGAGTTTCTCCATTCGACACAGTGAGACGTCAGAGGATCTATAGCACTTGGGTATCGCAGATCAAGCCCGCAACACAGCGCACAACTAGACGGAAACTTGGTTCAGACTTTATTTTCGCGTGCGGTCGGCATTCTATGGCCGCACTGAACGCCGAAAACAGCCCGCAACCTGCTGGCGGATACGCAATACGAGGATAGTAATTTGCTGGCCATCTCTGAACCTTGGAAAGGTCCACCCTTTGACGGCTGTTCCCATATGTTTCCGTGCAAGTAATCCGTCGCTCATTATTCCCCTGTGATCTCAGGATGATGCCTTACAACCGCAGGTTGCATCAATCTGGTGGTTGTATCCGTGCGTATCTTCGAATCCAACCTCTCCGCAGCCGGCACCTTGATATTAACTGCGAGTGATGTCAATGAGCACAGGCCAAGCTAGGCCAGGGTGCAAGGCAACGAATACGCTGCAGTGCGACTCATAGATGGGTGTTAGGATAAGGAATGAGATGGATGATACTCGTAAAGAAATTGACCCGTGCTACCGATATCTATGGGCGTAAATGCCAGGATTATTTCTTGGCTGATTTCTCGGGTCGGGCTTGAGTGAGCGGCTATTATTACTAAGCGAGGTGACCGGGGTCTTTGGGAGAATCCAGGTTTTGCAACGCTGTCAACTGTCCGAGTCCTCGCTCGTCGCTCTCCGTCCCTTTCTGCTCGTCGCCTGACCCTCGTTGTCGTCGTCGCTGTCGTCCCCAAGACCGTCGTCGTCGTCGTGCAGGACGCTGCCAAGGAGCCATCCCCCTCTTTGCCTTGGTTGATCCTCGCCAAGATTCTCCGCGAATTCGCAACCACGATATATCTCTTGGCCTCTCAGTTCGCTTTCCCTCGTCCTCTTTCCACCGTGTCCGTTGAACTCTAGACGTTGCTCTCCCAAATCTTCTATTATATCTTTCTTTCGATCCCTTCAAATGTCTCCAGGTCCATCCGACCACTCGCCCTGGCCTGCACAAACGGCCTTACCGACAATATCACATGAGAGATCAAAGAAGAGGTCACCAGTGCCATCACCCCTTCCCACTTCATATGTGGTACACAGGCAAATCTCGGATAGCGCTGCAGTTGGTGGGTATCATGCCTACTCTTTGTCGCATCGCTCTGACATCATTCCTTTGCAACTGATTACGCGCCCCCACTAGCACAAGCCAAAACCAACTGTCAAGTCTTTGCCAACAACGCCAATGTTACATGCTATCCGACTGCTGGCGATCTAGTGTACCAACACCAATATGCAGCGGTCGTTTGTAAGTTCGGTCGTGCGCCTGTACCTTACTTGTACCCACTGTCTTTCAGGGAACAGTCAAAGACCCCAACTCACCCAATTCAATCTGGTCGATATATACCTTTTTAACGCGGACACTCAGCAGCCAATTCACAGCTTCCTGAGCTACCAGAACCCTACTGGTGATGCTGGCCAAGTCAACTTGCCCATCGATGATACTTGGTTTGGGACAGACGGTTTATCATGGCAGCCTGGCGAGAACAAAACTTATCCGTTTTTTTGGATTATAACAAACCAGAATGGACTCGATGGCTCCCAAACCACGAACCCGACTTTCTTTGCAGTCCGTACGTCGGCTTTCCTTTTGATAAGCTTGACTTCTGATGATCATTTGACTACCAGAAACAACGTATCTGGACTCTGTGGCTTCCTCGATGTCAGTATCGTCCCTTTCAACGCTTTCCGCGCAATCGACCCTCTCAGCTCTCTCCACCGCTTCGGCTGCATCCGTGGCGTCGGTTGCATCTGTCTCGTCCATTTCTGTATCATCTTCACCATCCCCGTCCGGTAATATCCAGCAAGCAGCTTCTGACTCAACTTTCCCGCACTGGGCTATCGCGGTCATAGTGGTTCTTGGCTTCCTCGCCATCGTCGCGGGAGGCATTCTGGCTTGGTTGATCATGCGACGCCTACGACAGCGCGAGCGACTTGCAAACCGTGGATCTATGGGTTCTTCATCGCCGATGATGGCAAACGCGCAGAACTCAAACTCACCACAGCTACCACTACTGGCCAGTGTCGCAGCCGGCGGCGGAGCCCGAACTTCTTCAGAGCATCACAGAGCTTCTTCGATCGTGTCTCCCGACGGAGTTTCAGAAATTTCGAGAGCACATTCTGCCGGTGATCAAGGGCCTTTCTCAGGCGCTGATGCAGCGATCATGGCGGATGCATTCAGGAAGGCGTTACGAAAGCCTGATTTTGCCGGCGCAACGGCGGAGGACCCCGAAGAAAGGAAAGAGGACACCCTCATAAACCGCGAATTGGCTGAAGAAGGCAGAGATATTCGGAGTGTTGGCTCGTCAAGAGGAGTTAGAGTGGAAACCCTAAGCGATGCTGGTGATACCTTCCAACATCACTAGCATCGGGATTCCTTGTACGCGTTTACTTTTTATTTTATTTGCAGCTCGGTTCTCATTGTGGTTGAAATATCTTTCGGATACCTTTTCTTTGTGTTGCAGCTCTTTGTGTCGTTCCTCATGGCGTGGAGTGGTGTTGCATGTCTTCTCTGCTTCTCGCTTTCTGACTCGTATATTTACACAGCTGCCATTTTACATTCTTTCGCTGGCCAGCCACTTGTTCCTAGCTCCCCCTTTTACCATTTGCCCCGCTATTCGGTAATTCCCTTGCTCTTTCCTATACGGACGACGTCCGTTTGGCGTTCAAACAAACGCCTCCGACTTTTCTAACCCGTCCTTGCCGGGCTTTCCCGTTCGTTGCAGGAAGACGTGCAATTATCCCTGTTCTATACCTTGTCGGACGTTTTATGTTCCTCTCGCTCCCATGCCGCCAGCGTAGCATGTGCACGCCGTTATTCGAAATGGCACCCATCAGTGGGGACCCACGCTCACTTTTACTTACCTACCCACCAACAAATCAAATCAAACTTAGTATGTATGCATGTGGAAACCTGCGCTGGACGGACGGCTTTTCCTCGGGCCATGGACGCCGATGAACCTTTTCCCTCTACCTTGACTTTTTTCTTCTTTTTTGACTACTTTGTTTCCGCGTACGCGAGTCAGGGATATACCATAGTTTTTTGTTCTCCAATAATGACGATGACGAACTTGTGATGGACGATGGTTGGTATGGCAGTCGGATTCAGATGTCTGTACCTTGGCTGAGATTAGATCATGCGTGTGTTCGCAATTACGAGGATCATCACCAGTACTGGAACTACGTATGCTAGGCTGTTCGGGGGCGTGAGGATGTACCAGGTGACTCTGGGGCCATATGCATAATTAAGAACAGAGCCAATTTTGGATCAATGTGACAAAGTATGACCTCTCAAGCTCCAAGGCACGCAGAGTGAAAGACAAGACTGACGACGAACAACACAGAAACTTGCGCTCCAAAGCAAAGATGGTTGCATGAACGGGGGACAACTCCCATTGCCTCCTGATAACTGCCAATCCCCATTCAAACGTGACATTAGAATCAAGTTGCAAGCAAGCACCATATCGCAAGAGGCCATCCATGATTAACAAAATTTCGCAAGGCAGTGAAACGTGCGACCCACACAGAGTATGTGATGTAATTGATGGTGATTGCGATTGCGATTGCGATTGCAAGAAACAGAATAATATAAGAGATAGTGATCCCGAATACTATACAGCAAGGGAATTACGTCGCGACTTCGTCTAGATGGGCGATTGCCATGTATAATGTCTTCGCAGGAGGTATCGAGTGTACCAACGGTTGGTCAAACTCGTGAATATTATCTTGGAGACGACAAGTGCCGCATAAGCAGTTCATATCTGTAACGATCAAGGGTTGCGTTAATTCGAGGCAATAAATTTGCGAATCAAGAAACGGAGATGCTTACGATAACAGAGTCACCGCGCTGTTTGGAACTGTTCGAAACAGGTTAACCGATAACCCCTTATACAGGCCTGACCAGCCCTCTTTCTGGATAATCTTGCGTGTGATGTATATGATGCTCCGTTTGGTGTGTGTTTTGATCATTCCATCTGAGGAAAGGTCCTCCGCAATGGGTAATCGGAGTGTCTGAAGCCGTGTACGTACGACCTCATGCGGGTATGTGGCGACCGAGGCCGTCATTTTGGCTATGGCGGAACAAAGAAGGATGGTGTCACTACGCAAGGGACCGGGAGAATCACCCTCTACGTATACGCTCAGTCATAGAGTTGTCTTATCGAGAGAGAGGAGAATATTGCTCACGTGCCCAGAGTTTGAGTTGCTCGTATAGCGGGAATTGAACGGCAACGTGAGCTATGCCAAACAAACTGGGTAGTAGTCCGCGGTAAAATGCTCGTATGCCTTCGGTGCGATAAATAGTGAGGGCGGCATCGAAGGTGTGTCTATACCTCACTTCTCGTCGGGATTGTGTCTAACAGAGAGAACACGGCGAATGTTTCTGTGTAAGATACACGCTATTTCAATGATGAAGGAACAAGGGGCATACCATGAAGCGAGTCTTAATGACCCACAATGGGTTTGTACACGTTGTGCTGGTTGCTCCGGCGATCATGGCGGAAAGAATGTGTAACGTCCAAGGATGATCACGCATAACAGGCTGATAGCCTTTCGGCTGGGCTGCGGGATAAATTCTGCCAGGTTGGACGGGTTGACCGAGTGGAGGCTCCCCGAAGCGCGTCTTGATGCCATCATAGACCGCAAAGTATATTGCCCAGGTAGGGAGATACCCAAGGATGGTGGGTCCCAGACCTCGGTACATGCCTCGAATTCCATCATGTCGCAGGGTATACTTGACAATATCTAACCGAACGGAGGGAGTGTGGAGAATGATAAGAAGGATGAACTCGGAGATGAGGTTGGATAGGGACAGACCAAGGACGCCTTGATAGCCATGTTGGCCATGGACTGCCCGCTGAGCCTGTAATTTGGTCTTGACGACATCGAGTGGACAGGTGGCTACGCTGGCGACAAGTCCACCTCCAGCGCCAGCTAGTGATGGACGAGGTAGGGGCGTAAGAATAGCTGAGTGAGGGGGGTCAATGTCGCTCACCGATCATGCTGTTTGCGGTCCATTTCTTCTTGTCGTTCGGCATCGCTCTTCCCCGCAAAGCGGGGGTCGCTGCGTCGGGGGATGAATGCTATCTCGAGGTTACAGTTCTAGTTGGACCAGCTTGAGTTGTCGTCGCTCGAGTCCATCCACCATTAGCCGATGGCGGTTATCCCCCCGGCTCTTGCCGACTTGCCCCGGTCCATATCAGATACCCACCTTGGTGCAAAAAAACAGTAAATCTTTTCCGTGGCTTCCACAACCACACTTGCTTGGTTCGGCAACTTACTGACTACAATACTAGTACAGTCAACTACGCTTTTTTCTGTATTTTTTGTTGTTGTTGTGAAGCAAGATGTGTGCCAAGTTTCAGGGGCCTAATCCTGTGTAATGAAAGATTTCGTCACGGTCGGGTCACGCATCCGGGCGTTGTCACACTCGCGCTTCAAATGTTTACACCCCAAGATTTCATCCTAGGACCTTTCTCCGTGTGCTGGACCCTATAATTGTCAGATGACCACCTTTTAGTGTGCTCCATGACTTCCAGGTCTCAGATGTGAGATTCATCAGCCCGATCTCTGGGATCTCAAGGGCAGGAGGTTCATACCCCTTTGCAAATGAGCAGTTTTTGTCTCGTTACAAAGGCATTCTCATTTCTTTTTCGTACACAATCTAAATACACTACCCTACACCTCCTGTAGTTTTTGCGGGTCTCTAGAGTGTCGAGAATGTGTTGTTTTGTGAGATTTGCATTGCAGTAGACATTTGCAATAACGTGTACACGATAGTAAACGCCTGCCAGCACGAAATCTCCCTCCGTCCTCGCTGTCATGGTCAGTGTCGTCCTTAACAACACAGTCCTCGCCGACTGTCAAGTCCCGGTCGTCCTCGAGGGAAATTATTACTTTCCTTCCAGCACCGTCGACAAAACTCTTCTCACCAACTCAACCACGACGTAAGCACACCCCATCGGAACGCTTTTCATATCCAAGAGGTTCGCCCAGCTGATGTTCTGCTTCGCCCTGAATGCCCCGGTTACCATATACTCAGCACCATCTGTCCTTGGAAAGGGTAAGTGCATATGATTGGTCGATCCGAGTTCACCCGCTTACTATCCCATGACCTCTGGATCGTGTGCAGTACTGCCTCGTATTATTCCGCTGATGTCAACGGAACCATCATAAAGGACGTCGCATGGAAAGTTTTTAAATTGCTAATCCGTTCCTGGTTCTTACGATCGTCGCATCCAGGTACTACCCCGACCCCAAGAGCAAGGCAGCTCACATCAAAGGTCACATTGCGTTCTACAAGGTGAGCGAGCACATCGGGCTTGAAGCTCGGATCAAGTCATCATATATCGCGTCAAGGACAAGGTCATGATCCAAGACTGAACATCCAAGATTGAACATATACCCATTCCTGTTGTACTTTTAGCTTGTGTTGGTCCCCTTTTTGCCTTATCGGAATCTGTGTTATAACGTTCGTCAGTGCCTTGCGCGCGCACTGCCCCACATTTCGACTGTATCTGCCCTCCCCTGAATACAAATGAATGGTGCTCATGAAGTGACTTGGAGTTTGTCCAATACTTTATGCTGCAGTTCGTCGTCCATTGATTAGATGGACGTGTCACTCCGCGTGATGCGTATCGTTGGCAAATCGTTGGCGTTGTTTCTTCTGTCGGCGTGCACTCCCAAAAAACCGTTGAATTTATGGGGGATGGCTCAAGCGCTCAACGCTCGCATGCGTGGTCGTTCAACAACATTCAATGTTCATCGATTCATCAATGACTGCGGACGAAATCTGCTTGCCCAACAATTGGCTGACAATCTAGTCTGGCAAAGGCAACCACTTTTAATGGGTGCCGAGGATGCCACCGCGCGCCGTGCTTGATCTCCACAGAGTGACTGTGCCCTATCCAAGCATCCATCCTTATACACACGCGCCGATAGTACATAGTCTGGTCAAGATGGAGATGTTACACCCAGACTTTCTCCCTGAACGCCTCCCATTTTTTGTCTTTTGATTTCTCGACCCCTTCAAGCCTCAGGTAGCGTTTGGTACAAATCTTTGCCCACTCTGTCTTTGGGCGTTTGGTCTTCGTGTCGATCTGGCGCCGCAACAGAAGTGCTTCGAAGGTGGTACTAGTTGGATCACAGTTCCCCGGCGATGAATGGAAGTTCCAAACACCGAAGGCGTACTCGTTCCCGTCACCCTGGAGGTCCCGAATGTTCAGGACGGCTGGGTTGACGGGTGCGCATCCCAGTGCCTGGAAAGCGGGGGAAGAATCGTCTTCTGGAACGATTTCGGCAGGAAAAACCAACAGGTCGACCCGCAGCCCTCGCGGAGTCATGGCCAGCTCTTCATCGTAGCGATGAATGGTTCCATGGTCATTGCTACCATTGAAGCAAGCGACGCGAGAAGGGAATGCGGAAGATGACAGGCTCATTTCGCGTGCTGAAAGTCCAGCCCAGTTGAGCACCTCTGGGCTGTTCGAGAACTGAAGGATCTGTTCCATGAGCCTCCAAAGTGCCCGCTCTTGACCCTCCCCGTAATCGATATACAGGCTGACGCTGAAGATTCCCATGAGACAATACGCTCTGTCCTCCGCTAGCGCTGTCTGCCTGCGCGCTGCCCAGCGCATGCGTTTACTGATTTCGTAGTTCTGCGTAAGGCGGTCGGCTGGAGAGAAGTATCGCAAATCGTCGAATGTGATGGTGGTCGCCCGCTCGATCTGGGCCGCGATGTCGAGCGATTCTTTGTCATTCTCAAGATCTGTCAATGGACGCCAATCCTTGGTGTAAAACTTCAACCGATTCGGTGCGAGCAGTTCTTGTAGCGTCCAACCCCTCGTCAACCACGCATCATGTTCAAAATCGCTGGGGTCCATAGTCTCCCCGAGGTGTATGATGCAGAGCGGGGAATTTGCATACCACCGATACATAGATCGGATCGACCTCGCGAGCTCTGCCTTGTCCTCTTTGTTGATACAACAGGTATCCGACCAAGCGAAGAGGGCCTTATGTACCTCATAAGCGACTCTGCAGAACTCACGGAGCTTTTCATGACCAGGTTTGTCGGAGAGCTTCTTCTCCATCACCTCTTGGTAGATCGGCTCCGACTGGCCCCAACGATGAGAGAAGATCGCCCACTTGAGTATAACGTTTACAAATCCGGCGATGTCGGCAGGATCCGGTTCCTGATCAGGGTTTCGTAGGCTGAGGGGAATGTCGTCGAGGTCGAGCTTGTCTAGGGTGGATTTGGCGTGGTCCCACAACGTGAACTGATTGCAGATCTCCATCGTCGGTAGGCGGAGTAGATTGATGGGCATCTCGTTGAAAATGTATTGCTTCACCATGTTCTCCGCGTCGGGGTGAAAGCGGATCTACAGCGAAATAGTACTATGTCAGATCACGGAGCTCCAGGACCAATAGTTTACTAACCTGCGGAAGCGGCTTAGATCCAACCTTGGGGATTTGTTCTTGGAGAGGTTCTGTCGAGATATCTTGTGCAGGAGGCTCCTTCACTTCTGCCTTTCCTACGCCCGGTGCTGCTGGACCGGCTGGACCTCGACTGGGTTTTGTGATCTTGCGGTTCTAAGTACAGCTAAGGTCAATCAAGGACAGAGGACAAGAGGGATACTCACAATGGTGCCTTGAACAGGGCGCTGGCTCCCTGTCGTTACATTGTTGCTGCCGCCTCCCGCTGTCTTGGGCGGATTTTTCTGATCAACGAACAACAGATTGGGTACGCTCCTTAGAACTCAGTCTGGCAACTCACACGTCTGAGCCTCAACATCGGACGAGGTACATGAAAGGAAAAAAACAAAAAAAGATTTGATGGGCGAGGCGAATAGTTGGCTGGCCTTCGTAAAGGTAATTTCAGTTAAAAACGACAGACATTGGATACAGAACCTACCCACCTTTCGCTCTGATGAGTGAAACGCACTGGCTGTTGATGAGGGAAGGATGGTTCAAGCCAGCAAGATCACGAGAGACGAGAGAATACACCCTGAAGATGGAAAGGCCTCGAGGATAAACACGACCCCAGTCGACTTCTCAGTCTAGCCTGAGTGGAGTGTGGAGGATGGAAATAAACTGCGCCCGGAGGCCTCAAGGCAATGCACGGGTTTTCATGCCATAACTCGGTGGAGAACAATGAGAAGACGTTCGGCTTCTAGAAGGGCATGAGGCCCAGCTGCACCCCATTTCAAGACCATAGACGCCCAGCGAGCGCTCAATGGACATCATGACCCTCGATAGTTCGAAAGGGTGTCTGGAGGAGAATGTCGGTTCTCAATGTTTCAGGGACCGTAGTCTGAGAAGAGACTTTGTTGAGGGATGGACAGGAATGGCCCAAAATGTGTCCGAGTGAACATTGGAAGAAAAGTCCATGAGGCCGGCCATGAGTTCCAATCAATCGATAGGTTCAAAACAGCCAATGAAATCATTGAATCAAACGTACTTTAATTAGCAGTCGGGATGTCACAGGCGACATAACAGAAGAAACGTGTTGATCATAAACATCAAGATCATCCATCGGGCCACATGTTCTTCGCTTGCCCCACTTGACCACCCCAGGGCGTCGAAGTCGTTATCTCGGTATCATCCTGTGGAATCACCCGAGGGGACTATAAACACCCCGCCAACGACTCCAGTATTGGAGAACCGTTCATCTCTGCCATTCCAACATGGGGCTCTTTTATGCCTATATCAAGCATGTTAGTAAATTTCTTGGCCAGGCTCTTATGGGAACTAACCTTGAGCCCCGCGGATTAGCGCCAGGACGACGTCAGCTATCGGTACCTCCTCACCTTCGTCAACCGCGAGGCGGCTGATGAATGGTGGCGACTGATATCCACCCCGCCTAGCCCCTACGTTGGCAATGTTCAACGTATTTCCCCCCAATTCTACCTCCACGACCCGAGTATAATAAACACCGCTGTTTTCTTTACACGAGCGGAACTGCCTGCGGCCAAGGAGTTTTTCGGAAAGATGTTCTTTACACTGCTAAACGATAGAGATGGACGGTTGTTGAGCGTTATTCCGCCAGTTGACCTAACAGACCAGATCAGTGGAAAGTGGTGAGTGTTGTGAATAGACGGGATATGTTCAGTCAAGAGAAGCATTTGTTCTTCTACAGGTACTTTATCCGGTCGAAGGCCGACCACCGAAGGCATTGGTACTTCCGCGTGGACGGTGTATGTCTTGTCTGCGGAGACGCCGACTGCGATACTGTTCACGTATCGACCGAGTTTCGGTCCAGATTCTGCATCCAAGTCCGCAACTTAGCCATTAAGGACTTTCAGGTCCCGAAGGATTTCGTCGTGATTGGCAGCGACGAAATATCTATCTCAGCCTCCAAGGAATACGCCCTTCACATCAACGACGCAGAAGAACTGAAGGCTACGAAGGCGTGTCAGTGTGGATGCTCCTCGTTGCTGTTCAGTGACCTCAAGGATAGGTTTGTTGCACGTGCGGAGAGACTGGGAGATGATGGACCGGTCTCTGAATTGGTTGTTCCTGTGGAGAGGGGTTGCGGCGAGGCTTGGGAATTGGTCGGTTGAAAAGAAGAAGATCGACGGTTTATGTAATGTTGAACTACGCATATGCATCATATCATGCATGAGGCCTTGAGGCTTCGCCATCTTGGATCTTGGACGGAATGAGCATCTTTATTAGGCTCCGCAGCGAGCCCTGCCTCACATAATCGACGAGAGTGACCCCACTGGCCGAAAGGTCTATCATCCTTTCGCTCTTCGTCAATCTCTGACCCGATGGCTGCTGTGGTAAGCTTGGGCGTCACTCACCTCTGTACTCTCCTAATCTTAATTGAATCCGTCAGGGCATCGTGCAAAATCGCATTCTGGAAGAGCTTCAGAGATACATTTTCAACGAGATCCCCATCTACCTCATAGATCTCCAGAGCGAACAGCTATGTGACCGACGTGCAGTGCTGGAACGCTTCCTCCCCATCTTCAGCGCGCTCACCGCGGATGACCTTCCGGAAGGCTTACAGGCATCTCTTCTGAACTCTTCCCCTTCCTCGGCTGACCTGGCTCGCATTCGCAATTTTCTCCGCGAACGGGTTAGATACGCTGTCTTGTCCCACCACTGGGGCGATTCGGAGCCCGCTTTTGGAGAAGTCCCAAACCTACCATCGTCCGAGGGTAGACCCGGCCACTACAAAGTGGCAAAATTCTGCGACATCGCGCGCAGCGATTACGACGCAGAGTTTGGATGGGTCGATAGTTGTTGTATCGATAGATCTATCGATGCTGAACTCAATCGCTCGATCCGCTCAATGTACGGATGGTACGCCAACTCGTGCGTTTGCGTTGTTCACCTTGCGGAGACGACATCTCTGGAAGACCTTAGCCAGGATGTATGGTTTGGGCGAGGATGGACGTTGTTGGAGTTGTTGGCTCCTGAGCGACTCAAGTTCTACACCACAACGTGGAATCCATTAACCAACAGTCACAACGACAAGCAGTCCCCAGCAGCTCTAGCCGGCGTCGAAACTGCCACTTCCATTTCCCCACAGGAGCTTCAGCAGTTCAACCCTTCTTCTCCTGATACGTACCAGATCAGCAAGCGGATGCGTTGGGCCGCAAATCGGAGTACCACGCTGGCGGAGGATAGAGCTTACTCCCTTATGGGGGTGTTTGGTGTTGTCATCGACGTCGCATATGGAGAGGGTGTACAGCGCGCATTCTCCAGACTTTTCAAGGAGATCGTTCATTTTTCAAACAGCCCAGAGGTGGTCAACTGGATCGGAAGCCCATCAACCGGTCTGAGCCTCAGATCGGTGGGCTACCCATCTCTCCCGGACTGTTTCATAGGCAGTAGCGACATTGGAGGACTGATTCGCGAGGAACCTATCACCGTTGCTGCCAACGGCTTGGCGATCAAGCTCTTGATCCTTCCTGCGACGCTCGTTACGTGGGAAGCAGCACAGACGGCACTTGTGCGATGCTTTGAGGTCCAGGTTAGGGTGGATTGTCTCCCGGCGTTCATTCCAAGTCAGCCAGGGGAGGGGAACAAATTGGAATTCGCTCTTGGCGGATGGAACTTTTCTACGCTCGACGGGCGATGCAGACGTGCTGGAGACTTGATTGAAGCCGTTCTGCTTTATCGGATTGCCTATCGAGACGGTCATAAGGACGGTTGGAGTAGAATTCCCACCCGATCTTTCATCAGGTTTGCGCTGAAAGTGATAAACCTTCCGCGAGGCAAGAGATGGGAAAACTACATACAACCTGTTGTAATTTAACACGAGTTTACGGTCCTGCTGCGCACTGTGTTTACGTTATGGATAGATGCCATTTGATCGTGCATAGAATTGGCCTTCAGCTCCCTCTGAAGTCCCGACGGATGAAAATAGCTTTGATCTCGTTGGTCTATGAGTTCAAAGGCCTAATCATACTCTTCCTCATCGTCCTCGTCCTCGTTGGCCTCCTCTATCTTCCTTCGAAGGTATTCTTGTTGTTCCTCCATCGTGAATATCTGAAGTTCCGTCTCGCTGGTCAGAGAAGAGATCCTGCCTTCACAATATCCTCGGAAATAAGAAACATCGAACAAACGTGGCGAAACTGTTTTTTCGTCTGCCTCGAGTTCCTGCAATTGGTGTATCAGTATCAGCACCTTCACGTGTTAGAATGAATACCCTCACATCTGGGTCTTCCTCCTCGGGATCTTCAAGGGGAGGCTAAAATTAAAGGATGAGTACGATCGAACAGACACGCTGTGAAAAAAGGTCGGACTCACGGCCCCTTTGGCGTCTTTGAAGATTGGGAGGTTACTGGGAGGATTGACACGGTGGAACATCTTGTCATTTTCACAAGTGATATGCACGTTCCATCCATCTGAGAATAAACAGGGCAGGGCGGTGAGTATTTGGAGACAGACGGGGTGCTGAGCCTACGTGCCATCGTATGTGTAGATGATACCGATCTCGGCATTTGAGCATTCGCTATCGCTGACATTGTTTGCCTCGTCTAACGTCCAGATACTCTCCAACGCAAGTGCTTTGTCCTCCATCAACATGATCTTGTCGAATTCGTCCTTTCTGTCCTTGACTCTTTGTTGGACACGATAAATGGGTTGATCAGCCCGTTCGAAGCGATTCCAGCTATCGATGGCCAAAGCGTCATTGAGCTCGTAGTCTTCCAGTGGTCTCTTCCGACCACAAGACTTGATAGTTCCGGGTCGCTTTTTGTCTTTGTACTTGACAACGTTCGGGAAGACCTCAGATGTGTGTATATGGGAACTACTCCAGCCGAACATGTACTGAATTAGTGTGTGGAGGTTGGCGAATGTGAAGGTGAGCGGGAGGCGGACGACACGGTGAACTCTGAATCGCGCTAGTTGGAAACGGAGCTGGATATAATCGGAGGTTTCCTGGGGGAGGGTCGTGTAAGGATCATCCGGGTCCTCATTATGTGAGTGACTACTCTCTGGCATGGTCAGTAGTAAGTACAAAGAGAAGTGATCAAGGCTGCGCCACTGAAATCCTGTTTATCGCTGTTGACGTCATGACTTTGACCACGATCAAGTTACCATGAAGAAGCTTGGAAAATCATTACCATATTTGTGAACACAACCAAACATAAGGCGTACGAAGGCAGCACGTCTGGGAACTGGAATGCGAATAATGGAACCCATCATGTCAGATGAAGGCGGTTTCCATAGTCGACAGCCTGTTTGTCTTGTCTCCCCCTGATGATAAATTCGTCAACAGTCTCTTCCACACTGGAAGTCGGCCTGAGGAGACGGGTCAATAGGGTAGAACCACTTCCAAAAAGTTGCCGGAATGCCTGCACCGCCCACCAAAAGTTGTTGAAAAGTTACACACACCAACAGCTTCAAGAAGCTCTGCGTCGCGCCCATTCCCTAGCCCGGTCCTGTTGATGCAACAGGTATCGACCCATGCGGAATCTGCGTGGTAGACTTCACAGGCAATTTCACAGAATATTTCCACCTTGTAATGAAGAAGGATGCCGGATTCGGGAGAATGTTGACTCGAGTTCAGGTTAGTCTCCCGTAGGCAGCCCCTTAGTACGTAGGAAGACAGTCGAAGTTCAGGTGGGAAATGGCAATGGGATCAGATGGCATATCTTATCCGCGAGCGTTGTCCGAGTCTAAGAGGGCCTGAATGTAATCAGCTCAACACGTTACCACAATATTGGTCTCTGACGCATTCACTTCAGAGGATTTCTTAGGGATCTCTCGCCTGATCAGGATCCTCCCCCGTAACAAAGGAGCAAGTAATTACAGGTGATGAACAAGTTGGTTGCTCAGTCACAGTCAACAGATAAATATTCGCAACGAGAGAATTAACAGGTCGAGTTGTAACCACTTCCAGAAGCATACGAGAGGTAATCAGCAAGGTTAGAGTAGGGGATCTCGCGCGTGTCGCAAAATCCGGTCCAGGCGCTGATAATGGCCCAGAAGTCGATCACATATTGAGTGCTGGGAGTCGTGAGGTTAGCTCATCATCGATCAACCTTCGAAACTGGTACCCACGACGTTGGGTACGGTCCATTGTAGTTGCTCTGCGTCGGTGTCTCGGCTCCGAAAGGTCCACCCAAAGAGGTCCATGTTCCAGTCTGGCATCAGTTCAGTGATGTCACGCCGTGGAAGGAATCGATATCATACCAAGGCACCGTAGTAAGCATCGATTACGTTCTGCTGCGACATCGTCGGCGCACCACCAGTCATGTTGTAGAAAACTGCCTCTGAAAGCCTAGCTTCCTCGGACGTGGTAGGAATATGAGGGGTGTAGGAGGGATACAAATATTCGAGGACGACGTCCGTGTTGCTCCAGGCGTAGCAGAAGCTTGCGAGGACGCAGAACTCGTTTTGGAACAGGCCCCCGGTGACCCAGAGTCGGCATTCACTCACAAGCTCCGCGCATGATCCATTGTCAGTGATCGGTTGCGGAACACAAGGTTTAACGGTAGCCGCCCGAGTTGCGTCGCAGGACTGAACAGCAGGACAGACACCTGGAGTCGCGGAATATTCCAACCAATCCTGCACAAGTGTCAGCTATAAACCATCAGGATTAGTAGCCACTATCATTCGTACCGCGAAGTTACTGTAGGGGATGTTCATTGTGTCACAGGAACCAGTCCATGCAGCAATAGATTGCCACTGGTCGACGATGTACTGGTCGCTTAGATGAAAAATGTCTTGGTCTCTTGTCAACACGACGCTGGTATCGGAAATATGCCTACCTGTCAGGGTATGTACCATTGGGCGTAGTCGCGATTGCACCATAGTAAGCATCAACGTAATTCTGCTGGGTCATGTATGGGTTGCCGTTGGACATAGAGTAGAAGGTCTGACGAAGATCAGGAAGCTCGTTGAAGTGGGTCTTGAAAATTCAACCCACCTGTTCAGTAAGACGGGGTTGGTTGGCGGGGGCTCCACTGAGTTGGAGAACTTGAACAGGGTTCTCGGCCCCTTGCGAGCAGGTTGTGAGCATGATGCACGACGTATAGCTGTAGAAGTTGCTTAGGTCCACGGTGGTCGCATTGCAGCTATTTCGAAGGGAGAGACACGAGATGGAGCTGGGACCATCGAAGGGTGGTGGAAGTTGTCGAGAGACCAGACCAGTCGGGAAGGCCAAAGCAGCACCGACAGCGCACAACGAAACGAGTGATTTCAACATAATCTCTATGTTTAGAAGGAGTGGTTGGGTGGCGAAAGCGATTGCTGGGGGATATTCCCGGACATCCCTGTTCTTATGAGTGCCTCAGAGTGCAGTAGGAAATCATCTTCACACAACTGTAACACACGCACATGGCTGTCATGGCTGTCATCAGCATCACAGCCAAGCTGGCAACAGGAGATGTCTACTCACACCGCGGGACGTTTTGGCCGCACCAAAGTTAGAATGGGGATGCCACGGTGTACGACACAACCGTTCTTAGAAGGAAGAGCCACAACGATTTGTGTTCGTTGCTAGCCGGCCTAGCATCTGAAGATTCGCTTCGTCGCCACGTAGAGTCTTCAAGCTCGGCCGAAAGTCGTCCTTGCGATTCCCAAAGAGCGCAAGGATTCCGACTTGGTCTTACGTGCGGCTAGAGTTGACGGAGTTACCGCATGGCATGGAATAGGAACACTTCAGGGAGTCCACTGTTCTTCAACCTGCTGTGACCTGGGATGACGCCGATTTATCATGGGATGGATCCCATTACCTGACAACAGAGTCTGGATAATATACAGACAAGACAACATTGATCCAACATCATACAAGATCATACCGGGACAGGCAAGCGTTCACTTGCCAATCAACCCAGTCCAATCGAACTTGTCATACTTCTTCTTGAAGTCAGCTATCCGATCTTTATGATGTCGGTAATCCACCTTTCGGGGCCGCCTCCAGCACCTTGGCTCAACATCCATCACGTTGCCAATGATCTCTCCCGCGAAGTATCTATGGCTGATGGTCAAAGCGATGGTCGCGCGGTGACAGGAGGATGTTGCTTACGTGGGGAAATCACCCCCCCCTTTCTCTCCCTCGTCGAGAGCACCATCTTCCTCCCCAAGACCTGCGGACTCCCCAGTTCCTTCAATGACGTGTCCGTATCCCCGTTCACCTTTGTGGTCAAACTGCACCATGAAGTAAGGTAAATTGGGGACCATCGCACGTCGGAATCCTCCCGGGCGTGCAGAGAAATCGATGACTTTTTTGTGTTGGGACCATTCAGCCTCGGATGCCAGAATAGATTCCTATGTGGCCTTCAGTTTTCGGAAGGACATGAACCAACCGGGATAACTATACCTTGAAGTATTGCGGAATGACATCGTATTGTGCCCAAGGGAGAGGGACACACTCGATGCACGTGTGTTTTTGCCATTTGAGGTTAATCACGGTCTCGTAAAAGACGACCCCCTTGTCTTCGTCCGCAAACATTTTCATAAGGCTCTTCATGAAATTCTGCAGGTATAACATTAGCTTTTCTTCGGTATGGCAATGAGAGGATACGTACCCGGACTTCGTCCCAAACATCGTCATCGGCTTCAAGCATCGACAAATGATGCTGAATGGGAACGATGAGGCAATGTCCGTCCAACAGCTCCTCGGTCAGAGTGCACGATAGATAGACTCGGGTGCCCATTGCTGTGACAGGTGCTTTTGGGGGCGAGTCGTCTTCCCCATAGCAGAACTGACAGGTAGCCAATGCTTTCTGAGTGCGTTTATAGTCTAATGAGAAAAAGGCAGATGTTGAGAGCCGGCTCATGACGCAATGTGAAAACTATACCATGAATCGCGAATTGGCGTTTCATGGCATCAGAGCGCATCTTTTGCCTTCCGAGACGCTCAGCATTATCATCGATGTAATCGAGGTCATTCTGGAAATTCGTAGGTAACATGTTCGAAACGCATGCACGGAGAGGACTGACCTCGAATTTACCATCACCCATGATGGCCTTGGCATATTGTGCATCCAAATTTTTCTGGTCTGATATGCCTGCTCCGAAACGCTCTTGGCGTAACAGCTCTCCAAGGGTAAGTTGATCGTCGTCAGCATTGTAGCGCACGAGTTCCCCGGTCTTCGGATCGCGGGTCTCGAACTGGAAAGGTTCAATTGAGTAAGACCGTAACATCAAACGGGACGTAAAACTGACGTTTTCTTTCTTCTTGCGATTACCTGGAAGTAGTTCCGCATCATCTTTGCCATGTCCGACATCATACAAACGTCCGCGAGCATCTAGAGTGGGCAGTACCTCTACCTTTGTTCGTACGATTGGTTGACCGGGTTTGCCATGGACCTTCCGCATTTCTTCCTCATATTCATGCTCCAGTTCTGCAGCATTTGGAGCATTCATGAGTTTCGCGCGCAAAACTTTGGCTTGGAGTTTGTTTAAGGAAGAAGGAGACATTGCACGTTTCGTGGAAATAGCGGCACCGGGGGGTGTCATGACACTGGGAATAGGCGTATGTGATTGAGGGAGCGACGATGCTGCCTGTGAGGGTAACCGCAGTGAGTCAAGTCGACGGTCTGCTGGTGTCTGAGTCGACACAGAAGCAGGAGACGGCGTCGCGGGGCTGTCCTCAGCGGTGGTTGGTCGACGGAACGACGAGCTGCGGCTGGATGCGCCGCTAGCACCGATGTCTGTGAACATGAATCGTTTCTCGCCTGCCATGATGTGACCCTTTCCTTTCTGATTCGTTGGTTTCTGCGCGTTGCGTCTACCTTCTCGATCGTCTAGAATGCGGCGCTCCTCCTTCGCCTCATCGAACGCATGCATCGTGCCGAAACGCTCAAGGGCAATCTCTGCTACAGGACGGTTTTCCTCCTCGGCGGTTTCATAGACACGGCGGAGACGCATCATGCGCCAATTGGACCCTGGCCCACCGGGAGTGATGGATGTTGGGGGTGGGGGTGGGGGCGGGGCAGTGTCATCCAGGCTGCGGCCTTCTCGGAGATCTGTGTTCAGTTCCCGAGAACTGATCTTTGGCTGCGGGAAAGCTTGTGAGTGTAGCTCCGAGCGAGAGGGAGTGGAAATACCTTGTCAGGGTCTGCCTTGTCCGGCTGTGGCTTGCGCTTCTTCTCTGTTCCAAGTGACGAGAAAAAGTCGACGCCATCACCAATCGCTCGCGCACCAGTAGAAGACTCTCCATATCCATCCGTATAGGTGTCATCGTTGGTGGGGAATTGTTGAGCAAGTGGGCGCGATGAACTGGGAGGGAGCGAAACATCTGAAGGTGGCAACAGCATCCACTCGTCGCGCTGTAACTTGGACTCGGTGCTCAAACTTGGAGGGAGTGGTGGGTCATTCTCGGATGGCAGTGAGTGAGAGGTCAATTTGAGACTCTGCGCAGCGGGTATGTCTTTTGCAAGAAGCTACGTAAACAGAGGTGGGTAATTACCACAAGGAAACAGGATGTTACTCACCACTTCACCGTCGAGGTCGATGTTCTTCTCCACCCACATGTCATCGTCATTTGGGTCATCGTCGGTGATGTGCACCGAGTCTTCAGCGGTACGGCTGTGTTTCTTGCTGGACTTGTCTCTATGTGAAGACTTGTGCCTTTTCTTTGAGCTGTGATCGCCGTCTCTGTCCCCTCTGCGCTTGGTCTTCGACGACCGTTTCTCGCCGTCGTTGCCCATGGTGAACTCGAGTTTCGCGCAAATTCACCGACCCGATGTCATTACCCCAGATATTTGCCTAATCAAGTAATTCTGTTGAATACTACACCCGGGCCGGTCACTGCTAGACTGGTGACCAAATCGTTCACTCCTGAGCAGTCGGGAGTACGTACCGTGGACCGGGTCATTGTCTGTCAGTGGATCATGATAATGCACTGGCAGGAGCTCATGATCAATGACATTGGTATGCTTGTCCCTGAGTCATGTGTCCCCTCTCCCTCATATAAGTATCTGATTCATACGCGCTGGCAAGTGTCCCCTCGTCTCACACAACATGGCAGGAGCAGTCCACCAACCCATCCATCCAAGTATTATTTCCCGCCTCGATCCCGAGTACGCCGAGTACCACAACAAACACATTGCCCACATCGTTCCCGCTCATACCATCCCATGGCACCCCGATGTCCGAAACGTTTTTGTCGTCAGCGGTGAAGCCCCCGCGGTTGAGGTAGGCTCCATTAGGGATATAGCACTGCAGAATTGCAAGATTCGCGTGTATACACCTGAGGGTGCCCCACCCTCTGAAGGTTGGCCTGTGTATCTTGACATTCATGGAGGTCGGTCCCGCATTCCGCCTGGCCGTGTCGCATTTCCCCGTCTGATAAACGTCGTTCTCCCTGACGTCCAGGTGGTTGGACATTCGGTAACTTGAACACGCAGGCCTCCTACGCCTCCCGTCAAACCAAGGGTAATTCGTCGCTCTTCTGCATCTTCCGCACCTTCCTGAACGCCACGAACAGAGAACAACTGCCTCACCATATGCCTCGACTATCGTTTAGCTCCTGAGAATCCTTACCCAGCTGCGGTGATAGACGCGGTCGACGCTCTTAAATGGATCCATCAGAATGGAAAGACAGAACTGAACGCAAACGTGAACAAGATTGCCGTCGGAGGCGCGTCGAGGTACTGTTTCTCTGTAACACGCTATCAGTTAGGGTCATTGATATCCTGTAGCGGTGGGAACCTCGCAGCGATTGTTTCGCTTAAGGCTCAAGAGCTGAATCCTCCTATCCCTATCGTACTCCAGATCCTCGTTGTACCTGGTGAGTTGATATCGGTCTCGTGTTCTCGATGTCTTAGATGACTCACCGCATGACTGTAGTCATTGACAATACCGCTTCTGAGTCTGGGGACGTATACCCTTCTTGGAAAGAAATGAAAGATACTGTATGGCTCAACATGGGGCGCATGATGTGGTTCCGTCACAATTACCTTCCCGACCCCACGACTTGGACGAATTGGGATAGCTCCCCGATATTTGCCCCGGAATCGCTTCTGGCCAACGCTCCTCCTGCATTCATAGCGGTCAGCGAGATGGATATACTGAGGGACGAGGGTATTGCCTATGGGGAGAAATTGAGATCCTTGGGAGTCAAGGTGGAGACCAAGGTATATGAGGGTGCTCCGCATCAGGTACAGGCTATGGATGGGGTCATGGCCAAAGCAAGGATCATGGTGGCGGATCTCACCAAGGCACTAGGGGATGCGTTCAAGAATGCGTGAGTTCCCCCCCAGTTACTGTAGTCCTCAGTAGTTCGGTGACTACTGGTAGAAGAATTCCAGCGAATACGTGATTCTAGATAGTAGTCCCCCCTCATTCGCATCTAGTCTAGGTAAGCGGCACACGGCTATCCCTTTACACACCGCAAGGGATACTGATGTACCGGGGCTTACCAACTCTACCAAGTAGTTGGCGAGTTTGACCCAAGCTTCCAAGGGAAGTTGATGACGACAGACGTCCCCAATTTTAAACCGTGTCATGTGTGCGCTCCTAGGACTCACGCATATAAGCAGTGAGTGAAAATGTGTGTCGATGGATAGAATCGTCCCCCACGCTTAGACACCATGTCCGAAGAGATAGTGCACCAACCCGTTCATCCTGACATCCTCCCCCGCCTCGACCCCGAGTATGTCGAGTTCCACAACAAACACACGGCATTTGTCGTCCCCCCTCACACGATCCCATGGCATTCCGATATCCGCAAGCTTCCCGTCGTCCCGGGGAGTTCTCCGATAGTCAAGGTAGGTTCCGTGAGGGATATCGCACTGGAGAATTGCAAGATTCGCGTATATACGCCTGAGGGTGCACCACCCCATGAGGGTTGGCCTGTCTTTCTTTATATCCATGGAGGTTGGTTTCATGTCTCGTTGCCTTAGTATTGGTGCCGACTCATTCGATCCAATCCCCAAGGTGGCTGGACACTCGGTAGCTTGGACACACAAACGTCGTTCGCCGCCCGTCAGTGTAATGGTAAGCCACCGACTTTCTGCGTCTCCTCACCTCACAAGCAAATAGAAAATAATTGTCTCACCATATGCCTTGACTATCGCTTGGCCCCTGAGAATCCTTACCCGGCTGCGGTGATCGACACGGTTGATACCGTCAAATGGATCCATCAAATGGGCAAATCGGAGCTGAACGCAAACGTGAACAAGATCGCCGTCGGTGGTTCGTCGAGGTATGGTCCTTTTTTTCGATCCGAAGATCGTGCGCATGCGCGTTATTCAAGTTCATGTTCTGCAGTGGTGGAAACCTCGCGGCCATTGTTTCACTCAAGGCTCAAGAGCTGAACCCTCCCATACCTATCGTATTCCAGCTCCTCGTCGTTCCCGGTGAGCCCCTTTTCAAGTTGTTTAGCTATCCGTGGTGCGACCGACGACTCACCCCGACTGAAGTCATAGATAATACGGCGTCCGACTCCGGAGACGTATACCCTTCTTGGAAGGAAATGAAGGACACAGTCTGGCTCAGCACAGGTCGCATGATGTGGTTCCGTCACAATTACCTTCCCGATCGCACGACATGGGCAAACTGGGATAACTCCCCTATCTTTGCACCCGAATATCTCCTGGCCAAATCTCCTCCTACATGGGTCGGAGTCTGCGAAATGGATATACTGAGAGACGAGGGTATCGCATATGGGGAGAAGTTGAGAACTCTGGGAGTCAAGGTGGAGACCAAGTTATACGAAGCGGTTCCGCACCAGACATTGGGAATGGACGGGGTATTGGCTAAAGCAAGGGTCATGGTCGCAGATGCAACAAAGGCACTAGGGGATGCATTCAAAGATGCGTAGGCTCGGAATTTGTCGTCACAATTATAACAAAGTTCTGAACATGGAACTTGAAGTTTAGTATGATGTAGTTCATCGATACACCCCCAACCAGAGTGCTCATTGAACGGGACCTAGAGTCGTCAATTAGTGATAATTAATGTTACTCGCCTGTCAATATTGTCAATGCTTGTGGTAGATGTGGTTTGGGTAGACTAACATCACTCAGAATTATGAAGCCACCATTCCACCTGCATACATCAATCGCACACACAAGGCGAGAAAGTAACTACAACAGTGGCTAGTACGAACAAAAGTCAATAGTCCATTCAGATATCGTTCGTTAGTCCAAAGATAACTAGTCCGAAACAAAGAAGCAAGTAATTACAGGTGCTGAGCAAGTTGGTTGCTCAGTCACTGTCAACAGAGAAATATTCGCAACGAGAATTAACAGGTCGGGTGGTAACCGCTTCCAGAAGCATCCGAGAGGTAATCAGCAAGGTTAGAGTAGGGGATCTCGCGCGTGTCGCAGAATCCGGTCCAGGCGCTGATAATGGCCCAGAAGTCGATCACATATTGAATGCTGCGAGTCGTGAGGTTAGCTCATCATCGATCAACCTTCGAAACTGGTACCCACGACGTTGGGTACGGTCCATTGTAGTTGCTCTGCGTCGGTGTCTCGGCTCCGAAAGGTCCACCCAAAGAGGTCCATGTTCCAGTCTGGCATCAGTTCAGTGATGTCACGCCGTGGAAGGAATCGATATCATACCAAGGCACCGTAGTAAGCATCGATGACGTTCTGCTGCGACATCGTCGGCGCACCACCGGTCATGTTGTAGAAAACTGCCTCTGAAAGCCTAGCTTCCTCGGACGTGGTAGGAATATGAGGGGTGTAGGAGGGGTACAAATATTCGAGGACGACGTCCGTGTTGCTCCAGGCGTAGCAGAAGCTTGCGAGGACGCAGAACTCGTTTTGGAACAGGCCCCCGGTGACCCAGAGTCGGCATTCACTCACAAGCTCCGCGCATGATCCATTGTCAGTGATCGGTTGCGGAACACAAGGTTTAACGGTAGCCGCCCGAGTTGCGTCGCAGGACTGTACAGCAGGACAGACACCTGGAGTCGCGGAATATTCCAACCAATCCTGCACAAGTGTCAGCTATAAACCATCAGGATTAGTAGCCACTATCATTCGTACCGCGAAGTTACTGTAGGGGATGTTCATTGTGTCACAGGAACCAGTCCATGCAGCAATAGATTGCCACTGGTCGACGATGTACTGGTCGCTTAGATGAAAAATGTCTCGGTCTCTTGTCAACACGACGCTGGTATCGGAAATATGCCTACCTGTCAGGGTATGTACCGTTGGGCGTAGTCGCGATTGCACCATAGTAAGCATCAACGTAATTCTGCTGGGTCATGTATGGGTTGCCGTTGGACATGGAGTAGAAGGTCTGAAGAAGATCAGGAAGCTCGTTGAAGTGGATCTTGACAATGCAACCTACCTGTTCAGTAAGACGGGGTTGGTTGGTGGGGGCTCCACTGAGTTGGAGAACTTGAACAGGGTTATCGACCCCTTGCGAGCAGGTTGTGAGCATGATGCACGAAGTATAGCTGTAGAAGTTGCTTGGGTCCACGGTGGTCGCATTGCAGCTATTCCGAAGGGAGAGACACGAGATGGAGCTAGGACCATCGAAGGACGGTTGAAGTTGTCGAGAGACCAGACCGGTCGGGAAGGCCAAAGCAGCACCGACAGCGCACAGCGAAACGAGTGATTTCAACATAATCTCTATGTTTAGAAGGAGTGGTTGGGTGGCGAAAGCGATTGATGGGGGATATTCCCAGACATCCCTGTTCTTATGAGTGCCTCAGAGATTAGAGTGCAGTAAGTAGGAAATCATCTTCACACAACTGTAACATGGCGCGTACCTGGCTGTCATGTCAGTATCACAGCCAAGATGGCAACAAGAGACTCGAGAGGCGTTGCCACCCCGTCTACTCACATCGCGGCACATTCTGGCCGATGGCATGGTGTACGCCATAACTCTTCTTTCAGAGAAGAGAGAGCCACAATGATTTCGCGAGTCAAGATAGAGGTGGTTAACATGTTCGTCGCTAGTCGGCCTAGCAGGCTAAAAGTTCGCTTCGTCTACAGAGTCTTCAAGTTCGGCCGAAAGTGCTTGCGATTCCCAAAGAGCAGCCGCATGAACGTAAAACTCTGTCTGCCTTTTAGCACGGGATCGCAATTTCCCGGGCCGCGCCCTGTCACAAGGCACAGAATATTATCTATGAAATTTTTGGTATCTCTACTGTGATACGATCTTTGGCTAGACCTGATCCTTTACCCGAGTATGACAATATGGCGTAGGTACCCTTGGACAGAAACGAAGGGTTAACGACAAGTGTGTTGTCCACAGCCTGGAGGGATGCTCAGCTCAAAGTTCAAATATGAGGGCAGTACTCACCCTCGAAAATTGCTTTAAACGGCTGGGGAGAATGAACACATCGGGGGCAGATTCGTCGTTGTTCTCAATTAACCTGATCCCTTCCAAATGTGTGACGTCAAGATTGACTTCATGCGCGACGTCGAGGGGAACGGGGAAGCCTGGATAGAAGCTGTGTATTATGATCAAGACATCTGTCAAACTCGACGGGACTGTCGCCGACCTTCTTTGTTGGAAAATGGTACGCGCAAGATTGGACATGGCATCTGTAGCTGGTTCAGATACCGGAGTGATTGGATCGACTTCCGGTGTTAGTCTGAACATTTCTTCTTTCCGAAGGTGGAATAGGGTATCGACGCTCGTCACTGCAAATACAACTCCATTGACAGCAAATCGGCAGGGATTCGGAAGCAGACGTATACGCTGTTAAAGGAGTCAATAGTGACCTTGGCTACTCGCAGCTTCGGTCATACTCACTGGGTCGTCGCTGAATTCGGCGGGCAGCTCGCACTGTGGGAAGACAGCGTGGTCACTCAGAATATCATTGATGCTTGGAACGATGACTACGATGCTTCCTGGTGATTGAAGCAAGAAGGCTTTGAAGTTGTCGCTAAACTGCCGGTGAAATAGCTGTTTAGGTGTTTCATCGATGTCACCATCCTTCATCCGCGAGTTAGTCGCGTCAACAAACGGACCGAGCTGGTTTGTGAATTATGAGAATGAGATCACTTCAGGAGGAAATAAACAAGGATTGGCTTACAAGAAGTACTACAGCAGGTTTAGTTGTTTTCAAGGTCGCGAGTAAGCTCGTCCATGGTGTATATTCCAAGTCAGAGGCAGAACTGAATGGTCCACATGCAATACACATGAAAAAGTCAGCATTGGCATCGGTCGGGAGCGGAGAAGGCGCTTTGATCAAAGGCAGCTAAGTCGGTGAGCACCAGTTAGTACTGCAGAGTCTTTCAAAAATGAAGGGAATATCAAGTACCGCTAGCAGCTCGTCCACAAGGAAAAACCCGCCTCCGCCATTGCGACCTCGCAGAGCGACGATCGCACCGGGAAACAAGCTTAATCCGCCGAGGCCTTTAATTCCACCTCGTAATTTGGTTTCTGGGGTCAGACGTATTGGAACGCGAACGCCGGATCCCATCATCCGCGACGATTCTAGGACCAAGGATGAGTCATTGAGTCTTGCCCCTGTTGCCGTTTCTGCGTCAAGGACTATTCGCCCGACGACCGTGGTCGTTTCCTGGGGCAAACATCAGTTAGACGAACCCCAGAGTACTCTATACATACTTCTGTGGAAGCGCTGGGATCGGCAAGTTCGTCTACATTATAGTGCTTCTGGATAAGCTCCGCGAACTCGTCGATGCGATCATCCAAAACTAGTTGTATGGTCAACTCATCGAATAGATGTTAAGAGACGTTGACTCGCCCTCGCTCCTCTCCGAAACTTTCTCGTACATGTATCGATCTGGTATCTCAGTACGATTTAGCTTTGACACACGCACCGAGTGATGCTGGACTCACAAGCTCGATTCGACAGAGACTGCGTCCTTGAGCCATCAAACACGACTCTGCTGGGTCCGGCAGGCTCCAACTTGACCCTTCTGGGTCGCAATGGGCCGACGTTCGGGGGTGCATTGGGAATTCTCATGCTTGATGCCTGAGCAGACGCACCGCCCCTCCCTCTCCATCCTCGGATACCAATACTAGCCGCATTACGCGACGCGCCCTCCTGCTTGACAGCATTGAGCCTTCCCAACTCTTGCTGCAGCCTTGCCTTGAGGTCAGGAACGGACTTGAGCGTGAATATACTCAAGGTGTTTGTGGTTGAATATGACAGTGCTTGCCACTTGTACGAGAGGTCTTCTACGGTGATGTTGTACATCTTACACATGCCCATGCCTGAGCAGGAAGACGCGTAAGTGGCTTCGAAGCTGATCATGGATCGGAAGTGCTCACATTCATTGACCAAGGCATCATCTGCAGCTACTGCCTCACTAAAGCATCGAGCGATGTCGCTGCGGTATGTATCATCGGACATGATGTTGAGTGTTGAAGGCAGTATGTTACTAACTTATGTTCAATGTAGACGCGTCGGGTCACGGCATCTATTTGCCACAGACGCGACAGGTGGACAAACACAACGAGATCGAGTTGAGTGTGATATATTAGAGTGATTGCATGTGCATGTTAAGCAAGGTGGTGATAATACAGAGTCAAGACAATATTATAGTGTTACGGTGACTGCGAAGAACAAATCATCAGGCAGTCGCTACATCAGATTCATAAACCAGACGGAATAGGGCATGAGCTGAAACCACAGACAAATATGTCGAGGACAGCGGGAATAGTGAACAACAAAAAGTCGGGAAAACAACGAGAAGGATCGGATTCAAAGAGGGAGATTCTATGCCTCTCTGTCCTCCTCGTTTGGGCAGTTGGATTCCATGTATTTCGCATTCGTGTCGCTTTCTGACTGAGCTAACGAGCTTTCTCGGGCAGCAGCACTCAGGGTGTTCGTTGGCGATATGGAGAGACCACCTTGATGCGTAGTCGGTGGCGATGATGCATGGGGAATGCTGATATATGACAAGAAGCGATCAATGATGGGAGGGACAAGCGTGCAAGGAGTACATACTTCTCCGGATTGGGGATAGCGGTGCCGACGGTGTTTTGAGGAGCAACACCCGCTTTTGACAGTGCGTAGTCACCGGAATCAAAGTATTTGCGATCCTGGATACAATTGTGCTCTCAGCGGACCGTTGGTGATATAGCAACGGTGGGTGTGGCCACAGACCTTTTGCATTTTTGTCAGGATGTTCTTGTGGGTCGGTAGTTTGCCATAGAGTCGGAAGAGCTTCTGCTCCTCCTCCGTCATTTTCTGAACCGTTGGTTAGATTGAAATCAAGCCCCCGTCTGAGCGGGGGAGATGCGCGACGAGGTGGTACTCACGCTGATGTCGATCTTGTTGCGCCTTGCTGGAAGCATTGTAGGATGTTAACAGAGGAGGAGCAAGGGAGTCTCTTGTGAGGATACGACTCGTCCTGGTCAGAACTTGAAGAGGACGTTATGAATGTCGGCGTAATCAATTCCACCTATACACCGGCGGAGTAGCGGACTTTTAATCAGTAGTCCTCATGGTTCGGAGCTCGGACTCATGTGAACCTTGCAACCAGAGAATCGATGACCATCAGACGTTTCAAATCAGTCTATGTAATCCTCTCTATATTACTTACATCTCACCATCGTCTTTTACCCCATCTCATCGTGCCACAGGTCCCATCCGGGGAACCGAGTGACGTCTGGTTCCGTAAATTCGTCAATTGCTGTGAATCCGACAGCAGAGGGATCGCTCGGCGTGTCGTCGTCCAAGTCCAAAAACATCCCATCTGAATCCAAGATGGCAGCGTTTTCATCTCTGTCAATGTCACTGCCTAAACTCTCAAAGCCTTCGGAATTGACGTGACAGGTGCCTAGCTCGTGCATCAGCTGTTCAAAGTTGTGCGAATAGCGATGATCGTGTGAAGCATGCGACAAAGATCGAGTTAGGGTCGCAAAAAGCACTGAGTTTTCGGAACCTTCCAGGAAGACCTCTTGAGAAGATGAAGCGTAGCCTGCCCCAGAAACCGGGGCCAGCTCAGGATAGTCAACATCGGGGTGATAATGAGCTGCAAACGCCGGTTGTGGAGGATGTGTGGTGATTATCATTGCCGAAGAATCGGGTGTGCTGATAAGAGATTCGTCCGATTGAATTTCAATGTCACATTCATGACCCGGACTCATGTCTTCTTCGTGCGTACGCCACATGCACATGCCTTCTGCAGGCCAATCCTCTTCGGCGAATATGTCCAGATCGTCCCACAACGTTTGGTGGCGATTAACGGGTGACATCGCGATTTCGGAAAGTTCGGTCCAAGTGATTTCCTTCTCGATCACTTTGTCGCTTTGCGAAGCCTGGAGGAGAGCATCGTCGTCTTCTTGTGGTGAGACCATGAATTTGTGCGTGGCAGCTGGCTGAATAGGCACAATGTATTATATTCATCCTTCGTTGGGTGATTCAATTGACCAACCTTGAAGCGGGGCTGGGGCACTCCCACACGGAAAAGCTGTTCCAGACTCTCGCACAAAACTAGTTCGTCGGTGAGAGCCGGGGCAGGAGAAGGATCATCAGGTTCCTCTTCGGTGCTTTCGGAAGCCCCATTACCAGTGCAAGAGGATATAGCAGCGGTGGAAGCCTGGATGACGAATGTGTGACGACTGCGGGCGAGCTACTGTGATGTCGGAATCAATTGTGGATCCCGCGGAGTTGATATACCTTTATGAGGCGCTTGCACTTCGATAAAAAGGCTTGGTTCCGCGACCGCTTCATCATCTCGACGATAGAGCGACTGATTGAAGGCAGATATTGCATCTCAAGGTCGAGTCTCTGGCACAAGATGGAACATGAGGATTGAAGAGGCGCATATATCCTAAACCTACCTTGCACCAAGCTCCAAAAATGAGCGGATAGCGGCTACTTGAAAGGTTGGTCATCGTTTCAAGCACTCCAACAGAGAACGTACCCTACGAGGTGGTAAATTAAGAACTGATTTGTCACACGATTGAGGAGAACTTCGGTGGGAAGAAAGAGAGTTGGAGCGAATGGATTGACTTCTTTGACGAAATCGCTTGGATTGACAACATCGCTGCGCCGTTCGGCTGTCTTCCATATATATGCAAGGTGCAAGGAAACAAGGTTAGCATGAGGACGTGATGGGGTCGGGAGCGGTCGCGAAGGAGTGAGTGCCACTAGGAAGAAGAAGTCAGAGGTCAGCGAGCACAACAGGCAACATGGGGCCAACATTTGGCAAGCCCGTCTGCGTCATCAACAAACGGATGCGATACGTTGTTGAGACCGAGCTGTTCCGCGTTCTGCGTGGAAACTGATCTGTCGATGAGTCGCAGAAGGTGGAGCAGGAAGCGTACCAATTTTAGTTGAGATCGCAGATGACGCACTAGTCCAGAGCGCGAGATGTCCGGTGCGCGTACTTGCTGGTGATCGAGCGACCCGGTGACGGAGAGGGTAACATCGGACAACCACAAGACATCAAGTTCTTTCGGCAAACGTCCCTTGACGCTATGTACTACCTCGGAGGGCTGGCAATACACGAGATTGTGTGTTATTTTGAGACTGAGGACGTGCTCCTCCGACGCAACGCGAATCGAGGACGCGGAGGAGAAGGAAGGCATGGGAAATAAATAAATAAGTTGACAAGTAGATAGCCAAGTAGAAAAATAAAGGATAAGCTCCTTATCTGAATCACAGCGCAGTCATCGTCCACTCCGTCAACAGTCGAATTCGCTTCCCAAGCTTGTCGGACTTGTACCACAAGGGAAGCCAATTATCGGTGATGGTACGTCGTTATCGCTGCCATCGACCCGCAAAACCGCTGATCAGTCCATTGACAAGCTCGACGAGCTCGACCAGAAAATACAGGATGTCCACAAGCGCATCGAGACCGAACGAAAGGTACTCGATGCGTCAAGGCTCCTCCGTCAGGCTACCACAAATCCAGACGTCCTGAGACGCAATGACGCCAAGATCAGAGAGGCCGAGCGATCCTTGTCCTACTTTGAAGACACCCTTCGCGAACTCCAGGCTCGCAAGAAGCTCCAGGCCCAACGCGATGCAGGCTCGCCTATCTCTCCATCTTCCGCCAAGACTGCTCGCGCAGACAGAGATCGTACCCTACCCCAAATCCCTCCTTCCGACGACTCTCAGCTCACCGGCTCTCCCGATACCTCTCAGACGCTCCTCGGAAGTGAAGAGGGCATGCCTCAAGTCAAACAATACTCAAACCTTGACCTCATCAAAGCCGATACCCCTCACACTACTGCCAAGATATCCAAGATGCTTCACCAACTCGAGTTCAAGCTCCAAGTCGAGTTGCAGTACAAGAAGGGTATTGATAAGATGGCCAAGCTATACCAAGCGGATGGAGATAAGAAGTCCCGCGCAGATGCCGAGAGTAAACGAGTCGAAAGCGAGAAGAAAATTCAACTTTTGCAATCTGCTCTCAAACGATACAAGAATTTACACATTCTAGACGATGTAGAAGAAGAGGATCATCCATCCGGTGAGATTGTGTATTGTATCACCTGCTGCATCGGCGATTCTGACATCGCGATCAGTTACGGGCGGTGAACGCAAGGAGAACAACCGTGCAAAACCATTGTCCGGCAAACTCTTTGTCACTGTCAAGGGTGCCCGGGAACTTGACCACCCTCCCATTGTTTCCTCGGGGCGAATGCGTTCGTCATCCAAACAGATTAGCGAAACGTATGTATCCCTCAAGATTGAAGGTACACAACGGGCCCGTTCCCACCCTTCACGCACGGATCGCTGGAACGAGGATTTCGAGATTACCGTCGATAAAGCAAATGAAGTCGAAATCGCAGTTTACGACAAACAAATCTCAGAGCCGCATCCCGTTCCCATTGGCCTTCTCTGGATAAGGATAAGTGATCTCGTCGAAGCGCTCAGACGTCAAAAGGTCATGATGGATAGCGGTCAGGGCGGATGGGTGACTGCAGGTGCCATGGACGGCGATTCCCCGGTGTCCAGACCCCCTGCACAAGTTGGTGCCTTCGGAGATGTAAATGCACCGCTTAGTCTCGGCCCTGGCACCGTGGCGCAGCCTGGTGGATCGATGGCCTTCCCAAGTCAAAACGAAGGGATCGATTCCTGGTTTGCGGTTGAACCTGCTGGCGCACTGGCTTTACACCTGAACTTCGGTTTGTCCCTTGGCTTAGTATTCTGCATCATCCGACTGATGGTACTATAGTCAAGGAGAACGTGAGGAAGCGTCCTCTCGACGCCCCTGGAGGCTTAGGTCGTCAAGGGGCTGTGAGGAAGCGCAAAGACGAGATCCATGAGATGAATGGCCACAAATTCATTCAACGGCAATTCTATCAGATCATGCTTTGTGCCTTCTGTGGCGACTTCCTTCTGAATGCCCTGGGATATCAGTGCGAGGATTGTCGGTACATGTGCCACAAGAAATGTTACGAGAAAGTCGTCACCAAATGTATATCGAAATCGAACACTGGGGTACGCAGTTCCTTGATGGTTGCTATTCTTGTGGTATTTATTTTGTTATTGAATGACAGGACGATGACGAGGAGAAGCTCAACCATCGTATTCCTCACCGCTTCGAGCCCATCACCAATCTCGGTGCGAACTGGTGTTGCCACTGTGGTTACATACTGCCCCTAGGACGCAAGAATGCACGCCGGTGTACTGAGTGTGAGATAACGTGTCACGCCAACTGCGCACACCTTGTTCCCGACTTCTGCGGTATGTCCATGGAGACTGCAAACCAACTTCTTCGCGACTGGCGCGATATAAACCGTGCGCGCGGTGGCAGGACCGCTGCGAGACCAGTTGCACCGATCCAGACACCGAAGGCCCAGCCCGCCTCACTCCCCTCTGCTGATGTCTCCGTCACCCAGGGCATGGATCGATTGCAACTTATAGGAGCAGATGTACCTCCAACACCATCTGCGGAGCCGTATGACCGTCGTGCTCCAACGCAGGATGGTGTTGATCTTCGGTATCACCAGCAGCAATCAAGTGTCCCTCCTCGACTTCCTCCCGGGGCAAGGGTTCCTGTTCCGCCCGCATACCCCAATGAGCCATTGCTCCCTCCAGCTCCAGCTCCAGCTCCTGTGGGTCAGCAGGTTCCTCAGCCTGCTCCCCCATCACAGTGGTCTCAGCAGGCTGAGGTAGCGGTCGCTCCTCAGGCTACGCCCGCTCAACGTGCCCCCACACGCAAGCGGAAGGTCGGTCTCGACGATTTCAACTTTCTGGCTGTCCTGGGAAAGGGTAACTTCGGCAAAGTGATGCTCGCAGAGGAGAAGAGATCCAACGCTCTGTATGCGATCAAAGTCTTGAAGAAGGAGTTTATCATTGACAACGATGAAGTCGAGAGGTTTGATATCTGTTTTATTATCCACATTGACGCTCGCTAATGCTTTGTTTAGCACTCGTTCCGAGAAGCGCGTGTTCTTGACCGCTGCTCGCGAACGTCACCCCTTCTTGCTCGGTCTTCACTCATGTTTCCAGACTGAAACCCGCGTTTACTTCGTCATGGAGTACGTTAGTGGAGGAGACCTGATGCTGCACATCCAGCGCAAGCAGTTCTCCCTGCGTCAGGCAAAGTTCTACGCATCCGAGGTTCTTCTAGCTTTGGAATACTTCCATGCCAACGGAATCATCTACCGGTCAGCCCCTTCGTGGACCCGTCATGATTCGGTGACTAATGTTTCTTTAGCGATCTCAAGCTGGACAACATCTTGCTAACTCTTGATGGTCATGTCAAAGTGGCAGATTATGGGCTTTGCAAGGAGGACATGTGGCACGGTTCGACCACCAGCACTTTCTGTGGTACTCCAGAGTTCATGGCACCAGAGGTTCGCCAACCAATCATCTTCAAGCAGTTCAGCTGAATTAACTGTTGGATAGATCCTTCTGGAGCAACGTTACGGACGCGCCGTTGACTGGTGGGCCTTTGGTGTGCTGACATATGAGATGTTGCTTGGACAGTCGCCCTTCCGTGGTGATGATGAGGATGAAATCTTCGACGCCATTCTTGAGGATGAGCCATTATACCCGATCACCATGCCAAGGGATGCTGTTTCCATCCTACAGAAGGTGCGTTCCGCGAGGTTTGTACTCGTGATTGCCCATGTTGAGGTCCCACATAGTTGTTGACGAGGGATCCCACTCGCCGTCTCGGCTCCAGCAAAACAGATGCTGAGGAAGTCAAGAAGCATCCTTTCTTCAAGGACGTCAACTTTGACGATATTCTCAACAAGCGAATTCCTCCTCCATATTTCCCCACCATTGTAAGTTGTTTAATCTGTCAGAAGCCGCTTGCTTGAGACCTTTCATAGAACGGCAGCGCCGACACAAGTAACTTTGATGAAGAATTCACTCGCGAACAGCCGACGTTGACCCCTGTGCATGGCCAGTTGTCATCTCGTGATCAGCAAGAGTTCGCCGGGTTCTCCTGGGTGTGTTGCACCCTTTCTATCTGCACAACGTAACTCACAGTCTGTTTAGGTGGCCTCTTGGGCAGACGTGTAAAATGGACCTTTTTAAATGCATTCATCTTCCTCTTCTTCTGCTGCACTCATACATCATACATACGCTCTGTTTTACTGCCTGTACTTGGATAGTCTCTTCGCAAATATCATGAAAATGATGTCGATGTAGCTCACCCTTTCTCTATTGTAACCACAACGGAATGAATTTATTGACGTCGAGCGTTCGTAGAGACGACGTGTGCGCCAGTGCCAGGTACTGTTCTGGGATCCTCCACTGGTTGACTCTGACCCCGCATAAGTTCATGGAAGCTTTGCCAAAGGGAAGCTATCGTCTCATATTCTCTAGTCATCCCAAGCACTTCCTCGAGCTTGCGATTCAGGACGTTGCTCGAAGATAGCAATTCCTCGAACCCCTGCGGACTGGTTAGCCTATCCGCGCTGCTTTGTCGATGAGGAAATTGCATTACTGCGGTGATCTCAGCGGAAAGACGATCGCGCTCTCGCTCAAAGTAAGAGGGCTCCTTCTGTGCCATGAGCTACGATCGTTTGTGGTGGCAGAAGTAACTTGATCGTCAACTTGATCGAAGTCTTTGACGCAACGCTAGTAAGGTTGCAAGCTTGAGTCAGTGTCAGTTCGTGGCAGCTGCGAGGTCTTAGCGAACCGGATCTGATCCACTTCAAGTCACTTCCTTAAGAGTTCACTTCCCTTGCTGAGCTGTCTTCGTGTCCACTTCCACCGTCATCAACTTCCATGGCTCCCACAGGCATTGAGGACATCGACTTTCCCGCCATTTGCGATGAAATCCTCAGGCTCTTAGAAACTCTGTGCATTTTCATCGCCGAGCAGGTCAAGATACTTTGGTCCTACGCATGCGTAGGTTTTTGGGTTGTATGGACCTGGCCTCCTTTCGAGGCCTTCCGTCACGAGTTCGTTGCCGCCTTGATAGCCTTGAAGGAATACGGTAAGTGCGGTTATAGTCTGACCACCGTTTTAACTGAACAAAATGCATTAATCCTAGTGAGCACACATCCGATCACTGCTGCAGCTATATTCCTCCTTGCGTACATTGTCATCCTGAGAACGTTGCCCCTCCTTGGAGTAACCTTCCTCCACTGTCTAGGCTTTAGGAAACAAGGTGTACTACGCGGTACGCATCATTCACTCCTCCCCATCTAACATGCCTGACAACTTCGTGCTGGTAGGCTCCATTGCTGCCAATTATCAGTCGACCAGCTACCGTGGCAACGTGCCAAGAGGTTCCGCGTTTTCACGTTACCAATCGCAGAGGGCAACTCAGGGGGGGAATCCATACTCATACCGCTCTGTCGGTAGCGTTGGCACTTCGACTTGGGCCCGTTGACCGAGTACTTCATTCGTTGGCTTTCTTGCTCGGATCATATTGATACCCTCTTGGGGAGATCACTGATACCTGACTACTTTGTTTACAATATCGGGATTTGTGTATACTCAATCTCTTCACTGAAGATTACCTGTAAGATGTGTAGTTCTATTTGTCCACAGTCAAAGTTGAGTCGAGGATCGATGATGCTACTTCAAGTTGTATTTGAAGCTTCTCTTGAGCGAGTCGCTGCTCGAATAGCTTGATGAATCGAGTCTTGACACCCGGCGATCCATCAAGTCCGCCTTTGGAAAGAGCTCGCTGGGAACAATCATCATCTGCATTATCCGACTATTGAAGTACAGTCTTCATTGCATATCCGAGCCTTCCAGTTACGACTCGTCTACAATATGCCCGCCTTGAGCTTGAGCTACCATACTGTCCAAGCAACTGCTAGGCACACGGCCACCGTCATCTTTGTGCATGTTCGTTTTCTACCCATATCTTCATCCGTGTAACGTCTTCCATCTGACACGCAGCACGCGTTGCTACAGGGTCTAGGTGATTCGGGATATGGCTGGGAACCTGTTGCAAGGATGCTGGGCCCTAGGCTTCCGCACGTCAAGTGGGTATTACCGCACGCTCCCCCATCACCCGTTACCGCCAACTTCGGTATGACTATGCCATCCTGGTTCGATATACGGGAGTTTCCCGATGAGAAGGGTACGCAGAAGCTTCCCGCCGCACAAGAGGATGAGAAGGGGATGCTCGAGTCCGCAAACAACCTCAATGAGATTATCACGAATGAAGTCAATAACGGTTTGGATTCGCGGCGGATCGTGCTCGGCGGTTTCAGTCAGGGTGGAGTACTGTCCCTCCTGACAGGACTGACTAAAGAGCAAAAACTGGGAGGTTTGGTTGTGCTCAGTGGTTGGCTACCTCTCCGGGACAAATTCCAGGCGGTGAGTGTATAGGGATACATGTATATTGTCCTCGGGAGGACGTCACTGACTCCATCTGTAAATTTACTTTCAGATGCTCTCAGGCCATGCGAAGTCGGTCCCGATCTTCTGGGGCCATGGCGATGCGGACCCACTCGTACCTCTCACACTGGCCAAAGCGTCCGTCGATTACCTCACTAATCGTCTTGGGCTACATGTCCAGGAAGAGATTGGGGGCCCTGGGTTGAAGTTCTTGACCTATGCCGGACTTGCTCACTCCGCGTCTGAGAAAGAGATGGGTGACCTCGCCGAGTTCTTGGAGCGGGTCGTGCCTCAGAGCGCAGCAACATAGAGCAGTATGGCGTGGCCCTCTAAGTGGTGAAGATGTAGCCCCGGGCGACTCGATACTCCTTATATCCCACCTTTACTTGTAGATGTCCTCGGAAAAGAGCCGCGTTCGCACAAATTGGCAGGCTCTTCTTTACCATCGTCATTGAATTCCAAGGAACCCTCAAGAGATTTGTGAGGTGCGGGAAGCCACCCACTGGCCGTTGGTGACATTGTCGTCCGGGTGGATTCTTCACGGAGCCATGATCACAAGCGAACGAGGTACCGATAACCATACAACACAAGTAGAAAAAGCACTCAAATACAAGAAGCAACATATCATCCCGACTAAGATCCATTCATAAGAATCCACTCTCTTGAAGCAAACGGGCCATTTTTTCATCCTCCCTTTCACGAGGCTCTCGTTCCAAACTGAGATTCCAGAACATGTCACCGACATCCATCTGGTCACTGAACTTCCCAAGGGAGTCCTCGATATAAATCTGGACTGCTGAAAGGGGGTGAAAGTGATGCGGTAGAGTTTGCCATCGCTGAATATCTTGAATGACTTCCGAGGCCTTCTGCCGCTTACGAAAGTTAACCAAGTTACCAGGTAAAGTGTCCTTGCTACCATCCTGAATGAATGTCAGAGTGGTTAGGAAGACACCTGGTATTCATCGAGTTAGAAGCAAGGACAAACATCACACTAGAGTCCTTACCAATGAAGGGTACGCATGGGGGTGCAACTTTGGCAAGGGTCGACCGATAGTTGGTGAAATTCTTTCCTGAATCAATCGTCGTTTCGCAGGCGTTCAGCTGTGTCATGTGTCGCGAATTGACTTGCTCCCATGAACGCTTCAACCGGCGTATAGGAGGGGAATTCAGTCCAGATACGATCGCAACCATGCTGGAATAATTATGCAACGATCGACACCGCTAGATAGGAGGAATTAGTGGTGCGGGTATATTCAGGCGGACAGTAAATTGCTTACATCCGCGACGAGAATGAATTGCTTGAGAACGGCAGCTCGTTTTCTAGAGTCCTCATAACCGAGGACCGAATCCGCAACCCAGTTGGCGATCTTGAAGAACATAAGCTCAAGTGTCAGTGTCAGTGTCCATGTATAAACTTACCCTGTTGCTTGTTTGAATAACACGAGCGATAGTATCGTTGTAGTCAGTCTTCTGTTCTCGCGATCTGGAAAGACATTCCATAGGGCGAATTTTTTGATACAGTTGACTTTCCAAGATAGTTAGCTGTCGCGCTAATTCCAAGGGGTCGATATCAAGAAGTTTCACTCGCTTGCCTGCTTTGGGCGCGATGGATGTAGGAGGAGATACCAGATTAGGCGTGATTGTCTTCTTAAGTTCTCCAGCTCTCTGAAAGTCTCATGAGCATCAGTGCCTTTCAGTAGTCTCACTTTACTCACAGCACGGTCGATTAGAATTACTAGTTGCTTGGAGATGGCAACCTTGCTGACAGCTTCTTGCTGCAAGAAGTCCTTCATTCGATCGAGAATGTACATGTCTTCTTTATCGAGGAAATCGTCATCTGCGACCATAGCTTTCAATGTATTAAGAACTCTGCAAGTCAACGGGTGAGAGCCAGCAGGGGAAACATCGACAGCCATAAACGAACCTCATCTGAATGATGTGTTGTTTGAGCTTCTTCCACTCTTCCAACTCGGTGGGAGTCAGGTTATCCGGCGGTTGGATGTAAAAGCGTCGCGTGAGGAGATCAAACAACTCGTCGAGCGTCGTGAATGACTGGTACGTCATCAGGAACGTCTTGATGAACGTTGGGTCTAATTAAAAAGTCAGGGGAAAATGCTTCTTACACTGCCATTAGCCGCCACGCACCACCGGTCTCGTGCGACGTGAGGCGTTCGACCAATGCGGGAACTGTCCCAGCTCGGGCACCACCGTCTACGTCGATCACCATATCCTCCTTCGTGTAGTCTGGACGCAGATACCATGGCTTTGTACTGATGATATGTTCAGGCGCATCGTCACCGAAAATCTTCTTAATCTTCTGTGCATTAGTTGCAGTTCGGGCCGCAGCAGCTGGACAACTTTGTTGGTAGCGGAGAGCGCAGGACGAAAAGAAACCTACATTCATCATCACGCAGTGGCATCATATCGCTCATCAAAGCTCCATCCTTGCCCGGTTCCGTCGGGACCAAAGTATGCACTGGTAAGGCATACTCGCCTGAGGTGGTGCTCCGTGCGGAGTCGAGCATGGAGCGATCTCCGAGGGTGATCGTGGTGTCGGACATTTGAGATCGGCTGCGGAACGTTGGAACGCGGTCGGGATGGATGGTACCCTTCTTGCTTCCCGGTGCACCGAACGCCACCTCAATGTCAACGATGTCTTCGCTCTCTGGATCAGCAGGGTTGAGGGCAGACATGGGCCGTGCAGCGTAATGACTATCCATGATGCTCAACCGTGACACACGCCACTCAATCGCACCCTTGTAATCTCCGTTAGCAAAGTCGGCTTGATCATGTCCCAGAGATAGCAGGGCGTCGAGGGTTTGCAAGAGGAATTGAAGATTTGACTTGATCGAGGACGCTATCCCATCAAGATACTCGTGAAGATAGTCCTCGTCCTGTGACTCAAACCTGCCCACCGGCTGGCGGATACGTTGGGCCGTCAGGAGCAAGGTTGAGGTGTCATCATAGAGGGCTTGCAGAGCGGCCTCCAATGTGCGGGTCAGCAGTCGTGCTTTCTCCACCGTCTGGGTGTATAATGCCGCGTTCTCGGCGTCGGTCGTTTCGGAGTAAAAGCCATCGATGTCGACATGACGAGCGATGTGAAGGTTGGACACAAACAGCAAGAGCGTCAGCACCCCTGTGAGGGTGTCCTTGCTTGCCATCCATACACGTTGTTCTGTGTGGTAAATTAAGCGAAGAGAAACGACTGAACGGGGCACCACTTACGAGATCCGCTAGTCCGATTCCTCAGAGCAGCATGGAAACAACCAAGCTTTGCTTGGACGGATACCATGTGTGTCTTGAGTTCGGAGAACGCTTCTGAACTGAGAACAGTCTGCGGGAATTCTTCGGTATCATCCATTGGAACCCAACCAAATCCCTTCCACGTTCCACCATATCCGGCTCCAACCAACCCAAGTCCAACATAGACCGCGGAAAGGCAACCTCGTATTCGTTTAGCCCCGACTGATAGTTGCCGTTGCTCATTGTAATACCGTTGGACTTCGACAAGGAAAGCGACAATAGCCCTGTCCAACTCTTCTGCATCACTCTCTATGCGAGAAGCGGTTTCCTGTGCGGCGGGACCTGAATCGTACTCCATCGCTCGGGCAGAAAGGACCAGTTTAGATAATGTGGCCGTAACCTTGCGCTGGGCAGGTTTAAGGAGTGTTTGTGCAGCAGTGGTTTCACGTCGATCTCGGGCATCACGAGGGATGAATTGACTGGGTATATGACCGGATGGAGGCGCGGAGATGTAAAGGAGGTTACGAACAGCAACCACGACTACCCTGATAAGGGTGTCCAAAACCTGCGCATCTTCTGACCGACGAGAAACTCCACTGAGCGATTGGTTTTTCTGGACAACGGAGGCGATGGCGTCCCGAGCGATGTGGGATAGGTCAGAAACAAGTTCTGGGAGGGGAGGTGCAAGCGATTGTTGCAATGATTGAGCTATCCTCTCGGCGGCAGTAAGCCCCAACGCGAGGTTCCTCTGGGCTGCTTGTACGAACTCGTCTCGTTGACCGTTCTGGGAACTCCGGCTCGCGGAAGGGGAGTTGTCAGGATCCGAAGAGTAAACAACGGAGTCATCTGAGTCGCTGATATGCTCAGAGGTGCTGTGGCTCCGATTCCGGGTTCCACGGACCTGGGATATTACGGAGTCAGAATGTGAGCGAGTGATTCGTTCCGGTTCATCTTGACTGCTAAAGAAATCGGAGGAGGTCGTAGAAGAACCGGTCAGAGCACGAGCACGGCCCTTTTTGGCTGGAGCCTCGCCCTCTGGAAGCATCCAGCTCACTTCGCCAGTGAGCTTGTTCAGATAATAGTACGACATGCCATCATCCGCGAGTTTTCTGGTCCAAGGTTCTGGAGTGCCGGACCGCTTTGGTACGCCAAAGCCGGCAAGAGTGGTCTCTGTTAGGGAACTGAAGCCGAGACCCGCTCCTGTCCCAGTACGCGCGCTGGGCTGTGAAGCGGTCAAACCAGCAAGATCTCCATCAGAGACATCATCGATCTCGAGAGGGAGATCACGAGAATGTTGACCAGTTTGGGTATTGACGTAGTAGATCTAACAAGTATTAAAGTATCAACCAATGCTTTCGGGGGCGAGCGCAGAAATCACATTACTCACCTGACCATCCTGCGTGACTTGTGGCATCCAGAAGTCATTTGACATTGTTTCTCCTTCAGATGCGGGATTTCCAAGCTCGAGGAAACCACTTGAAGTGCCCGCTGGCTCGCCTGCTCCCCACTCGGGCTCGGAGGTATATTGGTCTTGAGCGATTTCGTTTCGTATGACATGGCTGGCACTTGCATGAGAATCATGTGACGTGTCCCGTACTTCTTGCATTTGGACATGATGCGGGGCCTGCTGGTCGAAGTGCGACAATGCGAATTCCGCCTCCTCGTCAGAGATGACAGTCACATAGTTGGACGGAAACCATCCCCGCTCGTCACCAAGAAGACCATCCCACCATCCAGATTCTAACTGGGTCAAGACCTCGATGATGTCATTCTTGCGAAATGAGAGAGATGATGCGTCCTTCGTCTGGTAATCGTACAAAGCGCGACAGAAGAATGTAGTGATATATTGCTCTTCGGGGACTTCATGGGGACCACCACCATTCTGGTAAGTCATTCCACCGTAGGCGACGCCGAGGGTAGCCATTGGTGGCTATGGGGAAGCGATGTATGTTGCCAAACCGCGGGTGGGGGACGATGAGGAGGATAAAGTTCCGCGCGAGTCCTTCTCTTCGTCAAGGGATGTTACGTAATCATGCCTAGTACCGTCGCTACCGAGTTCATCTGCCACACCAGGGGTTATTTATCATCCCTGTTTTATCGCGACATGGGAGAATATCGCGTGAAAGTATTTCAGTTATACATACTTGTCTTATATCATACGAACCCATGGGTACCCTTCAAGGTCACCGCTTCAGCGTTCTCTGTTTCTCCGCGAACTGCACAATCTTTCTGTCAACAAACATCCCCTTACGTTCTCGCACGGCATCCGTATACTCCTTTGCTACATTTGACCGATCCGCTTTCTCACCAAGGTCTTCTAGTTCTTCCTCTGTCGTGGGGACCCAAAATGGGTCTTGATCAAGCATTTCATAACTTATTCGCTCAGCGTTAGTACAAATCTCACGGGCGGCACGGTCGCGACTTACCCGCTAAAAATCAACTGAGGGCTCGCCGCTCCTGACGTTCGTTTTCGTATATCTTGGTCACAGTTCAGTTGCCGCCACATACGAGTCGATCATTGACTTACCATCCGCAAAGCCAAAACTTTCAACCACTGGCAGTAGGGCAGATACAGTGAAGTAGGCCGTCCCCTCTTTCATCTCTTCACCCACGATTCGGCCACGACGTTTCGCCACCACGCCGTACACTTTCCCAAGGACGTCCGCTGGGAATAATAATTAACGGCAGCGTCAACGTCGTCAGGGGCACTTACTTGACGCTTGAATGTCACATGAGTACATCGCCAACTTGAGCCTGGGCGACCAATCGAGTAAGGCATTCCTACAGGCATCTCTCACGGCTGAGATGACGGATCCTGTCACTTGGGACACTCTATTCTGGACTATCCCAATCACTCATCAGCTGGCAGGTAACCTCGTCAGGGATAGGAGCCTACCAAATTCCCTTTCCAACCCTTCATCATCTAGATGGACATCCTGCACAAAGTACGCGAGACCTTCAATAGGCTCTGCACAAAGTGGGCCCTGGAAGGTTGCAAGCTGAAATCCAGCTTCGATATAACCAGTAACATCAAATTCGCTCTGTCGGGAATTATGGATGTCTTGTGAGACTTGATCCCGCATCAAACGTCGTTTGAGGCTGACACGAAAAGTTAGCATAGTACATCCTTATAATTTTCGAAATACGCACGACATCGTGGTTGCACCTTCGCGAGCATCAATAAGCATGCAACCGCCAGCACCTTGAGGACCAAATGCCCAAATCCTATCCACGATACCAGACCATTCACCTCCCGCTTCCTGGCATTTCTCCTTCAAGGCATCCCAGAACTGCTCTGGTTTGACGCTAGGGACATGCACTAGATTTCCCTGCATCTCGGGACGATCCCCTTCAACAACGGCATTGCTATCTCCACCAGAAACACATTGATCATTGGACTTTCGTTCCTGCAGCATTAGCCTGAGTGTTGCCAGATTTTGCTGGATAAAAAGAAGTATGTTATCCGGTAAAGGTGCCGACCGTACTGTAAAGGTAACGAGATTCTGAATACTGCCTCCCCTCATGGTTCCACGAGCAGCATTGGGAGTTTTAGGAGGCGCCATATCTTACAAGAAGACAATCTCAAGTGTCCGACAAAGATGGCAATCGCAAAGGGCTTACCTGGAGCCTTGACGGCAGTCTCCCGGAAGGGGACGATCGGCTTGGAGGCTTGTATCTCGACTCGCGCAAAACGCTCGCGCAGGTCCTTTAGACATCTCTGCAGAAGGGAATTATAAGCTTTGGAAATGGAAATGGGGCCAAGAGCGTACTTCTAGATGCAACTCTCCAGCAGTGAGAATAACGTGCTCGCCCGTTTGCTGCTGGAATGTCTCCACACACGGGTCAGCTTGTGCCAGCAAGGCGAGTCCAGCAACCAGCTTAGGCATGTCCGCGGGGTTCTCCGGTTCTAGGGCAACACGCACGATAGGAGGTGTCTAGGATTCGCAGAACTCAGCACGTCGGACATGGGTAGCATGATCAGGACAAAGTACCATTCGACTAGCGCCTCCGAGATTGACGAGGCATCCCTCATTTCGTTGGGGACTACTATCCTGGGGAACGCCTGCCTCTCCCGGAGAACATAGCGTCGAATTTCGCCAGACTTTGCCTTCCAACCCCCTAATCGCGAAGGTATTTCCAGCTCTGACACTATCGACGGGCTGCAACTCGCGGCCCATCATAACATATAGACCCTCCACATCGGCAATCACGAGATTGTTCACATTTGCGGGATGATTGGGGGACAGTGTGGCGTCGTATTTGGGCAAGAGACAATATACCTTTGTCCCGGCCTTGATCGTCCCAGAGTACAGGCGAGCAAAACCAAGAGGAATCTCTTCGTTCTCTTCGGAGGACATTTGTGGCTTATTAGTAGTATCTTCTGAGGTCTCTGGGATCGGCACGCTCTCCAAGTTATCTGGGGTTTCCTTGCGCACTTCTCTGGTTGCTCGGCCGCGCTCGCGCAACTCCTCTGCTGTCAAGGGTTTGACTTTATTCTCTGGGAGCTCCTTCCTAGGTACCGCGAACATCTTGCTGACATACGCCGTGACATACGCATCAGGCGCTGAGTTGGAAGAGTAGAGATCCTGCTCGAGCTTGTTTTTGGGTTCGATTTCTTGATCGAATACCTCTGGATACAGCATGCGAGGGAGGCGAATTGCTTGAGCGGAGGGCGGTGATGGGACAATGTCGATGACGCTTTGGATTATGCAAGTGGAAAGTGACAGCCATTGGTTGAAGATGAGGGAGAGCAAATGTCGACTGTCCTTCGAGCGAAGATCGCGAGGTAGAAGCTTGAGATTCAATGCAGACACGATCTTGGTCACCTTTTCAGAATTCCTATCACAAGACATCAACAGGTATGTAACAGGAAAAGGGACAAATACTGACGGATTTATGACAACGGCATCATACACAGCCCATATGTTTTCCAACACGAAGTGCACGAAAAGCGGTTTCAGGGCGCGTCCTCGCAGATGCTTATAGCTGACGACTCTCTTCGTCTTTGAGTCCAGATAGAAGTCTCCCCACAAGACACGCCGTAAATTAGCTTCTTTGAATCCGAGTTTAGCGGAGTAAAGCTGGGCGAACTTTCCAACACGGAACCCCCACCCATCGATAGCCGACGCGAAAACGACATTTCCACGTTCAGGTGCGAAGTATATGTCTTCATCATCTTTTTCCTTGAAGGTATCGTCATCATTCGCCGTGGCCTCACCCTCGTCCGCGTATTGATCTTTCTTTGCAGCAAGTCTGCGATCACGCTCTTCCCTCCAGCGTAGATCATCCTCCATACGTTCACCAGCAAAGAATTCACCCATAACCACGTTAACCTGTTCGATAAGTCGTGCAAGATGGTGATAAGCCTCAATTGGTGCAAGTTTTAGCTCAGTGATTAGCCTGTCAAACTTGTTGATTACGAGGATCGGACGTAGATTGTCCTGCCACGCCTGTCTGAGCACGGCGATGGTCTGTAGGTAATGATAGTTCGGCGTTATAATAGTCAACGAACTCGATCAACTCACTTGAGTGCAAACACCTTCGACGACATCGACCAAGACCAGCGCTCCGTCACATAGCCGAGACGCAGTCGAGACTTCACTAGAGAAGTCTACATGCCCAGGTGTATCAATCATGTTTATGGTATAGGTCTTGTGAGGTCTTCCTGAATATGTATGTCATGGGATTTCCCCTTCCATCCGACAGCGTTGCTCACCTTCATCGGCGTCGCGGTCGTTGGTATGAAACTTGAGTGAGACAGCACTACTCTCCATCGTAATGCCGCGCTCAATCTCATCTTCACGGCTATCAAGATACCGCAGCTTTCCGGCCATCTTGGGTGATATGATGTTGTTCGCCGCCAGTAGCGCGTCCATGAGCGTGGTCTTTCCGTGGTCAACATGGCCAAGTGTGGTGATGATCCTGACATTAGCTGGGTCAGGGACCTCGGGGTTGGACCAGTTGCCTGCCATCGGGGTATGGTTTAGATATAGCTGGTCCTTGCAGACCTGCCAGTGCATCATTTCGGCGAGGTCAGCGATTATGTAATTCCAGGAGCTACAGCCTAGAACTAGAACTCTGCACAAGGATATCCTCTCGATCATCGCATCACAAATGTCCAGGAGTAATCTGGGCAGCTGTTCAACGTACGACAGAGGATATATTTACCTCACTACATACCGATCGGGTTCAGAGTCTTATGGTCCTCTCCAAACTCTCCCTAAGGCTCTCATTCAGACCCTTCCCAATCAAAACAAGTTTGCCAGAGTCGGGAATACCGAGAATATCTCGCGATTCCACCTTCGTGATCTCGTACATACTCTGCACTCCCTGGAGCAGGAACTCTTCCCTGCCTTCTGTGACAAAGAGTCCTTTGCAGCGTAACACTTTGACGTCAACGTTACGCTCTCCTTCGTCTCGACCCACGGGCTCTTCGTTTCGCCAAAGCAATCCTTGGATCCACTGTTCGAGTCGAGTGAGTTGATCACGTGTCAGAGGAGGGACGACCAGCTGAAGGCTGGAGATTCCACGAAGTTGATAATGAGTAGCGGTACTTTCGTGATTATGGTCATGATGGGGATCGTCCCCACATCGATGGTGATGATGAAGCGAGTGCATTTGTTGGCCTCCATAAACGTTGATGTTTATGATGTGCGCCAAGTCGACATGTGCTTGTATAGTCCTGTGTATCGGTGCAACTGGATTAACTTTGTGAATCATCTCTTCTGTCGATGTCAGTTCATCATCCGAGACGAGGTCGGCCTTGTTTAACAAGATCACATCCGAGCACGCTATCTGTCTGTGTCAGGTGATGAATAAACGCGCCTGCTGTTTTAGAAAACCACCGCGTACCGGAGACTTTCTCCAATACCGTCGATGGAGTGGTCTTCCTCCATTTGCTATATTAGTTATTGAATTAGCAATCGAGTTTTCCGGGGATTCGAGCTCGTAAATAAGTACCTGCCGGCCAAAAACTGCATCAACTACGCAAACCACGCCGTCGAGGGAGATCTGCCTTCTGAGTCCTTCGGAGTATTCTTCGTTCAACCAGAACATCGATGCGATAGGACCTGTATCATGTATCAATTTGTATCAGTGTATTCTGCACGTCTCATGCATCGTCATTGTGTTTTTCCTACCTGGATCAGCAAGCCCTGTTGTCTCGAGTACGATATGGTCAAACGAACCCTTCCTTTCCATCAATTTCTCTATAGCGGCAATGCCTGCATCCTTAATACTGCAGCACAAACAGCCATTCGCTAGCTCAAGAAACTCTCCTGATTTCTCTGCTAATGGATCATCACTAGAGGAGATGTTGATCGCCTTTGCTAATTGATTCGGATAAGGGAACCGAAGGACCCGACCGCTTGTGCAACTAACCTTCAATATTCTTGTTCCGTGATGAGTTTATGAGTCTCGATCGCTGATTGGGATACCTACAGCTGTATCGGCAAACTCGTTCATGATTACCGCTATGCGGTAACCGTGGCGCTCTGTTAGGATTCGCCTGGCATCATGTTATGGGTTATCTCCAGGGTGACTGGGGCGTACGTCCAATGCACTTACTTCAACAGTGTTGACTTTCCTGCGCCGAGGAATCCAGTGATTATAGTACAAGGGATCCGTTCTGCTTCCTGGGGTAGTCGAGATTGCTCCGGGGGTAACGAATCATGGTCAATGAGCGTCCTGCTTTCCAGTTAGAATCTGACTGCCACCAGAAATGAAAGCCACCGCAGAACATACGGTATGTCGTCGTCTAGCTCCATGGTAACAATCACCGTCAGGACTCGGACCGCGAGTACTAGTACTCAGGGTGACTTGGAGCCACTGGCGCCCCAGCAGCTCCGAATTCCGAATTATTGCTTCCGGCGACAAAGTTGCCCTACACTGGCGTGACGGGGCCACTAGCATACCTTTCAACCTTCCAAACTATCCTCCCCCCCAAGCGACATGGCACTCGGACTCAGCGACGAAGCACTAAGGAATCTCGTTCAAGGTCCTGGCGATGTTGAATGGAGGCAAGTCCTCCCTGACGCGAGTCGTTGTTACAACTGACCGTGCACACAGGTACGAGATGCGACGGGAGTGTCAAGAGATTCTTCCTGGGCTCTTGCTTGGCCCATTCCAGGCCTCTAAATCGCTCGAGACGCTGAAGTCTTTGGGCGTTACACACATGTGAGTTGTCGCAATTCGTTATGTTCAGCTGTTAGCGTCCCCGCTCCTCGAGTTGGCACCTGAGCCGCTTTGTTATCATAATTATACGGAAGTAACAGGTCGTTGACTTTGATTGGCTTAGACTCTGCATTCGAGATCAGAAAGAGGCCTTCTCCGTCCGACCACGCTTTCCTGACCAATTCGATTACTTGGTATTGGACGTGGAAGACAACGAAGAGCAAAATGTAATACGATTATTCCCAGAGTAAGTTCCTTCCTGACGTGTCTGTAGTCGACTACACGCCTGGTTGTGTTTGCAGGGCGGATCAATTCATTCAGCAGGCTCTGAATCAGGGTGGTAAAGTTCTCGTGCACTGCAATGGCAAGCCTTCTTGCAACCAACTGTCGTGCTTATTCTTAACATCGGACGTGTCAGGTGGTATCTCTTTGTCTCCTGCATTTGTGGTCATGTTCGTCATGCGGCATTGTCAACTGTCTTGGGAGGATGCTCTGCATTTGGTGCAGAACCGCCGTTATTGCATATCCCCAAACGGCGGATTTTTGACACAGATCAAAGTACGAGGGATGGCTGTCCACGTACCCGCATCTGTGGCTCTGACACCCCTGTTTAGGAATATGAGTCCATATACAGAGCTAGGGCCGCAGTGGCGAGCTTTCCCATAGCACCGATGCAGAGACTAGTGTCTCGGAGGAAGAGGGACGATGAAGAAGATGACTCCAGGTTCGTCTTTCTTGCCTTCGCCATTACATCTCTGGAAACAACTCTTCATAGGATAGAGGATCGGAAAAGGGTGCTCGTGGACGGAGATGACGATGACGTCGAGGACACAATGATGGCAACGGAACCTTGACCTTACGACGTTTTGTTGGCGACTTTTCCTTGCATCGGTTCAATCTGAGATAATTATACTGTATAAATGATTCGGGCTGTCTACCTGTGATGTGAATATATTCGGATTGAGAGATTGTGCTGACGAGAGAATGAGCGGGGTATGAGGATGACACGGTGATAGGCGGGGTCGACTACAATGACTTAATCTTGGCCTTTTCCTGCTCCTGCAGAACCTGCTTGGTATGCACATCTGCAAAGAACGTGAACATGTTGACATCCATATCGTCGACAAACATAATACCTTTGCGTTTCACGAAAGCTTCTGTACAAATACCTGCGAAGACAATGCCCGCTCCAAGCCATTGTCCAGGAGTCAATTTATGGTTATACACGACAACCGACAAGATCATCGTGAACATCTTCCGGGTGAGAGTGATCGTCCTGGAGAAGAGTTGGACATTTTCGGAGAAGTAAAGTTTTGATACTCACACTAATGTGAGCGATCCGAAGTGCTGGAGGGTCTCGAAAATGAAAAGTTGTCCCAGCGCTCCCGTAAGCGAAAACTGAACCAGCGGCACGACGATCGAAGGATGTGATTGTATGAACGCCAACGCGCTGGAAAACTCGCTTTGCGCACCAGACGAGGGATGTAGAACTGGAATATAGGGTAACGGGAGCGTTCCAAGTGCTGTCGTCAACACGGTACAGAACGCATTGATCCAGAACATCATCTGTTGCCCTGAAACCTGGTACCTCGAGAATATCTCATCCTGCGTCGAGTTGACAGCGCCGTCAAGGATGAGGTTAATAAGAAGATATGCAATGCCGATGAGCTGGAAATATGAAGACTGGGCATCCGCGTTCCCATTCGAGGTTGCTTTGGATGGCTTCTCGTTTCCGAAGAACATAAATACGCTGATGCCAGACGTAACCAGTGCAACTACAAAATATTTGTGGGGCGCAAATTTGCGTCGGTAGAGGAGGACGTTCATGAGCATGACCGGGACGAGCTTGCAAGATTTCCCAAGTACCATGGTTGGGTATGTGATATACGAGAGCGCGGCGAAGCCGAAGGGGGCTGCGACAGCGATCAAGCTAGAGCATTGCAGATAGCTGAGAAGGAGGCGCTTGCGATAAGAGGAAGCATCTGTAGTGGACGTCTGTTCTATTGTAGCACGACCGTTTTTTGGAGCGTTTGGATTCGAGGTTCCGTTCGGGATAGAGGTTGGCCGGATGGAGGAGGGGACATCAAGTCCAAGGAGAGAAGAAAGAGAAGACCCAGACTTTCCACGAATGTAGATGTAGCAAAATGCGGATACAGAGCTCAGGAAGCTTTGACACGTCCCGATGAATAACGCTGACTTAAACTTGTGCGTGGTTTGCTCGTCAATAGACTGGAATGGGACCGATACTGTAAAGAACGAAGTGAGTTTCGGACCGGACAACGAGCAACCAAGACGTACGTCGCTCTTGCGCAATGGCCCAAAGCTGATGGTAGTCTGTGTGAGTTGGATCTATGTAAAGGGACGAGCGCAACTCACGAGGAACATCGCGTATACTCCTGTTACGCATAGCCCAAGCCTAGTCAATCATGTCAAACTAACAGCTGGACTGAACAGGTAATCTGAGACTGACCTTAGGAGAGACATTGTAATGTCCTTGAAAACTGGGGGGAACGACAGGAAGCCTAGTAGGCGAGTACTACCCAAACGTCGTCGGGCTTGCCGAGAACTACATGTCTACGTGTCAGTGTATTACTGAAACCTTAACCCGAGATTGGGGTTGTGATTTAGCAATAATGATTTCGTAATCGATCTTTACTCCCATCCTTGCAATTGTGCCACATACTACTAGCAGTAGTACTAGTGCAGACACCGAGTCAACTGAGAGCCAGACCAAGCCTCCCACCGAGCGAGAGTAATCTTTCTTTCAGCTCCGCCAAGTCCTTCATTGCCGGCTTCGTGTCTGTCACCGCATCTAACCCTGTACTCCCCTCGATATCCGGCTCGTCGGAGGCAAGGTGCTCCCGGGCATGTTGCTCCGCTTCAAGATCGCGAGGTGCGATATCGGAGAATTGGATGGCCGAGAGCATGGAGGAGATAGTACGGAGTTCCTCAAGGTCTCCTGAGCCTTGAGTCTGCGAGCTCAGGAGAGAACGAATTGCCGATACTGCCCCACGCAAGTTTCCAAGCTCTCGGCCGATAGGCACACCGACGTCGGCGAAGCCTGCGTCGAACCCCTCTTGCAGAGAATCTTCTTTGCCTGCGAGGATGCCCTCACGATACCCAGACTACGGTGGGAGGCAAGCACGTTGAGCCGGGAAGACGTATAAGACCTACATTAGTGAACTCTGTAGTGATCTTTTCCCAATCCGCCTGCGGGGCGTATTCTACCTGAGGGTCTTCCTCCCATGGTGACTCGAAGTCCATCTGTCCTCGAGACTGATTAACATATCGAGGTTGGAAGATCTTGATCTTACGAGTGATTACCTAATGCACCAGGACCCGGCCGCCACATCGGCCACTTACCTGCTCATTTCAGTCGCATGAGGGTCCTGGCCAGAGGATCATTCGTTCAGAAGTGAGACCTGTGGTAAAACATGCCGAAATGCTAGCGTACAGCGACTATGCAAAACAAGTAATTATGGAGGCACGAGGTGTACTAGCAGGAAGTAAGTATTCCATCATGCCATGATCTGGGCCTGTGGCATATCTCGGAGGTCTCTTCGACGCTGTGGACGTATACATACACCTTCACCGTCCGACGGGTTTCCGCAGAAGGGCAATCGTGAAGCATGCGTAGTCACAGGACCGCATTGGTATAGAGTAATTATGTGATCGTAAGACTTGATCAATTGCTGACATGGACACTCCGGGCAGTGCAGACTTTATAAACTCACCCGACTTACCATCAAGTGTACCTACTCCATACCAACTGCGTATTCGCTTATACTTACCCGATACGTGGGAAACGCCATCCCACGTTTTCCCAGCGTCGTCTTTTGCGTTCTTCTCTGAGCTTCAAAGGAACGAACATCCAGGATATCAATTAGACCACTTTCCTTCAATATCCTTTCCATCCCCCCGGCTCTCCTCGTACCTCTCCAATGGCAATAACGTCCACCTCGGACGTCGCAATCCTCGGCCTCGGTGTAGTTCTCGCCGGGGTTTATCTCTTCCGCGACCAAATCTTTTCTCCCGCTTCAAAGCAGAAGAGCGTCCCAGCCCCACCTTCAAAAGCCTCAAATGGACACAGCAACCCAAGAGACTTCATAGCCAAAATGAAGGAGGGGGTAAGCTCCCTTGAATCACATGCCATTCTTCCTCTAACACTCCTATTAGAAAAAACGTATTGTCATTTTCTATGGCTCACAAACCGGTACAGCAGAGGAGTACGCCATTCGTCTCGCAAAGGAGGCAAAGTCCAAGTTCGGTCTCTCTTCCCTTGTCTGCGATCCCGAAGAGTATGACTTTGAGAACATGGATCAACTCCCAGAGGACTGTTGTGTCTTCTTCGTGATGGCGACATATGGAGAGGGAGAGCCCACCGATAACGCCGTCCAACTCACGCAGAACTTGTCAGACTCGTCCTTCGAGTTCAGCAACGGCGAGCGCAAATTGGAAGGTCTCAAATACGTCGTCTTCGCTCTTGGTAACAAGACCTACGAGCATTACAATGAAATCGGTCGTAATATCGATTCCGAGCTAACAAAGATGGGTGCTGTCAGAATCGGAGAGCGTGGAGAGGGTGATGACGACAAGAGTATGGAGGAAGACTACCTCGCATGGAAGGATGGCATGTGGGAGGCATTTACCGAAGCTATGGACGTCGAGGAAGGTCAGGGTGGTGATACCCCCGATTTCACAGTCACGGAACTGGAATCCCATCCCGAGGAGAAAGTTTATCTGGGTAAGTCATACAGCAGTCATCGAGCACTGCGCGCTGAATTTGTTATATAGGCGAACTTTCTGTTCGTGCTCTCACCAAGACCAAGGGTATTCACGATGCCAAGAATCCCTACGCTTCTCCGGTCGCCATATCTCGCGAACTTTTCAAGGCGGGCGCTAACCGGAACTGCGTTCATGTCGAATTAGAAATAGCCAACTCTGGAATCACTTATCAACATGGTGACCATGTCGGCGTCTGGCCATCTAACCCTAACGTTGAGGTTGAGCGACTACTCTCTGCACTCGGACTCGGACAGAAGAAAGATACCGTAATCAACATCGATTCCCTCGACCCCGCTTTGGCTAAGGTTCCCTTCCCTGTTCCCACTACATATGCCACGGTGCTTCGACACTACATTGACATCAGCGCGGTTGCTGGTCGTCAGATGCTCGGACTACTCTCCAAGTTTGCGCCCTCTCCTGAAGCAAAGGGTTTCCTCGAGAATCTTAGCACTGACAAGGAAGAATACGCAGCCCTCGTCGGAAATGGATGCTTCAAGCTCGGAGAGGTCCTGCAACTTGCAGCAGGAAACGACATCACGATTCCTCCTACCTCCGAGAACACGACCGCATGGCCTATTCCCTTTGACATCATCGTTTCTTCCATTCCTCGCCTTCAACCTCGCTACTATTCAATTTCCTCCAGCCCCAAACTTCACCCTACCTCGATTCATGTTACTGCTGTCGTCCTTCAGTACGACTCTGTCATCAACCGCCTCTCGCCGGCGCGCTCTGTCCATGGTGTTGGCACGAACTTTTTGTTGAATGTGAAACATGCCGCGAATGAAGAAGTCGTCTCCTCCCTCCCCACGTACGCTATTGAAGGACCTCGTGGAGCTCACAAGGAAGGTACAATTTATAAGGTTCCCATTCACGTACGCCGCTCAACATTCCGGTTACCCACCAACCCCAAGAGTCCTGTTATCATGGTCGGTCCCGGCACTGTAAGTATTGGATTGTCGACAATACGCGCTTTACTAACGGCCTGAAAGGGTGTCGCTCCATTCCGTGGATTCGTGCAAGAACGTGTTGCCCTTGCTAGACGTACAATTGACAAGAACGGCCCTGAGGCAATAGCTGACTGGGGTACGATGTCCCTCTTCTACGGCTGCCGCAAGTCTACGGAAGATTTCTTGTATGCCGAGGAATGGCCCAAATATACCGAAGATCTCAAGGGCAAGTTCCAGATCCACTGCGCCTTTTCTCGCGAGCCTCCATACAAACCCGATGGGAGCAAAATTTATGTGCAAGATCACATCTGGGAAAACCGCAAGAACATCGCAGATGCGATCCTTGTTGGCAAGGGATACGTGTACATCTGTGGCGACGCCAAGGCTATGAGCAAGGGTGTGGAGGAGGTGCTTATGCGGATTCTCGGTGAGGCCAAGGGAGGGAGTGCGGAGGTGGAAGGCGCCGCGGAGGTCAAGCTGTTGAAAGAGCGCTCACGACTACTGTTGGATGTCTGGAGTTAAAGGGCGGGTTGTTCCTGACTTTGCTTGTTTATGTTCACTTTTTGGCTGGCTTGCTGAGGATAGCAAGGATTTGCCCTGTGCAATTTGAACGACCTCTGACGACGCTCCCACATGTGGATCTAATACATAGACTCGTCGCATACTTAGATATATTTATCTGCTCTCGGTCTAGATCTGGCTGCGTGTTCTGGCTCTCTGGACCTTGTCAATTCTTGACGTACGCTTGCAAATTTGACCGAAATAAATGGATGTCATCGACTGTAGTCACTGACAGTCCTGATTACACACACTCACAAGTTCTTGGCTAGTTCCCGGACTGTTACCTTCACTCTACATGCCATGCTGAGGCATGCAGGAAACACGACCGCGCGTCGAGCCTTCTCTCATTCTTGTCGCCAACTACAGGGACCCCTCTCGACAGGCGGCACTGATGCTCGAGGGACTCAAACGAATCCCGTGAATGTCCACACAACGTCGAATCCGGGGAGTGTCTCGGGGGACGAGGCGCCGTCCATCACCGATTCCACCGGTCATGCTGAGCAAAACGAGAAAAGGGCCTTTTCAAATTCTTCCCCTCCAATCGACGTAGATGTCCTCCGAGCGCGCCTGAGAGATTGGAGCGTAATCGCGAGCTCTTCTCTGCGGCAGCAAGCGGACCAGTTCTCGAAGCAAGCTGCCACTACGTTTTCACAGCTTGGTCTACATCTCAGCCGAGTCACAGGGTACGAGGAAATTGAAGCATTGAAGAAACAGGTGGTCAGCCAAGGTAGTGTGTTTTGCTGATTATAAAATTTTTCGGTTGAAGGCTGACTTATATTACGTGCAAGAGGCTATGATCAAGGCAACTCGACAAGCGGCCAGGGAAGCCAAGGCAGCATATGATGAATCCGTTCTGCAGCGCTCCATATCTCAGCGTCAGGTGAACGACCTTCTCCAGCGCAAATCTAGCTGGACCGATGCGGACGTCAGCAATTTCACTTCTCTCGTTCGTTCAGACCACTCGTTCGAACAAGAAGAAGCACGCGCGAAAGCATGTGTCGCAGAGACGGAGGATGCGGTGGACCGAGAATTCAGCGAGTTGATGAGAGCTATATTGGCCCGGTATCACGAAGAACAGGTGTGGAGCGACAAGATTCGCAGCGCTTCGACGTACGGGTCTTTGGCGGTACTCGGGGTCAACTTGGTGGTGTTCGTCATTGCGATTGTCGTCGTGGAACCCTGGAAAAGGAAGAGGTTGGCTCAGACATTTGAGAGGAAGGTGGAGGAAATGGGTGCGGAGACAAAGGCATTGATGGGTGCAGGTGCAGCCCGCCTAGAAGAGCGTTTGGCAGAGCATGAGAAGCTCTTGACCACGCTCATCACCGAGATGTCTGCAAGTCAAAGGTCCTTCGACACACCAGCGACACCCTCTACAGAGGCGTTGCCAAAGGAGATACCAGCGGCTCCACATTGGCCACTCTCCTCTCCGTATCTTGGCTCTATAGGAGGTCGCGAGCTTATACTCGTGGCTGGGAGTGCCGTCGCAGGAAAAGCTATCCTTCTTCTAACGAGGGTCCTATTTGGTCCCTGATAAAGCGTGGATATTTCGTTACGATACTTGCATACATGTCATGGAGCTAATTCCTGCGCTCTTTCATACAAGCCAGATATCATCTATGCCCCAAAATTATTGTCTCGCGTCAAGACTAAGGTCTAGATGGCATTTAGACTGCATTTAGACTGCGATAGATCGACAGTGCACTTTCTTGGATGAACTCCCGACGATCATTCATGGTGCACTCCGTCCAACCTTCACTGTCCCATTTCACCCATCCCAGCCATCCTTCTTCGATCTACCGTGAAGATGGTGAAGATGGTGAGGGATGTATGCAAGCCCGTATTTACCTCTGGTTTCTTGTGTGGCGCCAGTACCACTGCGAGCCAACGTGCCTAGTGCTTAACTCACAAAGTAGAGCAAACAGTTCGGACGAAGATTCTAAGAGGTGCAACGCAAATGAGCAGATAACCATGTCGATTTTATTCGTCAATTGGCTCCGATTACTTGTGCGGCTACCTCCAATCGAAGAGACAATCGACACTATGGGGGGGTAGTGTACCCTCGGAGATGTCTCGAAATGATGACGCCTCCCCTTCGTTAGCTGACCTTTCCAGCCAAGCGAATACGCATGCACGAACACCGAGGAAGTGAGGATTACGGTAAGAAGCGCAAACCTTCAGTCAGACGAGATGAGATATCTCGAGCAATTTACGAATCTTACCTGCTTGTAATACCTTGACGGATTTATGCTGGTCAGGACATGCTAGTAACACAGAAAAATGATGATTGACATACGTTATCTACACCATGTTGCGAATCGTTAGCTCGCATGGATTGCTGGAGGTTGCCTGTAGTCCCTATGCAATGGGATCTGCCTCTGGTTACACCGACATGACGGTATGGGACTAACTGTCACTAACATGAGTCAGGCCACTCATCATTCAATCATGGAACAAATATACCGAAGGCAGGCACTCTTACACTGGTCACTTTTGGCAGGAGCTCAGTGCAAGTTCAATCGAAACACTTCGTTATCAACTCCAGCGAACGAATAATAATCAAGTCGAGCTTTAGGCATGTCAACTTGACTTATTTAGCCGACGAACGCCAACATCACGTCGACGTTCACCTTTTTGACCGGTCCGTATGACATCCTTCGTCATAGACGCACATGTTCGACGTCAGTCACACCAAGACTGGGACGACCAGTCGCATTGCTCCTTCTGCCGTATAATTGCCAACGAGATACCAGCGATACGGGTCTACGAGAACGAGAAAGTTATTGCATTTCTAGGTGAGTTTAGGCTGTTGTAACGCTTTCACTTTAAGCGTTAGCTGAATTCATTGCCTAGATATCCTGCCTCTGCGACCGGGACATACCCTTGTGATACCAAAGATACATATTTCCCGAGTATCCGAGCTACCTGCAGAGTTAGCTGCAGCACTGGGAGAGGCGGTATCCAAAGTTGCACGAGCTTTGTCGGAAGGTCAGTATCCTTGCGTCTGAAAGCAGCAGGAGGAAGGGGCTGATGGACATTCAAGCATTGGGAAATACCGCCCTCAATATCGTCTGTAATCAGGAGTACGCGCAGTCTGTTCCCCACGTAAGCCGGAGTCAATCTGGATTTTGGCACTTGCCTGAAGTTGTTTAGGTTCATTATCATATCATCCCTGCTCCAACCTTTGGATCGTCGCCCGCATCGGAGCGTACCCAATCTAAACCATCTAATTTGAATTCGCCTACATCGCGACGAGAACTACATCAACGGGAATACGAGGTCAGAGAGGAGTTAGATGAATGCGAGGGCAACGAATTGGCAACGAAAATACGAGCTCGGTTATAAATTAGGGCAGTTAGTCGAATCTTGTGAATGTAAGCATAATTCAAGCATTCTCCCGGGGCGACGACCTTGGTCTGGACCATCTTACGAGGTCATGGGATATCCATGAATTCTGTAGATTTTACGTGTAGAACTTGTAGTTTCGAGTTTGCCTCCTGTGGGTGCCGTGATTTCCTTTTTCGGCAACCGTTGTGGACGAGCGTACTACGATCTACTAGTACTAGTAGTAAAAGGCAAGTTGCTCCCTTGAACTCGACTCGGTTTCTCTTCTCGCCTCGACCTTCTTCCGAATCCTCGTGAAACACCACAAACCCAAGAGTTGTCAATGATGCCTTCAGAAGACCCACGATTACCAGAGAGTGTCGCTCAGGTAAATAATGTCGAAGTTGCAGATACACCACGAGCAAGCGAGGAAGCACGAGGCGATGCGTATGTGAAGAAGCGAGAAGGGAAGAAAGAAGGCACTACACTGCGAGACCGAGAACCAGGCAAATCTATCTTGCCGTTTTCAAGAGTCCAGAAAATAATGAAAGCGGACAAGGTAGGTTCACTTGTCGCTGTGCGTGTGATGATAAGAGTGACTCCGAGGCGCGAGACTAGGAACTTCCAATAGTCGCCAAAGACGCGACATTTTTAATGTCGTTGGCGACAGAAGAGTTTATCAAGAGGTTATCACAGGCATGTCAGAGACTTGCTGAACGGGAGAAGAGGACAACAGTCCAACAAAGGGACGTCGGTAAAGTATCTGTGTTCCAGGTGAGGTGCTACTCATGCTAAATACACTTGATAGCGAATATTGTCCGTCGAGTGGACGAGTTTCTGTTTCTTGAGGGTAACAGCCATGTACTGGAACGAAGCAGGATACTTCGCTCACCCCGTTCTCGTAGAAATAATAGGATCTCAGGAATCGACAGGAAAACGAAAACCGAAAGCCAATGCTGGGGAGGCTGAAGTTCCAAGTGGACAAGACCAATCCCAACCGACGCTTGATACATTCATGCAGAAGAGCACAGAAGGTGACGACACAGGGGAGACGAGAGATATTGTCATGAACGAAGACGGAATTATGTATACTGAGTGACGGAAAGATTGAAAGTGAGGAAACGGATCAAGAGTGCACAGACGGCAAACTCTGAGCTTCACGATATAACGTTGATAGATTGATAGATGATTGATAGATGTGCAAGTTCGAGTTGGATAACTTATTTAAGTAAATAACTGTCTCGAACCTTCTTGTCTCGGATCCTTCGCGCTGAGCACTTCATGAAAATCGTTTCCACTTTCCATCCACCGTCGACTGTCTTTGATTCCCTGAAATGCACTCTTGCAGATGAAGATGGATCCGAGTTCCTCGTGATAGCCAAACTAAACAGAGTGGACATCTACTCCATAAAGCCAGAAGGTCTCCGCCACGAGCAGGGAATCGAGGTTTGGGGCAGGATACGCACAATCAAATCAATTCCTATCACGGTACGTCTTGATTCACAGCCCAACCGTTAACTTTGTTAATGTTCAGTGCTAGACAACCAATCGTCTGAGTTTACTTGTCCTCACCGATCATCCAGAACCTGAGCTTATATTCTTGCTATTCACGATACACAAGTCTGGGGATAAAGAGCTCAAGGCACTAAAACACCTCTCTTTATTCGAGCGAAGCACAAGACCAGCGGAGTTCTGTCACGATGTGCTTGTCGACCCCTCAGGAGCCATGGCCGTAGTCAGCGTTTACATGGGGAGACTGAAGATCGTCCTTCTAACAGACGAAGGTGGTTACGACAGAGATTTTGACGCATCGTCAGCACAAGGTTTCAATTATGCATCGCAGACTATGAGCTCATGAAATTGTGATAGAATCGTGGAGCTGAATCTTCTCAGCCTTGCATTTATTTCTACGTCGTCTGAAACGTACGCCCTTGCGATGTTGCATTTTGATTACCAACAGCGGCTCCAGCTTCTTTCACGAGACGTAGGCATCGAAGAACTTCAACTTTCCCCGTCACCTTCACCCCTGCTTCCTCCTTTATCACTTCCTGGAAAGTGGTTCTCGATAGAAGAACAGACGCTCCGCCTAGCATTCATTCCTCCGGTCGAAAACAGTGATGACGATTTCGAAGGTGCCGTGTTAGTCCTCGGTGGGCGGAAGATTTTATTATACGATCTAGCCCATAATGACGCTGTGGAACAAAATATACGCAAGAGTCGCCGCACGGAGAAGAAGAAAAAGAGCAGAGATGCAGAAGAGGCTGCTAATGCCAAACAAAAGGAGAAAGATAGGGAATGGAAGAAGAAGAAAGCACGTGCGGTGATCACCTGGCCATGGTCTGAAGTTACTGCGTAAGCGCTACTCGTAGTGGCTCGAAGAATTGCCGAAAAATAATACTGACTTTTGATAGCTTCTGCTCGATGAACCAAGAGAACACCATTTTCTTAATTGGCGATAAATATGGGCGGCATGCCGTGCTTCATGTAGATAACAGTAGCAGGACAGTAATGACGCTCGTTGCTTTGGGAGAGGTACGTAGCTTCTTCTCCCCAGCTCCCTCCGTCTAAGGAAAGTTTGCGGACCATCTCAGGCGTCATCTCCGACAACTTTGACGTACCTGACCAATCAAGTTTTCTACCTTGGTTCTCACTATGGCGACTCCCAGCTGCTTCAAATTAACTCCTCACCTGTTTCCAATTTTGATTCTCCTACTTTACCCGTCCCACCCTCCATCCCCACACTCAAGCCTCAAGGGCTCTCCATGGCGGCCCAGAGTAGAGCTAACGAGGACACCGAGGGTGTGATCGTCAATGGCTCCGGCAGTTATCTCGCTGAATTAGAGCGCTTTAGCAACCTCGCACCGATTGCCGATGGTGTCCTTGTCGACACTGATAGCAGTGGGCAGGTGGGCGGGATCTCTTTTAGCTTGAAAGTTTTACTGATGCATCATATAGAATGAAATTGTTACATGTTCCGGAGGGCGTAATACGGGCTCAATGAAGGTCGTCAGGAGTGGCGTTGACTTTCGGGAAGCAGGGGTCATACACGGCATATCTAACGTCCACCGAATTTGGCCTTTGCGCGAAAGATATTGGGATCGGTGAGTATGTCCAAAAGCACGACGAGTTAAGACTTAATATTGCGGCAGGGGCAACACCCATATCATTGTGTCAACTCTTCATGAAACTCACGTGTTTCGTTTTGAGGATAATCAGGGAACTATGATATCCAGCGTCGGGGACTCTGACAAGGGCTTCGTGACGTCTTCCCGGACGTTAGCTGTCTCCAATATTCAACGGCGGATTCCAAAGGATGGATCAACGCCTTCGACATACGTCGATTCCTCTTTGGTGGTTCAGGTCGTGCCTGAGGGTATACTCCTCCTGAACTACGATCCGGCTTTGCGAGAGTATACACGGGTAGGCCAACTTTGGGCCCTGGACAAATTTGCGGATGGCAACGCGGGCTGGGCTGGTCGGGAAATCGTGGCTGGCGACATCAATGCAAGTCAAGTCGTCATTGCGCTCAATCATGGTAGATTGGTACTTCTCACCCTCGACGGCGACCGCTTCCTTAAGCAGCGGGTCCGAGAGTTTGTGGAGCCTGCACCTTACGATTGCAGCGCGGAGATTTCAGCTGTGACATGCCTACCGCTAGACACCACCAAGGCGTACGCTGTTAACATCGCTGTCGGGTTCTGGTTGTCGAAAACCGTCAAGATTCTCTCACTTTTGGAGGCGGGTGTCATGAAAGATGTCTGCCAAACGAATGAACTTCCAGCTGCTCCTCGTTCTCTGTTGTTGTATAACTTCACGGGCGAACCTGGCGGAAATATCCAGCAATTGCATCCCCACCTCCTTATCGGCCTCGTCGATGGTTCCGTCGCAACGTTCCCCTTTAGAAACGGAGCCTTAGGAGAACAGAAACTCATTTCTATCGGCACTCTCCCCGTGACAATGCACAGTTGCCGTGTCAGGGATCGTTCGACAGTCTTTGCCTGTGGAAGTCGAACCTCGATCCTGTTCTGGGAAAAGGAGCGTTTGCAGCATTCTCCCTTGATGCTGAAGGTTTTTACCCATCCCCTGCCATTACCATCTGGTACTAAACATATACAGGACGTCAGCGCTGCTGCAGAGGTAAACACAGGAGCATATCCTGCATCGGTGATATTAGCTAGTCCGGATTCCCTTGTCATCGGAGCGGTGGCGAATTTTGATAAGCTTCATATTCGCTCAGTATGTGTGGCTACACCCATCCCACCACAGTCCTCTGTTCTGATGACAAGCTAGATTCCTCTGGGCTATAACGCCCCCCGTCGGATCGTTCACAGTCCATCTTGGGGTATCTTTGCCGTTGCCTGCGTAAAGCCCACGCCTGTTCAGATTGGACAGGCAGAAATTCTCACTTCCTCTGTGCAAATTTATAATCACACCTCGTTTGAGAGTCGGTGGCATTTCATCATTGCATCGTAGATTACTGACTGCAGCGCACGCAGAATTGAGCGAATTGGAAGTCGAACAGGGCGAAGAAGTGACCGCGTTGCATGCTCTAACGACGACGCTTTCGGGTATGCCCGCGTCTTTCTTGTGTGCGGGTGTCACAGTATATGATGATGGGGAACGTGAGCCATCTGAAGGGCGGCTTATGCTTCTCAGAACGAGCGGTTCGCGAGCAAACCTGCAGGTAGTGGCATCTGTCGAAACCAAGGGCTGCGTGTACGCGATCACATCTGTGGATGAGGCGATCCTCGCTGCTGTCAATAGTTCAGTGAGTAGCGTTCCGAGATGTTTGTTGGCGGACGTAACCGTTGGACTTTCTAGGTTGTCGTCTACAAACTCGAAATATCTCAAAGACAAGAGGTTTCTGTCACGCAATCCGCGATTTTCAATCACAACTATTTGATCACCACCTTGGTATCCCGAGGCAACCAACTTTTGGTCGGAGACGCACTTACTTCTGTCTCGCTGCTCAAATTGAATGGGACTCAAATCGAGCCCATCGCCAGAGACTACGGGTCGTTGTGGCCGACGTGTGCGGAGATGTTCGACGACAACAGCATTATTGGAGGAAATGTAAGCATTGGTGTGTCTGGCGTCCCCGCTCCAAGTTCACGCCAATCTCCAGAGCGATTACAACCTGTTCGCATTCCGACTCCAGGTGAACGATAAACTGCTTGAACGGGAAGGACATTATTACCTTGGCGAAATCGTGAATAAGTTCTTGCTTGGCAAGTATCGCACAACCTGCTATCTGGACTTAATATTCACCTTACCATCAAGGTGCCCTCGCTTCCCATGATATGTCGGCTGATCTCCCGATGACGCCCAGACAATTGTTCTTGACTCCGGCTGGGCAAATTGGCGTTATAGTTGACCTAACTGACGATGAGCTATCGCTTCATATGACGGCTTTACAACGAAATTTGTCTACTTTCTACGAACACAAGACTGGTATAACCCATTCCAAGTATGATTTACTCTTCATCAAGCGCATGTGTGACTGAAATCTTCTATAGGTATCGTGCACCAAAGAACAACACAGGTCGGAGTGACCTGGACGCAACGTCCGTTGGCTTCCTTGATGGAGACTTCCTAGAGTTATTCTTGCATTGTATGGTTGACGATCAGTCACTCAAGCAGATCATGGAGGGTGGGTCTGAGCCCGAGCGGCTGACGATCACGCCAGAACGATTACAGAAGGTGTTGGAAGGATTGCAAAGTTTGCATTGATATGATTGTCCATGATACGTGTATTCCAAGAGAGGCATCCAATATGTATCTGCACTTCATGCAACGGTGACGAGTCACCCAGTCAGTCGAAAAATAACGATAAGAAAACGAAATCAGAACCATAAACCGGTAAGATATTGGGTCATCATGTCAAGAAATGATACCGACTGTAACCGCACATTCGTGGCTACCTGGTCTTCAGATACTCGCGGAGCGAAGTAGAAACCTGACGTCAGGACGAGGTAACTATGGATTGTATTGAGTTAGCAAGTGACGTGTGTAAGTGTGAAGAGGGTTATACCTGAGGATCAGGATACTGCCTCGATGATAATTACTCCTGGCTTCGATATAAGTGTAGGTCATGAGGAATACGGCAAGGATGATGACTACAACGTCCCAGCGCGGGAAAATGAGGCTACGGCGGCCAAGTACGCGTAAGTTCTCAGGAGAGATAGGCATAATGGACATACGTGAACGAGTAGGCTATTTCGCCCATCTTCTCAGGAGCATACCAGGCGGAAAACGCGACCATGGCAGGAATTTGGAGGAGACACACTTGGAGAGCATACGCGGATCCAATCTCCATACTGTTACGATAATTGTCGTCGGAATGACAGCAGGGAGACATTGAACAAATACATACCTCAGTGCAATGTTTCCATTGAGAGCGAATGAGATGGCGTTCATGAACTCCGTGGTGTTGGGAACAAGAGCAAACAGAGTGATACCAAGGAACTTCTCATCAATACCCGAGCCTTCCAAAACAAAATCAACAACATCAACAAGAAGCTCTGAAAATTCCAATCAGCTATAGCAGAATCCTCCCTTATTCGAGACGCACCTGCGATGATTGCATACAGAGCAGTACACGCAAGCAACACGGCAGCGCTGGTCATCCTACTCCATTCGGGTGCCTCATGTCCGCCGTGCCCGCTGACACCAGTATCCGTGTCACCTGCTACAGATGTCCTAAGACGCGCCGAAGAGATACCCTGACTTTGTTGGTGTCTTAACGCGCTGACCGTGGCAACTGCGACAGCGCGAGTAAAATCATCCTTGGTCAGGCTCTCAGGTAAATGAGTGTTTTTGATCGCCAAATCCACACTCTCCACGAGCGGTGTGAAGTTTTGGGTCATGGGCGGGGTTGCGTAAGACACACGTCTCAACGATGGCGATACAGGCGGCCGGGGTTGTTGCTGAACCTGGGAGGACTCAACGGGTTTGGCCGCCAGGGTCGGACATTTGGAAGGGTCGTCGGTCTCGACACCTGGAACATTTGCACGCGAAGGGCCTTCGCGAACAGTAGGTTGTGTCAGTCCATTATAAGTGCGCTGATGCCCGGAGAAACGGTGTGTAGGTGGAACATCGAGGGAGTGCAACAGTGGTTGAGGGTTTTGCCAGATCTGGGAAGCATGAGTACGTAGAGAGAACCACAGTCCAATGAGGTATGACTGAATAACATCAATGAGCAATTATAGGTTTGGACGAAGTCAACGCGATGCCTACAAATAGAAGGATCACCGCACAGAAGTACATCAGACTCTTGACGGTCGACTGATAGAAAGGATCTTCGACGGGATCGGGATGTGTATAGTAGCAATGATCGCATTTCCAGTTAGGATCGCTTCCGTCAGGGCCATCGGGACACCCACGGCAGATCAACTGGAACTACATAGAGCTCGATGTCAGAATGGGAAGACGAAGGTACTAAGAGCACTTACATTTCCATATATCTGGTAAAACAGTGTCGGCGTAAGGGTACCGATGAAGGCCATGATCAGCATCATGCTGGTGACTCCCGCGCTCTTGGCGTTAAACTTTTGTTCCTTCTTCCTCAGTGCACCAGCGCACATACTCGTGCCCGGCATCAGGAGAACACCTGCGAGCAGGCTGCCTACGATCGATCCTTCTACGAGGTGACCTTTACCCTGAGTAAGAGCAATGCCATAAAGGATAACCTCGATGAAGGAACCAAAGGTAGCATTGATGACCGCACCCATCCCGATAGAAGACTGGGCTGAGATAGAGGCGACAGCCATGCCAATGAAATACGAGAGGGGTATCACACTAGCGAGGCTGAGGATGAATATAAGTGCTCGAGACGTGAGGAAGGCGAGTATTGCTGGAACGTGTTCCGTGCGCTCGACCAAAGGGAGTAGCACGAAGCCGTCGAATATGACAAAGAATACAAGAGGGAGGAGGTTGATGAAGATGATGTTGACTCCACCAACAGTGTACTTGTAATATTTCCACCCTATCGCGCGGTATACGCACAGAAGTACCGTTGACTTTGTTGAGCCCACAGCAGAGGGTGCCGTTTGGCCCTGGGACAGTCGAGGATGCTTGACAGAGTACGCAACTTGAGCTTGGGCTGAAGAACCAGGGATATTGGTTGGCAAGGTGGCTGAGGAATCGGTCGGCGCAGTGGAAACGACGACCACGGGGGGCGGGGAGCAGAATCGAAGTCTTGTGGGGTTGGCGACTATGTACTTGATCAACGCCCAATTCAACTTCGCCATTGGGATGGTGATTATGAGTGCCCAGCAAGTAATGCAGGTCAAGAGCATAAGAGGTGCGATCACGACGGAAAACGCGGCCCAGAATGCAGTGCGTCCTAGCCAATCATCTGATACTCTTTGGTATGCATCGGTAGATGCTGTTGGCGAAGGTGCAGCGCCGTAAGACTTTGCGGGAAGTATAATATGACGCTCTTGGACCGTTGGTAAGAGGAAGGTTCCCTCGTGTGGGGAGTGGGCACGCGCATATGACTGAGCTTGATGAGGGGAAAGAGGGGTGATTGTAGAGGTCCTAGATAGTGAGGCTCCGTTCCTGTCGCCATTCTCCTCTAGGTGATTTTCCTCGTCGACACCGTCTTCGCTATCTCCCTCAACATATTTACCAAAGGGCCAGGCAAGATACCAGCCTATGCCAAAGACCAGGGTAGAGTATCTGTGGCCCCCCAAAGGCACGATGTAGAGAACGGCGGAGATAGTAAAGCACACAATGGCCAACCACCAGCCGAAGGTGACAACCCAGAAAAGATTTCCGGGTAACAGATGCTGTTCTGCTTGTGCTGATGGGATCGAATGAAGCGCAGCGTCTGCATTGCGGGTGATGGATCTGGATTTCTTGTACAATGCGGGTTTCCAGATACGCAAACCGAAGGGGTGCTCGACATTGATAAGGGACTGGCGGTCTTTGAGTGTGATGGGGTCGTCGGCCTCTCGAGTCAATCCACTTTCTCCGCTGTCAGGACTTTCGTCCGGGGTGTCATCAACAGCAGCCTTTCCCCGGGAATGACTCCTTGGGCGCGGAATCCCTGGTGCCTCACGAGCGTGATTCTCGGAGTCTTCCTCCTCTTCCTCCTCTTCCTCCCCGTCATCCTCCTCACTGAGCGCCACAGTCTCTTGAAAACCTCTCGTGTTAGCTCCCGTGCTGCTTCGACTGCTACTTCGGGCCCTCTCAATGGATGAACTGGCCGACATATTCGCGGGGTAGTGGGATTGGCGCGACGTGGGTGAAGCCGGGCGATTCTGCGGGGGGAAGTAGGAGGTACCTTGATGATGGTGCTGGGGAACCTCCCCAGCAGACCAGTGCGAACTGTGGCTGCGACTGCGGTGCAAATGAGATGGTTGACCCTGCGCTATCGGCGTGGGGGTAGTAGAGCCTGGCGATGAACCCCAGTTATCGCCGTCATCCTGCCCAGCACCAGAAGGCTCTCTGGTGTTCATAATGAATCTGAAACTGGACAGGCAAACAACAGGCTTGAGCTTGAGCCTCTGGCGTTGTGTAGCGCAGACCAAGAGTCAAATTTGGTCGGGTCTGACAAAGTGGCTCAAAGGAGTCAATATTCAATATTCAATCCTCGACGCGGCAAAGCCTTCGCCGGTGTGTTTGTGCGCTACATAAATGCAACAGACAAGAAAATCCCATAATCAACGTATCATATACAGTGGTCCGCAGTGTAGGTACGATTAAAGAAAGCAACTGTAAAACACGAAGAAAGGCAGTCAAGGACTCTGATAAAGGGGGCCACCTCCGAGTCACTTCCTTAACAACTTCTCCCGCAGCTCGGCACCCTTCAACTGAGCTCGCAAATACTCCAGACGGTCCTGATAACGAGCAGTCACTTCTTGACGCCGACGTCGGAAATCGGACAGCTCAGCCTCCAGAGCACTCATTTCCGCATCCTCGTCCGTCGAGGACATTGGGCCGAACTTTGTTAGGCTAACGCTCGAAACGCTATCTAGCTCACGCAAACGAGCATGGGTGAGCGCTGGGGATGTAGCAAAAGGTTGTGGAAGAGCCCGTGATGACAAGGATGACATGGACCTTTTCCGGTTGGCTGCCGTGGGGGCTGATAGTGGACCGGTTGTCCGGAGGGACGGGTTAGGACGGTGGGAGCGTGGCTGGGAAACGTTGGTTCCATACGAGGTGGTGGACCGAAGGGAGAGGCCATCAGCATCGGAGCCATGGTATGGGGTTCCCCGACCCGATGTACTACCGCCGGCGGTAAGGAACGAATCGTTAAAGTCTCCGCCATTCCTGCGACTCATGGTTGATATCGACGGCGAGCGTGGTAATGGTGCATGTCCAGGCGTATGCTGACCCCGGGTCAGTGCACTCAACTCGAGGCCGTTGAAGGCATCAAGAAGTCTCCGGCCTTCAGCCTCTATTGCCTCTATTTCAAGGCGGATGTCCTGAGACGATTTCACTTTCTCGTCGTCTGGCGACGGATCGCTGGTAAGGATTGAGAGGGAGTGTTTTGATTCTGGGGTATAAATGGGAAAGGAGGAAGGGGGAGTTTCAGTTCCAAGTCGACGCATACTTCGGGAGAGAGAATGATACGAGGCGCTACCGAGTAGACGATGCTCGGTACGAGATGGCGTCGACACTGCACTACGATCGTGGGGAGATTCTTGTCTTCGCGCTGAACTGTCAGCTCTCAACTCTTGGGGTATAGCTCGCCGCTTAAACGGGTTTGATGCCAAGGAACCAAGCGACAATGTGCTTGACGACTCGCTGATGGTGCTACCCTGTACCGAGATAGCACTGATACGACGGCTGCTCCCACGCTTGAACAGGTTGGACATTGCTGATGAAACTGAGGCCTTGGAACGAACCGAAGGAGTTCTGCGGGATTTGACCTGAAATTGGGGTGGTACATAGTTGTCTGCGTTGAGTTGGGATGCTGGACAGAGAGTAACTCTGAGCCCGAATGTTGAACAGGAGGAAAGGACAAAGCTTGATTACCTCGATGAGGAGACCTACTATGAGAGCCCAAAGAAATGACAGGATTCTCCGCTGGAACCGAACTACCGCTAGCTAATCGTTCGAATATGTTCTGACGTAGCAGACGGTATTCTTCGTCGCTGAACACGAGGTGAGTCGAGAGGTCCAACAGAGTTTACTGTATTGACAGGGCAAGACTTACTTGAGTAAACCTTCGGCATTGGCTGCTGCCAATTCATTGAGGCGTTGTGCGAGAGTCGATCTGTCCCGGAACGTAAATCGCCGATAGACTGTAAGGGAAGACGAAGACAGACGTTATTGCATCAGTGTGAGCTCGAGGGGCCGACCTAGAGCCCGGCTGTTCAAGGGGTCGAAGTGGGGAACGCGGCGAATGATTCAAACTCGACCGAGGTTGAGGGTCCTTCTCTCCGGCCCTGAGTGATCGGCCGCCAACAGTTGAGAGCTGGGGTGAGGAGATGCTGTTTGGAAAAGCCCGCTCCTTCCCTTTGTATTTACCATACTGAAATACGGTGAGCGACAATAACTTATAGACTGAACGCAAGATGTACTGACGAATCGGGAACGGATGACCTGGACCACAGACCTGTCATCATGAACGAAACTGCCAGTATCTTCTGGTCTCCGAGATGAAAAGAAGCCCATTTCCGCTGGACGTCGGCCTCGTCTGGTATGTCAAAAATCACCTTATTGCCAACGTCGACTGTCAGAGCCCTTGTGGCATTCCGGAGGGAAATGGGGGTAAAAAGCGGTGCCAGAGGGTTCAGTGATCATTTCGACAGATGAAACAAGATAGACTTCTGACACTCTGACCAGTGACATGCTCGCGTAGAAATCACGTAGCCTTTCATGTTCCCTCTCCGTGTCAGAAATTCCGTCCCAAAGCTGTTCCATTCGGTCAGCTATGGGCACTCAATCAAACACTTCGTCGGCGCAAGGTACTCGTCCGTTGCGCCTGGCATTCCACCACCCCTGGACGGGGTGAAGGTGCTCGATTTAACAAGGGTCTTGGCTGGTCCAACATGCTCGCTGCTCTTGGCAGACTTGGGCGCAGACGTTATAAAAGTAGAAGAAATATCCAGGGGAGATGATACCCGTGAGCCTCCCATCATTGGATTTCATGCTCCTTGACGCGACTCGATAATCTTTAGGCTCATGGACACCTCCATTCGCCCCTGTGCCCAATGATGCACCCGAAGAAGCCACCCACCTCCCACCAGAGTCGGCTTACTTCCTTGCGGTAAATAGGAACAAAAGATCGATCACAGTCGACTTTAAGCGAGCCGAGGGCCTTGAAATCCTGCATAGACTTGTAAAGTCCTCAGATGTCCTGGTGGAAAATTTTATCTCTGGCAAACTTGCTTCCCTTGGTCTTGGTTGGGAAGATTGTAAAAAAGTCAATCCTCGGCTCGTGTATGCCTCGGTCACTGGTAAATAGTCCTCCGCGCAATCTGCTGATATCCTCCCTCTAACGATTTCGCAGGCTATGGGCAAACAGGACCCTATCGTGAAGCTGCAGGCTACGACGTCATAATTGAAGCTGAGGCTGGCCTGATGCACATGTCAGCTTGTCGTTTACCTCTTCTTTTTTTCTGTCTTTTAATCCATCACAGTACAGGCGAGCCTGATCGCCCTCCGTCCAAAGTCGGGGTTGCTGTCACCGACATTATGACTGGTCTATACGCACATGGAGCCATCCTCGCAGGATTGCGTTCCGTGAGCCAAACCGGTCAAGGGGTATGGATCGACTGTAATCTATTCGAGACGCAGGTCAGTGCACTTTTGTGTATTTGACCTCTCACCTGAGATCGATTCAGCTCGCAGGGCTTGCAAATATCGCTTCCAATTACCTCATCGCGGGCCAAGAGGCATCTCGGCACGGAACTGCGCACCCTTCCATTGTGCCATACCAAGTCTTCCCGTGCAAAGACGGCTTCTTAATGATTGGTGCAGGCAATGACAAACAGGTAACCCCTCTCAATACACGTGTCTACGTAGCGACTGACTAACTTCACACAGTTCAGGCTTCTTGCTACCGTCATCCTCCAGAAGCCTGAACTCGCCGATGATGAGCGCTTTTCGACAAACACTGCTCGGGTTGCGAATCGCGGCGAACTAGTCGACATAATCACTACAGCTCTGAAACAACAAGACAGGGATTACTGGATAGAACAACTCAGCGGGATCGGGTTGGTCTCATTCGACATATTCACATCGAATTGATCATGACCCTTCCCAGTATCCCGTTTGGACCAATCAATAATATCAGCCAGACATTTGCGCATCCTCAAGTTATTGCCCGCGAGTCCATGGTGGAAATTGATGTACGTGTTTCACCCCTACAACGTGTTCTTGGGCTCGACTGCTTGTCGGAGTAGCATCCACGTGCAGGAAAAATTCGAATGGTCGCGCCACCTGTTACCTACAACGGCAAAAGGATGCCAGTGAGGCGACCACCACCTTGGTTGTCACAACATACCACGGAGGTATGTTTGCCACACGCATGTCCTCGTTGCTACTGAATCGCGAATGGGCGCTCGGCAGGTTTTGCAGGAGTTAGGGTATTCCATCAATGAAATCGCGAAGCTGCGTGCTTTAAAGGTGGTGTAACATGTGTTGCTGTGGTAAAGAAATGGGGTACTGGGTATACGATGCTGTGGCACGAGGAAGCCACGATGGTCGGTGAAACAGTAGCCTACGGTAGCCTAGCGTATGATCGGAGGTCCGCTGTGGGTTGTATGGTAGGGAATTGTAATATGGTGTCTGTATTTGCAATCGGACGGAGGAGTCGTAGGAAGTTCCGAGTATAGAAATGGGCAATGCAGTGATGATCTCAAGGTCGATAATCAGTCGGCTGTCCACTTATGTACTTGGGTCCGGGACTGATCCTTTGGGCCCATCTGACTTATAGCCTATTTCATTCCCTGTTCTTGTGACTCTCCCCCCCTGCTGTCCTTCATTCTTCCGTCCTTGCCATGTCTTCTCGTTTCGCAGACTCAGCGACGATGCGGAATCGCTCTCCAATCTACCACGACGAAAGCTCTAAGCGGCCCCCTCCGTCCCCGTCCAACAAGGCCCCACCACCAAAGAAACTCGACCCTAAATCTCGCACCGTTTCCGAAGAACCCTGTCCGCCTCCTTCTAAGCTTCCTCTCGCTGGTGTCGCAGAGTCACCCACAAACTCATGTACAGACAAGGTACGTCATTCCCTTCAGTAGGATCCTCCATCGTCTCCTCCAAATGTTCCAGCTGCGAAATGCTAATCAATCTTTACATTCACCACAAGTCCTCTAACAATCGGGTCGTGGTTGATATGACGGTATTCGGCCAGATACTTGAGTTGGACGAGGGGGACGACCGCGAATTTTCTCAAAGCATGGTCCAAGATTACCTTGGACAAGCGGAGGCGACTATAAAGCTCATGGATGACTGCTTGTACGTCGGTCAGTTGCCATATGGTGACCCGATTTCTGACTTGCGAATAGCTCAAAGCAGGAGCTAAGCCAACTCGGCACGCATGGCCACTTTCTCAAAGGCTCGTCCGCCGCATTGGGAGTCGTCCAAGTGCAAGAAATATGCGAGAAGATACAACATCTGGGTAATCGAATTGACCCGGATAAGGAGTTGGATAAGGAGTCGGGAATCAAGATGTCAGCAGACGATGCGTTTGCGAGGATCAAGCCGTTGTTGACCCGGCTGCAGGACGAGCATGCGACAGCGGCAGAATGTTTGAAGAAATTCCACTAGGGGTCTAAGCACTGAGCACCCTGGGCATTCATCCAAGGGGTCTCCCGAAGGTTACATCATTGCCATCCGTCGAAGCGTGCCCAGACTAAGGGTGCTCAAAGCATGCACATGAGACATTCGCAGTATCGGAGCAGAGTCTGGTACTTTCTGCGAACGAGAAGGCTGTATCATTTTTGTACTCTGACCATTTATCCCCTTGTTTGTTGTTCGCATTAGCTTACTCTCACTCGGCTGTTTCATTACATACGCTTTAGTTCCTGCTACTTAAGTATCTGCCAAGACGACGCTGTGTATGTTTTAACGTTCAAGTTCAAGCTCTGATTTCGCATCAAGTCATCAGACATCGATCCGCTGCCACCCGTCCCAAATTTGAGGCGAGGTTCCCGAACTTTGGCGACCGGGCGGGTCCGATACTATAAAGTACTGTATTGGAGATCACGAGATTGTGATCGTGTGCGCGCGAGTCGCGACGCGGCTTGACCAGAGCGATGAGCCAGAATGATCTCGTACTCCCTACCCCGGGGCATTTTCCTGCCTTTCCATACGATCCACCTTATTCCATACAGACAGACCTCATGAAACATGTTTATTCTTCAATCGAAAAGGGACATGTCACTATCGTGGAAAGCCCCACCGGAACCGTACGCAGCTTGTGCAGCAGTCTCCATCCTGGCTGACGCTTCTTCAGGGAAAAACTCTAAGTCTCCTCTGTTCAAGCCTATCATGGCTCACTGACGAGAGGGAGAGAGCGCGCATAGGTCAGATATCCCAGAAACCCATGCAAAGCAGCGGTAAGTTTTCGTCCGTGCCCTGTGAAAAGTATAACAATATCTGACCACCGCGTTGCTGCCAACGTGAATGACAGAACCTGCGTGGGTTTCTGCTCAGGCTGTCCAGATACGACAAAGAGAGCTCGAGACACAGGATCGCCAGTACGAGGAAAGGCTAGCAAAGGCGAGAAAGACTGAAGCGCGTCTGAGAGCTTTAGCAAAAGCAAGAGTGATGAAGCGTCAGGTATGGCATCTCATGTCCGAAGGGATGATACCTGATACCTAAGAGTAGCGTGTGCCCTCTAGCAGTACTAAAAAACTCGACGAAAACGACGACGACGTGTTCCTTCCCGACTCCGAGGCAGAAAACAAGGAAGACAACGTTTCTCCTGCCGTACGTGCACTTATGGCAAAGTGGGTTATTTGGTTAAGCCATGGATCGCACTCATTTCCATTGTCAGGATGAACAAGGTCGCCTCGAATTATGCATGGCATGACATACCCGAGCCAACGTGCACCAAAGTCTATTACGCCTCTCGCACACATTCCCAGTTGACCCAGATTATTCCCGAACTCCAAAAACTTAGATTCAATCACGTCTCATACGGTCAGCATTCTTCCCAGGATGAAACGTCTTGCCCCATACTTCCATCAAATCTGAGGAAGCGAACCGTTGATTTATATGAAGAAGAAGACTACGGTGCTGATCAACGGCAGTGGAGAGCGGTCTCTCTTGGGTCACGTCAGCAGCTCTGCATTAACGATGATGTCCGATCGACGTCTGGCGACTTGGATGAGAAGTGTCGGGAGTTACTTGACGGTGAGGATCGATGTGTGCGTTTGATCCCGCCATCTAATTACGAATTTAGGACGCGCGGAGACACGGTGTCCGTATCTTCCGTCAACTGAGGACCAGTCACTGATGTTTGACTTTCGGGATCAAATATTGGTTTGTTTCTGCCCCAACATCTTGAATGATATTGATATTTTTCTTGTAGGCCTACCCAAAAGACATTGAGGATCTCGCAGAGGCTGGATACAACGCCAAAATTTGTCCTTACTATGGCTCTCGAAAGGCCATCCCTCAAGCAGAGGTTCGCTACATTGCATGCTCTGTAGCGCCATTAACGATAATTCCCAGCTTGTGACGCTGCCATACAATCTTCTACTGCAAAAGACAGCACGAGAAGCCATCGGCATAGACCTTTCAAATCAGATTGTCATAATCGATGAAGCCCATAGTAAGGAACCCCCTCCTATACTCCGTGCATGAATACACTCAGTAGACTTGATTCCCACTCTCCTCTCATTATCGAGCGTCCGAGTGACATCTCATGTGCTCTCCACCTCAATCAAACAAGTCACGGTTTACTATGACAGGTTTCGAACGCGTCTTGCTACGATACATGGACTTCATCTCAAACGGCTCATCAGCTACCTGAATGCGATGCAGCGGGTCATGGAAGAGTGGAGATCGACCAAGCCAAGTCCTGGACCTTCCGACGTGAGAACCGAAGTTTTCACCGTTTCCGAATTCACGCAGAGGCTTGGACGAAAGGCCGAGGGCATAAATTTACTCGAAATTGAAGCATACCTGAAGCGGACGAAAGTAAACTTGATGGCTTCTCACTCAAGCATTTCTTAATGATACGATAGATCGCGAGAAAAATCTCTGGATATGCTGATGTGATCTCAAGTCGAGAGAATCAAAGTACGTTTCCACATGTCCCCTGAAGGGCCGTCTGACAACATCACAGACTCTAAGAAACAACCATCGGCCCGGGCTACCCCGCCACTCCATCTAGCAGAAGCATTCATGCTTGGTCTCGCCGGTGCCAGAGAAGGTCCTTTTACTCTACCTCAGGAGGACATACTCTGATAACCAGCGAACAGACGGGCGTATCATATTCACCCACGGGCATTCAGAAGAGCTGGAGATGAAGTATCAGCTTCTCAATCCTTCCACAACGTTTCGCGAAGTGGTGGAGAGCGCTCGTACGGTCATTTTGGCCGGCGGGACTATGTCACCCGTAGGCGTCTTGTGGTCGTCCGTGGCTTGTTAGCTGATGAATTGACCAGATGCCAGACATAATTGCGCAACTATTTCCATCCCTTCCCAATGAGCGACTAACGACTTTCTCCTGTGGCCACATCATTCCACGATCGCATGTTCGGGCGTTATGCGTCACCAGGGGTCCGGCTGGTTCCACATTGGAGTTCAAGTATGCACACCGTGCCGATCAACGCATGCTCAGTGAACTAGGGCAACTCATCCTAAACCTCTGCAACGCCGTCCCTGGGGGGATGGTGGTGTTCTTCCCGTCATACTCTTCTCTGACACTTGCACAGGAAGCTTGGAACGTGACGAAACTGATGGACAAGTTCGTGGCGAAGAAAATGGTTTGTTTCCGCGTGTCTAGGAGTATGACCAGAGGCAGCTCAATCATGGGCCCTGCAGGTATTCTTGGAACCGCAAGCTAGTGGTAGCGTTGAGGCTATCTTACGAGATTATGCCAACGCAGTGCAACCTTTGGTCCGTGTCGCCCTCAGGTTACTTGCTGGCCACCTCGCTAACAGGCTTCTAGTCGGCCGACACGTCCGACAAGAGGACTGGCGCCCTTCTCTTTGCTGTCGTGGGCGGGAAGCTCTCTGAAGGTCTTAACTTCACAGATGATCTCGCTCGGGCTGTCGTCGTCGTCGGACTTCCCTTTGCCAATAAAGGTTCCCCGGAGTTACAAGAGAGGATGCGCTATGCAAACGAAATGGATGCGAAACTAATCAAGAAAAGGAACCCCGGGGCGAAAGACGCTGCTTCGGAGTTGTATGAGAACATGTGTATGAGTGCGGTCAATCAGAGTATTGGTGTGTTCTGATATTTCCTGGTCCCCAACCATATTCACTGGCTTATAGGCCGAGCCATTCGTCACCGCATGGACTGGGCATCACTCATTCTCGTGGACCAGCGTTACGGTTCTTCAAGCATCCAGAATAAATTGCCAGCGTGGATTCGAAGTGACATTACTGTGTGTGACACATTTGGACAGACGATGAAGCATCTCCGAGATTTCTATCGAGAGCGGAAAGGAGGAAGAGTCATTCCCGTCGAGATAGAATCCAGTAATGTATGATAAATGTATGCAATGTACCATTGGTGCTACGAGAATCAACCAGGACATAAGCGGCGAGTACGGTCGCCGACACTCGGTTACGGAGCCGTCGGCGGCCTGTTCCGGCAAGTGGGTGGTTACATAATACTTCCACCCAGCTTCGCGCCAGAACTTCAGTTGTCTCGAACGCCCACTCATATAATTCTTCTTGCTTTTTCGTCTTGCCAGTCATGCTTTCGAGGCAAGCGATTAGGCGGTTTCCTGATGTCCTGCGAGGTGGTGCTGGGCGTATGCCCGCTATGGTGGCACACCGCACCTTAGCGACAGCAGTTCCTCCTTCGCCCAATGACCCGTTCGCGAACGGCACGAGCGCGCACTATGCCGAGGAAATGTATAGACACTGGAGACAGGATTCGAGATCGGTCCATGCTTCATGGGACGCCTATTTCTCGGGAATGGAGCATGGCCTACCCAGTGCCAGCGCGTTCTCCCCCCCTCCTGGTCTAATCGCTCCTCCTGCCGATGGTGCACCAGCCCTTCATGCAGTAGGAGGTGCAGAGCTGGATGACCATCTCAAGGTACAGGCTGTGTTTCTATTCTTCTTCGTTTTCTGAGGTTTTTCTAGGTGCAACTCTTGGTCCGTGCCTATCAAGTCCGCGGACACCATATCGCAGAACTAGATCCTCTCGGCATTCTTGATGCTGATCTCGCCGACGTCCATCCTCCCGAACTCGAGCTCAGCCGTTACGGGTTCACCGAACGTGATCTCGACAAGCAAATTGCCCTTGGACCTGGTATCCTGCCTCACTTTGCCACGGAAGATAGAAAGTCAATGTCGCTGCGAGACATCATAAAGACCTTGAAGCGCATTTATTGTAAGCTCCCTCATTTATCATATCGACTGGGCTTTAATCCCCGCCAAGGTGGTGCCCTCGGTATTCAATACGTCCATATTCCTGACAAGGAACAATGCGACTGGATTAGAGAAAGGGTCGAAATCCCCAAGCCTTGGAACTATACGCTGGATGAGAAGCGCATGATTCTCGATCGACTCATTTGGTCTGAGTCCTTCGAAAAGTTTATCGCAAGCAAATACCCCAACGAAAAGAGATTCGGGCTAGAAGGATGTGAGGCACTCATCCCGGGTATGAAGGCCCTCATCGACCGGTCGGTCGATCATGGTGTGAAGCATGTCACTATTGGTATGCCTCATCGTGGGCGTCTCAACGTTTTGGCGAACGTCATCCGCAAGCCTATTGAGGCTATTCTCAACGAGTTTTCGGGTTCCGAGGCGGACGACTCCCCAGCCGGCGACGTCAAGTATCACCTGGGTGCTAATTACGTCCGCCCCACTCCATCTGGGAAGAAGGTTTCCCTTTCCCTTGTCGCCAACCCGTCCCACCTCGAAGCCGAAGATCCAGTCGTCCTCGGCAAGACTTTCGCCATCCAGAACCTAGAAGGTGACGAGACTACTCACAATACTGCGATGGGTGTTCTCCTTCACGGAGACGCTGCGTTTGCAGGGCAGGGTATCGTCTACGAAACGATGGGATTCCACAATCTACCGAACTACGGAACTGGCGGCACTATTCACCTTATTGTCAACAACCAGATCGGTTTCACCACTGACCCACGTTTCGCTCGCTCGACTCCCTACCCATCTGACATTGCCAAGTCTATCGACGCCCCCATTTTCCATGTGAACGGCGACAACGTCGAGGCGGTGAATTTTGTTTGCCAGCTCGCCGCGGATTATCGCGCCAAGTTCAAGCGTGATGTCGTAATCGACATAGTTTGTTATCGCCGTTACGGTCACAATGAAACAGATCAGCCCAGTTTTACTCAACCCCGAATGTACCAGGCTCTCGAGAAGCAGCCTACTCCATTGACTCAGTACTCGAAGTTCCTGGTTGGGCGCGGTACCTTCACAGAAGCAGACATTGAAGAACACAAGAAGTGGGTGTGGGGAATGTTGGAGAAGGCTGCGGGTGCTGCGAAAGACTACGTTCCTACAAGCAAGGAATGGCTCTCTGCGTCCTGGCAGGGATTCCCATCTCCGCGTGAACTTGCGGAAAAAACCCTCCCTACCCGTCGCACCGGCTCTGACAAGGAAACGCTCGAGCGCGTTGGTAAAACTATCTCGCAGTGGCCCGCTGGTTTTACCCCACATCGCAACCTAGCCCGAATCCTCAGCTTGCGCGGGAAGACCGTCGAAGAAGGACGCAACATCGACTGGTCTACTGCAGAAGCTCTCGCATTTGGTTCCCTTGCTCTCGAGAAGGTCCACGTTCGTGTCTCGGGTCAGGACGTTGAACGAGGCACCTTCTCTCAGCGCCACGCTATGATCCATGACCAGGTCAATGAACAGCAATACGTTCCTCTCAACAATCTCGGTTCCAACCAGGCTCGGTTCGTCGTCTGTAATTCGTCCCTTTCCGAATATGGTACCCTTGGCTTCGAACTCGGCTATTCTCTCGTCTCTCCTAACTCGCTCACCATCTGGGAAGCTCAGTTTGGCGATTTTGCCAACAACGCGCAATGCATCATTGACCAGTTCATTGCTGCGGGAGAACGGAAGTGGTTGCAACGCAGTGGCCTCGTCATGAGTTTGCCACATGGTTTCGATGGTCAGGGGCCAGAACACTCGAGCGGAAGACTTGAGCGCTTCCTCCAGTTATGCGATGACCATCCCCAGATCTTCCCTACGCCTGAAAAGATAGAACGGCAGCACCAGGATTGCAACATGCAAGTCGTGTACCCAACGTGAGTCCTCTGAATAGGTGCTACTTCCACATCATTGACATTCTACAAGGACGCCGGCTAACTATGTAGGTCGTTTTGCCGAGATCGACAGTGCTGATACTGACAGCTATATAGTTCCATGTCCTTCGCCGGCAGATACATCGTGATTTCCGGAAACCGCTGATTATTTTCTTCTCGAAATCTTTACTGCGTCTTCCTCGAGCACGGTCGGACCTATCGGAGATGATTGGGGACACCCACTTCGAACGCTATCTGCCAGAACCTCAGCCAGAAAGCTTGGCACCGCCGGAACAGATTCGTCGCCACATTCTTTGCACCGGTATTTGTCAGCCAACTCTGGCATTTTCTATCGACTGATTTGTTCTTTTAGGTCAAGTCTACCATGCTCTCTTGCAGGAACGCGAAGAGAAGGGCATAAAAGATATCGCCATTAGTCGCATAGAACAAGTGTCACCATTCCCTTATGATCTTATCACGCCGCACTTGGACAAATATCCAAACGCTGATCTTCTATGGTGTCAGGAGGAACCGCTCAACAATGGAGCGTGGACGTATGTTGGGCCTCGCATACTCACTGCCGCGAATGAGACTCAATACCATCGGGGTAAATACCCATATTATGCTGGACGCCAGCCAACTAGCTCCGTTGCAACGGGTAGCAAGGTATGACGATGCATCTCTCAATCATTTTCGCACAAGAAAGCTCACATCACATATGAAGGCCCAACACAAGAAAGAGATTGAAGAATTTCTCACCGCTGCGTTTGCTGAGAAGTAGTGTATTGCTTTCGAAGTAATTCCCTCATGTTTAGGGCAGTCATGCGCGAGGACATGTGAGAAATGGAACTTCGTGTGAAAAATCCACATACTCCAGTAGCCACGGTCCTGAATTTCACACGCCACACCGCCACACTGTGTTGTCCCCACATACAGTCAATGATATGGTGCAAGACCAAGGACACCACATCCACAAATGAATGGTGCAATATCCAGCGGGTACGAGGGAGGCTCCCTGAAGCTCCCAGGTATGTTGGTCCGGAGAATAGCAGATTTCAGGCCGAAAAATGGCAAAATGTCAGTCCGAAAATAGCAAATTTGACAGTTTTACTGGGCGTGAAAGGCCAGATGTCTCTCCGCCTGATAGCAGATTTAGCAGCTGACCAAGGATCATATGTTCCTGGACCCGGAGGGGCCAGGTTTGTTTTCCATTAATGCTGGCGTGACGGCCCGTGGGATAGTAACATTGTGACTGAGATCACATCCCGCTATCGATCGGTTATCGATTCACCCTCATTCGCTTGTCGTCTTTCTGTCGTCTTTCTGTCGTCTTTCCTTCTGTGTGTCTTTCTTGTGACAACCCAACATCGTATCTGTCTGTCGTAACATGGTCGTTCATCCGTCGTGGACTGTCACCGAGGTTGATAATGAGGATTCACCGTCAACTGCTGTCGTCTCTGTCCGTCGTCTCTGTCAAAATTTTGAATTTATCCAGATGAATCAATCAGAGATCCCTATGATGAGGAGGTGGCCAGCAGGCCCAGTTATGCTCGTTAGGTTTCCTACTTTAAGCTGCTTGACTTGTCACTTTCCC
>JBBPLD010000030.1:0-178828 GCA_038089555.1 Chalciporus chontae
CGCGCAGCAGGGGTGGACTCGTCTAGACGGCGAGGCAGTGAGACTCATGGTAGGGGCGTGCTCGACACGTCATCGTTGAGGCCGCGTCAGCGTCGGTTCCGGACCGAGCTCGTCGTGGCTCCTTACAGTTTCGCCTCGGTTACCGACTTTGACTGTGGAGGAGACAAACTCTCGTTTCCCCACCCGGATCCGAACTCGCATCTTTGCGCAAAACAGTTTCAGAACCTTCTTCGTTGGTAGGTCGTACGCGATGAAGTCTACACCAGAACCCGATCGTCGTTTTACTACGACGTTTCGTGCGGAAACCAAATGCACAGGACGTACCTCTGAGGGAAATCAACTTGGCAGTCACGGTGGTCATGAATAGGGCTGAGGGCAGATTATGGAGTTGCTTGAACTTGTTGTGGGAGGTGAGGCCTTGAGGATCCAACCGCTGTCGATACGAGTTGATATAGACTCGAACGTCGGGACCGGTTACTCTACTACAGCGCACCTCCTGTTATCGGTAGGCTCCAGCATGACGCTGGGGCGTCTTGCACACACAGCTACAAAATGCTGTGGACGTGCATCACCGCGTCGAGGTATGCACGTGGTGTCTTCTGTGTAACGGTCAGGAGGGTCTGCTTTGATTGGACCTGGTGGACGAGACATGCACGTTCTGGAACTACCCTCGAATGACTCACATGATCGAAGGAAGTCGAGACTCGCCACGCAAGCAGGGGTGCCGAAATACAACTGCACTTAAAATTGTGCGATGGGAGGCTTTCTTCTTGTGAGCCTTCAGGTATGCCCCTGTTATGGTCAACTATTGTTGTGTTCATCTAGTCATTGGCTTGCATCAGGGCAAAACGACCTTCCTGCAAGTAGACTGATGATCCGGCTGCAGCATGCTATCGTCTCCTAACGCGGCGTGGAAGAAGGAGAAGAGATCATGGTTGATCTTCGTTTTATGGAAGATGGTGAGCATGCCACATCTCCGACACCGTCACTCAGGTGCAACCCAGGAGAAGGTGGCAGATAGTGCATATTTTCACAGCGGGATGCCGTTGCCATCGCCGCATCCATCCAGGCAGTTCGCGAGGTTTCCAAGGTTGTCTGCAATGATATTAACGTTGGTCAACAGCTTTACTAATAATGGTCTGGACGGGGTATCTGGTCGAGAACGCAGTGTGCTCAAACAAGGTTGACTGCCGGCGACGTCGAGCCTGGGACTTGCTCTTACTGCTGAACGTCAGGAAAGCACACATCACCTCGTGAGTTGATAGAAGAAGGCCAACCGATAGCGTAGATAGGAACAAATACATCCAAAAGACCAGTGAATTAACGCCTGTCTGTCTTCCCGCCCTTTCGTTTGCCAGCAAACAGATGCTTTGGCTACAGAACCCACCATCAGGTTTACGCAACCAAAGACACGGAGAAGCGAGCGAACCTTTTTAACTCTGATAGCACGATCACTCTCACCGGCCTTGGCATGCATGTTACGTTCACGTTGACCAAGGTTGCGTAGCCTGACGGCCTTGGACGCTTGCTGGATAAAACGTTAGATGAAGGGATCGCACGAAACACAGCGATGTTGTCATTTACCTGTTCATCCCGCATACCCGCAAGTTGACGGTTCGTCCGTGGCGCTCTTGGGTTCTTTGCAATGACAGCTCCAGAGTTACCCTTGGCACGTTTGCTGGTGGGTGGTTCCTCGCCATCGACGTCCATCCAATCGCCTTCGTCGCCGTGCTCGGCATCTTCCATATCCACATCCTCGTCCGCATCTGCCCACTTCCGTTTCGCCGCTTGTGCCTTGGCCAGCATGCCCGCGCGTGCCTGAATACTGCTTGGGTCGTATCCAGCTTTCTTGAGCTCCGTCGATAGCTCGCTAATCGTCCGAAGCCCAGCCGTCCGTGGAAGGCGAGCTTGATTCTTCTTCGACTTCTTGATACTTTGAGACTGTATCTTGTGGGAAAGCGCCTTCTGTGCTTCAATCTCTTCGCGCTCGTCGTCGGAATCGTACTGCAACAACCAGACTTTAGGATATGAAACGTCAAGTAAGGAAAGATGAATATACCATGTTTTCTTCGCTGTCATAGAAGCCCTCTGCTTCAAGTTTCTCCTCTTCACGTTCGAGTGCCTCGAGTTTCTCGGCGATATCAGGATCAATGAAGTCGGCAATGTTCTTGCCGTCCATGATTTCGGGAATGGTGTCGAACTTCCACTCAGGGTTTGCGAGCAGGTAGTTGGCTAGAGGTTCGATCAGTTCAATGACGATCATTCGGAGTAGATCGCCGACGACTTACTTTTCAAGTTGATGCTGAAGAGGCCATCATCGCGTTCCTCTTCCAGCTCAATATCTCGAAGAAGTGTTCTTTTATTAGGATCGTTCTTGTCGTACTGTTTGCGATCTTTCACAGCATCGGGGATGAAAGGTGCGCGTACGACCTCATCGCGATGGGCAGGTTGCGCAACATGAATACGGTTAATGACCGCGTTGATCTTGGTTCCTTTGAGTTTCGATTCGACACGGTGGGCAAGAAGGGCATCGCAGGCTTTGTTTTTAAGTTCCATAACACCATCTTCGGAGTAACACGACACCTGGACGCATTGGACGTCTTCCGCTTCGATGATCTCCTGGACTAGTGCTCGGCTTTCTGGCGTAAGGTCTTCGAGACGCTTGACGTCGATTTTGTTGATGACGAGTATCACCGGTTTACCAGTGAAGAGTGGTTTGATAGAGTGGAAGAGTTTACACTGCGAAGAACACATCAGATAAATGCCTCTTTACGGCGATGAGCCTTACTTGCGCTTCCACGGTGTAACCGCACTGTTCGCTAAGGTCCATAAAATACAAAACACAACTCTTGAGATGCGCCAGCGCCGTGATACTCTGCATCTCAATCGTGTTCATATCTTCTAGCGGGTGGTCCAATATACCAGGGGTATCAATAACTTGCCACCGCAAATATTTGTAGTCTAGGTGACCAACGAAGAGAGATTTTGTGGTGAAGGCGTATGGCTGAACATCGACGTCGGCCCGGGTAACTTTGTTTATGAAGGAAGATTTTCCGACGTTCGGATAGCCACAAATAAGGAGTGTCCGCGTGTTGGGATCTATTGCTGGGAGACGCGAGATGTGTTGCCTGACCTGCTCGAGATAAGCTAATGGATCTTTTTGTCTTCGCATGACGGTAGCCATGCTAAACAACTGACATAAATAGTGGAAGGCTCGAGTATTATTGAATGACTTACCGACCCAGCGCGGCCGTTTTGAGTTGCTTGCATCGGTATAAGCTGTCGCCGAACTTGAGCAAACGGACATAGTCCTTTGCTATTGAGTCGATCAGATGACGAGCGGTACGAAGTTGTCCGAGAGCGAGCTTATAGTGATTTTTGTCGTAAAGCACATTCATGAGAGAGGAGAGGAAAGGATGCAAATCCTACACAAGGGGAAACCGTAAGACAAGAAGGACAGCTCGTCAGGTAAACGGCATACATCGAGGATTGGGAACTCTGTGAGGATAGCGCCGAGCTTCTCATCAAAAGAGTCCTGAGTAAACTTGACCTTGCGCATGTAGAAGTTTCGTATACGACTGATCTTGAAGTTTTTGTGGATTACCTACAAAGATATGAACGATGACGGGTTGAAATACTTTCGAGATATATGTCGGCGTACCGTGGGGGTTTTTCTTTGTGTTTTTGATAGGACGATGTCCAAGAAATCTGCCGCAGTTGGCACTGGGGCTATCGCTTTTAACCCGCTCGTCGACATCTTGATGAGCTGCAGGGGTCGATGAGTTTGAGAAAGATAAAAAGTGATCGTGAACTACAATTTGTTTAGGAATCTAGTTCTCACGGGGTCTTTTCCACACTTCATGGCAATGCGCATGATACATTCCGTGTATTCCTACAGTGGAACAGTGTAGCTACTAGACAAGGAGTTGAAACTGGTATCGACGCTGAGGGTAACTACTAGTAGCTGGTATTAAATATTCGCACAACAATAAAGTTCATCGAGTAAGTTGTACATTCATCCAATGATCCGATCAGCAACCAAATGTTGAGAACATATCCTTCTCATGCAAGACCAGTCCTCGCAATATGCGAACGGATGATGGCCTCACCAACTGAGCATCACCAAGATCAGTGTCGGCAATCAGTTAGAACGAGAAAGAAAGAAAAAATGGCGCACCGTTAACAATGATGGCTTGTGTTGCGCGGATATCCTGGAAGAAATTGATAATTACTCAGACACAAACGATAGAAAGTTGACTGGGGATACACACGAGCATAGAGGTGAAATGCTAGGAAAACCTGGTCAGTCACCAAGCCGATCATTACCCGCATGACCACATACCGCATAAAGCGCTCTACGCCCGATGTCGTTACGTCTGTGCACTTGGATAAAATGGGCCCGGAAATATTCCGATACATCGGCATATGTATTTGGACGATCCCCATACGATGTGATGCTATCCAACGTAATAAGTAAACACCACAGAACGAGTATAGTCAAATTGGGATGGATACGCACTACTTCCGAACCTTGATCCCGGCATCCAGCTTCTTCTTCAGTAGATCAGTCTGACCGACATTAGATTGATATCAATGGATGGATTGATAGGGGGTACGGAAAAACTACCTTGTTGAGCAGAAGAACCAGATGAGAATTCTTCAGGAGCTTGTTGGAACATAACGCAGTGAAAAGCTGGAGTGAATCGTCCACTCTATTTGTCCGCGAATCCTCTTCGAGATACTGTAACCGTCCGTTTGGGCAACGCGGCAGTGCAGTTAGCGCCGACCACGATAGATAGTAAGAGGCATACCTGATCAAATGCACTAATGGGGGCTAAGAAGATGATCGCCGTCGCTGCAAGTAGAAGAAACGGGTAAGCAAATTATGGCCATGGTTACGATGCTATGCGTTGCCACTCGATGGAAAACGAGTGGAATGGCATAGAATGGAGCAACATACCATCGTCAAAGTAAGGAACCCAAGCATGTCTCTAATGTCCGAATATGAAGAAAAGGCATTGTCAACAGCGCGAGCTGCCCCGTAATAGCAATTCGACTTGCCTGTCCACGCTGAGGCAAGGGTTAGCAGATCAATCACATGGTTTCTCAAAGATAACACTCACTGCGCCGCCGACATCGTACATGAGCCAGTTATACCGAGAGCCACAGAGCTCAACATCGAATGAATGTTCGGCAACACCAAGCGTTTGTAGGCGGACGTTAAGCAAGTCCGCTTGGAGAAACGGATTAAAACCTACATAGATTCGACAGGACATTGACCTCACCTGTAGCCGGGAGATAATCCGATTGAGATATGCGCTTAATATTGTCCAAGAAACTGAACCGGAGGTAAGTAACGACAAGGGGATCAAGAACAAGTACATACAATGGTGCAGATTCATCAAGTCGTATTCTGCGATTATTCAGTAGTATACGGACAGCTGGATGCTTCCATAGTTCGTCAATTTCTTCCTCGGCGACGCTGAGCGTTCTTGATACAAGATTTGTAGCATGAGTGAGCGAAGGCGATGGACCACCCGTTGCTGGTAGTGCCCTACTACGATTCGGAGACAGGGGAGTAACGAGAGCTTGCCATCCTGCACGAACGTACACGCCCGTGCGGCCTCCAGTCACTGAGATTCCGCCACTCAGTTCGGATGCCAGGGAATCCTCCATCGAGACGAGGGGAACAAGTTTCGTCCTCAAACGTGATATGTCGCCGCTCACGTCCCCAAGGGGTGCAAGGGCATGGGCAACAGCTTGACCCTCCATCGATATATCAGCGCCTAGGTTCGCAAATTCGTAATCAAGTTCGTCGAGGATCATGCGGACAGCTTTGAGGATGTTGAAGTAGACGACGGGCCTCCATAGTGGACGTTCGTGTTCGATAGTCTGATGAGCATAGTATAGCTGGAATTGCTTCTGTAGAGTAGACTTGCCAGACTCGGCCTGACCAAGAAGCATCACTGAAGTATATGCCAGGTGAACCTCTGACAGTGCCTCTGACTTGAAGTGTACCTTTCACTTGTTTCCTCTGCGATTCTTTGAGTCGCGCCCAATCTCTCTTTTGATAATATAAATGACGTCTGCAGATACGAAGATTCGGAAGACACCTACCTTGAGCTCCTCGTCTATTTTCTGGCTGACATGGGCAGCATCCTCATCATAGAAACGAGAGGCCTTGGATGTTCCTCCGATGGATTTCAGTGGGACTGATTCGGAAGCCGAGTAAGTATGGCTTTCTCGTTTGGCCATATCCACTGAGCAGCTTCGTCGTAGTGAGGTGGACGCTCGAGCGCAACGTCTAATTGCAATCCCGACGAGGAGAGTCTCACGTATGTACAGGCGGGGCAAAGAAGCTGATGAAGATGTATTGCCATCAAACTATCGGCAATTTAGGAAACCGTACTGTTCCTCAGTGAGCGAGTGGCGTTTCAAACGCGATGTTGTAATGAAAGACGGTAGTCATGCAGTCATGTTCTACTGGGCAAGCTGCCATGTCACGTCAATTTGCTGGGAATGCATTCTAGCGTGGAGTGTCGTACAGTAAGTACTAACTTGCGATTGTGAGAGGCTGTCATATTGACAGCGCTAGGCTCAAGCAAACGCGGAAATAGTCTGGGCCCAACAAAAAAGCGGTACAACGGGCGCCTGAAGATCTGCGGAATCTACGGACCTTGGGCACAATATTGCTGTTCGGGGCCCGTGAAATGTGGTAGCAAATGATGCGAACCTCCAAAAGAATGCAATGTTACGTCACACATATCTAAGCACTCAAACCTGTAAATACCATACTACAGCGCAGAAACCCTCCGGCGAGATATGGATACTTGGGCAATCGTCCTTGTCCCTATCGATACCACGTCGCAGCGGTACCTGATTGCCTTCTTTCGGATGGTAACCAAAACATACATCCATGACTGGGAACATCGAGAGCTTAAGTTGGCGTTCCCGGATCAAGCCAACGTGACAGCTCCGCGTCAATGGTCGTGGAATCATGAATAGAGTGATTGCTGTGCTTGCAATGCAACACGATTGCGAATCTCGCAAACCCAGCTTGCATGTTGGCATAAGGTCGGAGCGAACAGGAGATCAATGCCATGGCTATGTGAGTGTGAATGTGGAGAAAGGCCTCCGTCCGTTCACAGGTCCTTTACCCGCCGTGTTTTGATGCGCACCGAACGCATTCTAAACCGACGTTGGTGCGCTCCCTGTGCAAGTAAGTGAGGCACGAACCCTGGGATGATACTTCGATCTTCTGTCGATGTCAACCTACAACCTTTGGAGTCATTAGAGTTTCCGAGACAGTTGTAAATCAGCGTGGGTACCGGTACCGCAAGCTGTGGCAAGTGAAACATCAGTTGGTTCCTGATATCGATATATGTGGTGGTAAGGACACGGTGGGCCCGCGCGTGCCACGGCGGTGGACAATGATTAATGATTATTGATATCTTTCAATCAGCCACAGATACACTGGCACATTGATCAGTAAGCAGCATGTGGAACGACAGCCTGGGAGCGGAAAAGGGACCAGGAATTTCGATCAACTGAGCTCGTGTGGGCAGGGAGGGGCAGGGCCAATTGTGATGGCAAAAGGTTGTCCCTTCTCACCAAACCCATGAGATCATTGATGTAGCTTTACATTTACCGCGGGAAGGATCACGCACGGTCTTTGGAACGCGCCGACGCAGCCATGGTGGTAACTGGGACTCTTGTGGGGACTGCGACCGGATGTGACTGAGTAGTATGAAAATATGCATCGTGTAATGGATTCATGCAAAAAGAGCATAAGCTCAGCAATTGACAGCGTACAAGTTTACAACTGACCGCAAGACGGCACTTGTTGAGATGAAACCTTGTAGGCCGTTGAAGCCCGTGAAGACTTTGGGGCATCTGGTTAGGACGAAGGCGTATGCACACGTCGCATGATGGACAATAATGCGTCGAGGCAGTCTCCAAGAGGGTCCTTGCGGATAATCTGTAACGATGATCTGATAGAGGGGCTCAGAACAATAGGCCCCAAGCAATGTATTCAACCGAGAAATGAATGGTCTCACCGAATACTGGATCGACTTTCTGGTTGCAGTGTGTTACTGAGTAGTCGGAAGATGCGTCGCGGCGGCTGTTCAAGCTCAAGTTCAAACTGCTGTCGACAAGCCCACTAGTACTGACGTCGACGTCAACGATCGACCTTCAACTCGGACAAATCTTGCCAAGTTCCACTCAGCATTTCCTTCTATTGAAGAGAATCGAGCTTGGCAAGATCTGGTAACTGGTCAAGAAATGGTTACTACAGCGCAAGCTGACAAGCATTTACTATGGCATCCGAGAGCGCAGAACAAGTTCGTGGTCGGCGGGGGTTCCCAAATGTCAATGTATGAGTGGGCAGCAGATCGTTCAGAAATACGCCATCTGAGCTCTCAAAGCGACCTCTCGTTCATGAAAGTGAGTTTCCCATCAGACTCGTCGCCCTGCCGCTTGCGAACTGCAACACCCTATAGCTGACCTTCTCGTGATTAGTGCTTCGCATGGTCACCAGACTCTGCTTTTGATGATTTGTTCGCTATTGGGCTCGCTTCAGGACGCGTTGAACTCATTCGTCTCGAGGCGACCAAGACAGCCCGAAACGGTGTCCTCTCAAGTGGACCGATTGTCACGCTCCCAGCGCGCAATTCGCGAGCGTGCAACGCGCTGGCTTTCTGTGAAGCTGATCCAAACTACCTTGCAGCTGGTCTCGATAAAGTTCGTGGAGATGCGAGTCTCACCATCTGGGACATCCAATCCTGCATCCCAACCTTATCGATATCAAAAACTGCGTTCGACGAAGCAAACGTGGCACGTCCTCAACCTCGTATTGCGAGGGGAGATATTGGCCCACGTACGGACCCACGAGTTCTACAACAGCATGCTCAAACAGAAGTGGTCTCGGCATTGGCATTTCTGCCACAGTCTACACATATGCTGCTTGCTGGCATATCTGCTCGATGGCTACGTCTATTCGACCTTCGCAGTCCTACCCCACCCATGACGAACGTAGCAAGCAAGGTCTCCGCGATTGCCACCAATCCTACCGATCCTAACCAAGTGGCCTGCTGTGGAGACGCAACCGTTACTGTTTGGGACATGCGCAAGCTAGTCAACCCACTTCTTACCTTCTCCGAAAAAGAGGCTACCGCAGATGGAGCACGGCCACGTTCTGGCTCTGTCATACACAAAATCGAGTTCTCGAGCTCTCGCAGAGGGCAACTTGCGGTGATGGAAAAGGACGCACCATGTGTACGATTCTGGGATCTCCGGCAAGTTCACTCTACAGATGGATTTTCTGAGGGGGAGCGATCAAGGGATTCATTTCATCCACATGTACCCCGGAGATCTTGGACCAACTTGTCCTGGGCTAGCACGGCTTCCGGTGGTCCGCCGCACTTGTCTGATTTACAAGAACCCTCGACACTGATACTCGCTGATACTCGTAAAAGTAAGTCTACTTCTGTTCTTGTCGATAATTTATAACATGTTTATGTCTGTTCAGCGAAACACTTTAGTCGTACTCTCGCCTCTTTTGCATTTGTTCCACGCTCGCGCCCGTCCTTGTTGACCTCCGAAGTCATGGTGGTCAACAAGGATGGCGATCTCGAACTGTATGCTGTGTATGATGCACCGAAACAAGTGGCGTGGAGTGCTCGCGGAGATCTCGCCATCGGTGCTGGTCTATCTCACAAGCTCATTCACGGGTTTCAAGATAGAGAATCATTACTTCAACCCTGGGACATCTCGAAGGCCGCGGATGACCTATCTGCCCTTGGTGGGCGGCCCAAAGGAACGAGTTCTAGGCAAACAGATCACAAACGGGACGAGGACGGGTTTCCAGCTGTGGGTAGCCCGGCTGATGCCAAGCATTCAAAGTCGCGGACCTACAGTCCGGCGTCATTCCGTCATTATCCCTTGGAGTTGTCTTTGGTTCGAAATGACGTCTTGGGACAGCCTGAGCAACCGTCAAGACGTCTCACTGGCCAGGAGGAGGGAAAGAAGAAAGTTACGCGTACCCTGACCGACAAATCCACGAGCTCTAGGGGAAGGAAACATTCCTTTCGCGCGGTCTATCAAGTCGTTGAAGACGATATTTCGATGGTGATGAGGCAGAGGGTCCTTCGCGGATATGGAATTGGAAGTGTATGTTTGCCTCCACCTTCATCAGAAAATGATTGTTACATCTGCATCTCATAGGCTGCTCACAATGCTGATGCGACGCATGACGATCCTTCTTTGTCTAATACTCTGTCTACACTCTGGAGGTGGATACACCGTACGTCAGATTCATTGCCACTCAGGAGGTTCGTTCCTGACGCTTTTTAGACTCGAGAGAAATCTTGTGTATCCCTACCTCTAGAATCCATGGTTACGATTTCTCGAACCAGGGATTACTTGGAATATGGGAAGGGTTCCAACCTTTACCTCAACCATCTGAGCCAAGGGACTCCGCGGACCTGCTGGCTGATATGCACATATCTGCCACCGGACCTGCTCTATTCGATTCGAGTTCTACTTCCACAAGCCTTGGACTGGGTCCTGATCTCCCCCAATCCCTCGAAGACTCGTCTTATGGGGACTTTAACGCTGCTATCACCACGATATTAGCTCGTGAGGGTGTAGAGAAGACGTCGTGGTCCCCAGCGTTACGAACGAACAAGTTGGCGCAGCGAGAGCTGGCACTACAGTTGTGTGGGTGGTACATAAAAGGCGACGAGCTCTCTGAGGCTATCAAAAAGTACGTGTCGTTGTCGGTTCATGCCTCTATTGGCTGAACAACATGTACAGATGGGAGAAGGACGGACAGCAGTCTCGCGCTGCTTGCTGGCTCGTATTCACGAGACAGTACACGAGGGCTCTCGAGTTACTCATGCGCAGCAAAGGTGCGCCATTTGCCTCGTTCGGTTGAAGTCTGCTAAACCCCTCCATAGACGAGATGCACCACCTGATGACTGGGACTCTCGCCGCGCTTATCCCGGGAGGGACTATGAGTAGCGAGTTACGAGATCACTCTGAAAGATTGATCGTTCGACTCCAGGATCCGTACTTCCGGGCTATGCTGACCCAGTTGACATCAAAAGATTGGTCCGAAGTATTAGAAGAAGAAGCTCTTCCCCTTCGAGAGCGTCTCGCTATCGCTTTCCAATTCCTCGACGACAGAGCTTTGTCGTTGTATCTGCATCGCACGGCTGAAAGAGCATCTGCCAAGGGGGATATCGAAGGTCTCATCATTACAGGGCTCACGCCGGGAGGGATGGACATCCTGCAGGCGTACGTTGATTGTACAGGGGACATCCAGACCGCGGCTATCCTCTCGTCTCAAGTCTGTCCTGCAAAATTTGTGGACATGAGGGCTGAGCGATGGCTGGAGGCTTATCGGGATTTGCTCGATGGATTCAGGTTGTTCAACCACAGGGTCAGCTTCGACATTGACCGTGGGCAGATTCTTCAAGAGGCTGCTCAGAGTGGCGACGTTCAATTACAACCATTTGACTGGGCACCTCGACATGTTCTCATCCGATGCAACTATTGTTCGAAACCTATGATTCCTTCGGTGGTGGATGGAGTCAGTAAAGGTCGGGTGAGTATATGCGCATATTTTGATGAGGCATTGACTGAACTTGAATGGACATGATAAGCCCACGGCTTGCCCGAATTGTGGCCGCGCGTTGCCTCGGTGTTCAGTTTGTTTGATGACCTTGAGCATTGTACCGGATGCAAATCGCAATGCTGAGCTCCTGAACACGCAAGCTGCGTACAGAGGTATGCCTAAATCTAATCTCCCGCACCTTGTTGTCGACGTGACTTTTTCGTTTTTTTTTTTTTCATGGGAAGATACTATTGAGGATGCCATCGTCATCTGTCAAACATGCAGGCATGGTGGTCATGCGTCTCATATCCTTGACTGGTTTTTCGGTGAAGAGGGGAGTCGTGCACGTGGAGTATGTCCAGTTGCCAACTGCGATTGTCATTGTGGAGACGAGTTCTGATTGACCTCGCGCGAAATTTGAATGGAGTGTGTATCGATATTCTGCGGCCACCTAGATCCTAATTGTACGTGTATACATGTAGCTTGCACCACTATCTAGAAGACCATCATAGCTGGTTGCGCGAGGCAAACAGCATAGTGCTGCTAGCGAAAGCGAAGCTCCTCGTTTGGTTGGTCTTTGCCGGATAAATAATGACTCTATCCTCGTTGGATGGTTGGCAGAGTGATAAGGATTCCGGCAGAGTTGTGTTTGTCGACGAGTGGACGCATTTTATACCTTCGGCAATTGGCGTAGGGCACACGGCAATACCCGGATTCAACCTGTCAGTGTAGAACAAGTACTGAAGTGCTAATCTTCTTGTTCTCACTTTGGAGGTTACGGACTCGCCTTGTTGCCACCTGGCTGCTTTGATAAACATGATGGACCCACACAACACAATGTCATTGTCAGTCTATGTTTCAAGATTGTCTGCACCTGGGATCTCGAAGGCAACCTTGTTGTAACAAGTTTCCCTCTTTAGGGCTGAGCCGAGGCTTCATAACTGGCCTCGCGGATGAGTAGAATCCCATCTCTCTTGTTCCCTATCTCGTCTGAGGGGAAATTCGTTTCCCCATCGTTTCCCCAGCTGATTTAACACTGCGGATCTGCAGGACCGAGGTGAGCCCGAGCTCGCTACTTTGCGAGTGACCCGCAACAACTGAGCTTTCCCCAACACCTTACTGCATATCTCCCACTACAGAATCTACTCGACCCCTGAGTGCTTTATCGTTTGGTCTCCTTAAGATGGTCGCCGAAATCACTTGCATGTACTGTGATGAGCGCATACCCCATACCGAGTACAACCATCACATGAGTGCGAAACATACTCCCCCATCCGCGCAGGATATGGCCCATTACTCCAGAAAATTCTACAGGCAACCAACGCGACCCTCGCAACCACGGCAAGCAGCTGCTGCGCCTAGGCAACGACCCGGCGCCCCTTCTCCCAACAGCCTCCGTGTTGGTAACAACGCCAACGACGACAGCATGAGCATATCGTTTTCAAGATGGCGTCAGGATCATGTTCCGACCGAGGGCGAGCACATCACCGCCGAGCAAATCTCCTCCTTTTCCGTCAATCGCTCTGATCAACCTAAAGTCACTGCTGAGTTTCTTCAAAAGTCGGCAAAGTATGATATCCAGGGACTTGTTCGGAAGTTCAAGGGACTCAACAGTGAAGATCGGGATGAGTGCGATGGCCTTGTCCGAGAATTGCCCGTGTTCGCGGTTGGTGTAATGTTGTTGTATTTTTGACTTGTGTTCATGTTCATCCACAGTGTCTGGGTGCCTATATCTTCACTCACTTGAAGGTATGTGTGCCAGGGAAACCAAGGTGAGTTCTCCGCTTGTTCTGTAGAGTGCCCTGAACGAAGGTTTATTCTACCGAAAAGCTTGCTAGATGCTTTTCGAAGCAAAACGCAAGAATGGATCCGCGAAGGTGACGAATGGTGCCTGCTCCATTATGACTCTATCAAGAGCGAACTGAATAAATTCCTCAACGAGGTAGCCGATCATTTTTCTCTGTCTCCATTTGTCTAATTTGGTCGAAGTCACAAGTCCAGGATCATACATGCAACGAGGAGCTCCTCAGCGGCGCAAGCGTCCATACCTTCGATATCCGCAATTTGGGTGCACTAGCGATCATCTACTCTAGTGACAAAAGTCGCGCAGAGTCATTTTACTCTATGAAGAATGATCAAGCCCAGTCTATGATAGATCTACTACAAGCGGTAGGCTTTCACTTCATCTGCGTGTTTCTCCTTCATCAACACTTTATAGCTGATCGATGTCAAAGAAAACCAATTGGACGGTTGGTATCATCGCCGATTCCTGGACGCAGTCGTCCGGTTGTCCAGGAAGTCTCGGCATTATCCTAGATCATTGAGGATCACGGGTGTCGAAGAGGCTAATAGTACTGACCACCGAGGTGGCTTTGGTGCAATATTCCTTGGAAAGCTTTCAGGAAAAGTTGTTGCTTTGAAAGAGCTGCAAGCAGCAGGTCGCACTTCTAACCAATTTTTAAAGGCAAGATACCCCTGGCCGAACGATAACTTCATATACTTACATTCTATCAGGATTTCTGTCAAGAGGCTGTCGTATGGAGAAACGTACATCACCCCAATTGCCTTCCGTTTTACGGTGTCACCACTGTCACTGTCGATGAGGCACCGAGAACTTGTCTGATTTCTCCTTGGATGGAGAACGGCAACTTGAATCATTATGTAAAAGAAAATCCATCTACACCGCGTTTGCCTTTGGTACGTGGTGCGAGTTACTGGAATTCGTTTTCATTGACCTTTCACAGCTTCTGGATACTGCGCACGGGCTTCTATATCTGCATACCATGCAACCGACCATCGTCCACGGAGATCTCAAATGTGTAGGTGTTTTGAGTCCCAACCTCTGGTGTAGATGCTTACAGCTTTGACAAGTTGAACATTTTTGTGACCGCTTCGGGACGAGCCTGTCTCGCAGACTTTGGGCTCGCCACTGCCCACGACGAGCAATATTCTGTGGCCGTCGCTACAACGACTTTGGATATCTATGGCACTGCGGGATACATGGCTCCAGAACTCCTAAAGCTTGCGAAGAATCCGGAGCTTCGTAAGATCATTGATATGCGACGATGTGACATGTTCGCGTTTGGTTGCATCGTGTATGAGGTAGAGTGTGAAACCCCAATATCGTTTGCAAAGCTCTCTGACACACTTTTAGGTTTATATGAGCAAGCCACCTTTCCAAGGCAACCCGTCAGTTCGCAACAGCGCCCTAGAGGCTGGTGTCAGGCCCTTGTTCCCAAATGGCGAGCAATACAGGAAACTTGGGTTGGATGAAGATATGTGGGCGTTCATCGATAATCTTTGGGCGGATCGTCCAGAATCTCGACTCGTCGCACAATCTGCCCGAGATTTCTTGATTCACAAGTTGTCGATCGCGGGACAGAGCGTTTCTCGACCTCTGAATGAGGACCTTGAGTGGGACACTACGTTCTTGAGTTCTCTTGTTGTAGCAAGTGATCCATTTACGTTGTAGCGGTCTGTAGGTGATTAGTTGGCAACATTTGCCAGGAAGTGGTGAATCTTGAACATCGCTACAATGTATGTAAATGAGTCGACTCAGAGTGGTATCATGCTGTATATTTTGTCCGGTCACTTATGTCAAGCCTTTCGCGAATGCAAGGTCACCCGAAGTAGAATGGGACTGGAAAGGTGTGGCGAACACCGTCACGGTGGTATATTCCGTCAAACTGGAGAAGAAACCAGAAGATTGTTGAGACGATGGAGGCTTGTAATGAAAACCAAACACGGCATCGACCTACCCAACTGCTACCATACTGTATCACATACTAAATGCACAAAATGCTTTCAAAACTAGAACCGGTATAAATCAAATGAACCTCAATGCAGACTCCCCCTATGCAGAATTTCCATGCCTTAAACATCAAACCGGAACTCGTCGTCACCGTCAAAGGCGTCGTCGAAGACTATCAAGCCTTCGAGGTCCTTCTTCACGTCGTCTAGGCTCTTATTGCCCATGTGGACGGTCATGTGCGTATTTGACTCGAAAGCCTCTTTAGTGATCGTCCCCGATCTTGGACGTGGAGCGCCCAATGGAGCGCTGGATGAGGGTATCCTCCGCGTGGGAGGGGTTACCACTGGCTTGCTAGATGTAGGTTTCTCCTTTATAGGTGCGGGAGTCTTCACCGCAGGCTTCGTGACACTCCTTGTGGCGGGTGCCGCCCGGGGCAGAGCAGTACCGGTTCGTGTGGGAGGGGAGGAGCGAACAGTCGATGGGGCTCGCGTCGTAGCTCTTGAAACGGGTGCTCGTGTCGATTGAGCTGTAGTGGCGCGTGTGACCGGGAGAGAAGACGATACTCGTGCCGAGGTTGCCGGAGGACGCACGGTGGCGGTGCTGGGCTTTCGAACAAGGGTAGATGGTACGCGCGATGTTACAGAGGAAGTTGCGCGAGCTGCTGGGGCTCGCTGCGCAGCTGGACGAGTAGTAGGTCTACTTGCTTCCCTAGGCTTTCGCGATGAGGCCGTGTTGGGAAGTGGTTTCGATTTGACCTCTGGCTCAGGTTTAGGCCGCGCGAAAGGACTATCGTCCTCTATGTATAACGGTCCGAAGTTAAAGGGGCGGAGAGGGGTCTATTTTCAAGGAACTCACCGATCTCTCGTTGATGGAAACTGGGGAGATCAAAGAAGTTTCTCTCTGACTCGTGGACAGTGAAAGATACATCGGCGGTACTGGGAGGATCTTGGTCCAAAGCATACGAGCGTATCAGGGACATTAGCGATTTGCCGACCTCCCTATAGTTTGGCATTTCAAAGGGAGGCTCGTAGGGAACATCTACCCTGTTGTAAACTCTCCGAGGAAACACGACTTATCCACAATCGCTTACCCGCAACCTTTGGTGGCATGTATTCAATTTCGTCATAGTTTTCTTCTTCGATGGATTGGTTTGCGACGGCATTATCGACCTCAATTTCAATGTCGCTCACATCCCAATGTTTCCCATCCGTCACGGGTGTTTCGAACTGGTTTGAACTGCGTGGTAACCGGACGTGTTTACGGGCAGAGCTGGGCCGAAGTGATGCATCTGCTAGGGCGGGTTTAGCTATCTTTGCGCCGGTGGCAAGGAGTAATCCTTGGTGAGCGGTGCGATTCGGAAACGGAGTCTTATCGCCAAGTGGACGGACAGCCGGAGTGTCCCTCAGTTTAGAGGGACCAACCTGCTTGCCAGGGGGGTCCTTCAGTACACGGTCTGTTTCTGTTTGACATGCGTCAGATGTGAACCTGGTATGGGTATACTGGACGTACGAAGTGTCTTGGGGACAAGCGGGGTGTTCTGGACTAGCTTCCTACCCTTGCCTACGACTGTTGTGGGCGCATTGTGAAGTGCATTTTCCTGGAGTACATTCCGCGTCTTTGCGAGCGCACGACCTGGTGTTTTGGTCAAGTTCCCTCTGTCGCTGTCGAAGGGTAGGCCGACGGGCCTTGCGCTGAGCATGTTGACGATAACTGCTTGTTGGCTGCCTGTGAACTCGGAATGGAAGTTGTCAACCTGCAAACACGAACCAAAACGCGATCACGTGAAGGTCACAAGACAATCTCGCTTACGTTGACATCCATTTTTGGTGCATTGCAGTTGTCTTGCTCACCATAACCTTCCGAATTCCAGGCCCCAGCGGGTGGCCTCGGGTGGCATCACTTCATTAATCGGAAAATAACTTATTCTAAGTCAAGAATCAGGACCTTACACCTTGATAAGCAGCAAATTGAAATCCAAGTCATTGCAATGTCTTTTACTACTGGCTCAGAATAATTACACCAAGCTGGATGATTGTTGTTTCAAAATAACATTCAATGCAAAGACAGGCAATACAGATCCAATTCCATTAAACTAATACATAATGTATTGAGGAAATCCATCAGACAGACGCTCGACTCGCTGGCTCTGGCTCATTCAGCTGCAAGCAGCCGAACGAAGCGCAGAACCAAACGTCCTCGAGATCCCACCGAAGTGGAGACCATGTTCTCTGTCGAACGAGTGAGCGCGAATGTCATCGAATGGATTTGAAGGATGCGGCATGAATAAACATGCGAGACTCGAGTTAGTTTCTATAAAATAGATCCTAGCTGAGTATGTTCTAAGGATTCAACTTGTCGAGCGAGGGATTTTATATTTTCTTGAGATGGTCCGTGCGCTGAGGCACGTGACCTCAGCTCGGAAATCGGCCCGGCCGGAACCATCAAAACATTTACAGAAGAAATACCTTCGATCATCAGTGGTAGGCCCAATTGTACGCTTGCCCCGTTTTGTTCTGTGACCTCGGATCAATGCCAAATTCCGCTGCAGCTTCTGGCAAGATTGACTTTGGCCCTTTGCAACTCCAACATATCGACGACATCCTGGCGTATTCTCTACTAGTCATATCCGCTCGGTCATTGTATGTGTGTAATTTTATTTTATTCAATCCATAAGATCCATGCCAGCAATCGGAATGCAATCTCAATGTACTCTGGCTCTTGTCGCGCGTCCAATGGTCACCGACGCCAGTATTGCGTTGATCGGCAATGCCATGTCTGAGGTGGTAGTATTCTGAGTCGTAGGTTCAAAATTCTAATGAAGGCAGGCTGTGGAACCTCCCCGACCTGCATCTTCCAGAAACTATACTCTCCATCACTATATCTCTGAACGGTACCTTTCGCTTGCGCCAATGCCAGCTGGTACTTTCTCTTGGCAATTCCCTGCTGTTTCCGCTGCCTGGTGGACTCGCCTCACTTTCAGCCGTCAGCCGGGCCAAGCACAACACACTTATCTACTCTTTCGCGCAAGTGTCTACTGCTCTTGATCATGAGGCAGCGTGGTGACCATCCTGATAGTCCATAACCCCCGAGGGTCCGTGAACTTGCTTTGGATGACCCCGGGCCGACTTTGTTCGTGAGACTCACGCACACGCAAGTCACTTGCTTGAGCTCTCTTGACAGAGTTTGGCCACGCATGCCGCCGTATCACACGTAGCCACCCGGAAAATCGAACCGCCTTCGTCCGGACCGTCGCACTCGCAGTGTCTTTTGTTTGCCTTCTCCGACTGTGTGGCACTGTAGATTCAGGATTCACTTGGACTCTCCATCTGGAGGTACACATACTCAATCCATACTAGTCGCACGTTGACGTCAGGTCGATCGTGTCGACCTCGATCCTGTCTTTGCCAACTCTCGGGTCTGCCTATGGGATACTACTCGGCCCCCAATGGATGGTGGGAGCCTTCAGTGTTTATGATGATCGTCAAATTTAGTCAACGAGTCTCAGGCTACTGTTCCGTTCACGTAAAAACCTCCACTGCCAATAATTTGGCCTTGATTTGGCCGAGTAGTGCACTTACTTTTAGAATTCAGGCCGAATTCAGGCCACTGAACCCACAACTCGCTGGCTCGCTAAAGGCCTTTTTATTGGTGAGTAATTGCATTAGGCACTGTGGTTGGTTGCATATGGTCAGATATGGTTTTTCTTCTTTCTATAGCAAAATTGCTGCGACCAGATGGTGCGATTGACCGGCTAAAAGGTTCGACGCTGAGCCGAAATCCCCAGCTCGAATTAATCTGTGAACGTATATAAGTAGAGGACCAAGTCGAGACCATGCGCACTCTGGTCATTCTCGCGGGTCTAATCCAAGAGCCATGTCTTTCCTAGCTGCGTCTTTAGTTGCGTTATCCGTCCTCCAGCAGGCGTTCTCACTCCAAGCGAGAACGGAGGATCGCATCGCGGCTGCTTGGTACACGGGCTGGCATGCTACGACAGGGTTCCCACTCTCCGATGTCAGCTGGGACAAGTACAACACTCTCATCTACTCATTCGCGTGAGTTGGTTATCGTTCAAGTCTGCTAATGTTAATCATAGGAAGAAGCTGACTATCTCCGGACAGGATCACGACTCCAAGCGTCAACAGTCTTTCCTTGGATGGATCAGATCCACCGCTCCTCCCTGAATTTGTTCAGGAAGCACACGCACATGTACGTTTCTTGTCCTGGGGACCATTCCCCTAGAACCTTCACTGAGTCGTAACCATTAGGGTGTTGCTGCACACGTTGCTATTGGAGGTTGGGCTGGCGGCCTCTGGTTCTCATCCGATGTAGCAACCCCAGAGAACCGCACTGCCTTCGTGCAGACCATTGCAAATTTCGCTGAGCAATATGATATCGATGGGATCAATTTCGAGTATGGCTACACTTTCCGGCTCCATAACGCACCTCTAAATGCACCTTCACTAGTTGGGAATATCCTAACAACCAGGGAATAGGTTGCAACACAATTAGCGTGAACGATACCCAGAATTTCCTCTACTTCCTCCAAGAGCTCCGCCAGAACCCTGTTGGTGCCAGGTTGACGCTATCTGCGGCTACTTCAATCACACCTTTCCGCGACGCCTCTGGTAATCCTTCCACTAATGTGACCGGCTTTGCTGAGGTTTTCGACTACATCACTGTCATGAACTACGATGTTTGGGGATCATGGTCATCTGCCGTCGGACCAAACGCGCCCCTCAACGACACCTGCGCTCCTCCTGCTGACCAAGATGGTTCTGCTGTCTTCGCCGTCAAACAATGGACTGCTGCCGGAATGCCAATCAACCGGATCGTGCTTGGTGTACCAGCTTATGGACACTCGTTCAGCGTTTCGCCCACCGACGCGTTCGTCAGTGGTTCGAAGACTGAATTGGTTGCATACCCGAAATTCAATGCTTCGAATCAGCCTCTCGGGGACGCCTGGGATAACACTAGCAGCGTTGATGCTTGCGGTGTTTATCAAAGACCTGGTGGAACCTTTAACTTCTGGGGCCTCGTCGATGGTGGGTTCCTGACCGAGGCAACCCTCCCTGCCCCAGGTATTTACTACCGCTATGACACTTGCAGTCAAACTGTAAGTCGAGACTCGAAATATGTCGTGCATTTCACTGATTGGACCGTCTTCAATTCAGCCCTATGTCTACAACGAGACCTCACAAGTCATGGTCTCCTTCGACAACGCCGAGTCGTTTGCTGTCAAGGGGAACTATATCAGGGAGACTGGTCTTAGAGGATTTGCGATGTGGGAAGCTGGAGGCGACTACCATGATATTCTCCTCGACTCGATCAGGTTTACCGCTGGATTTGATTTGTGATGGCACGCTATAGATCGGGTGTCCAAATAGAGTATCATCTTAGAGGATCGGATCAGCTTGACCGTACTCGTTCATTTGCATCGCCGGTCTCGAACTCGAGCATACATTGTACACTTGCCATGTCGGTGGACGAAGTCGTTGAAACGACGGCGACGACAACTGTGACGGCGGCGGCGCCGTGGCCGTGGCCACACTTTCCCCGCACACACGACCCCTCTGTCGGCGTTGATCCAACGACTTATGACAATCTCGTTCGGTATACAAAGTATGCATCTGGTGCATACCAGTTGCTGTGTCCTCGTCCAATGGGGAATACCCTCGTAGCTCAGGTTCGTACGAGCCCGAAGTTGCAGATATACATTCATCACCCCCTCGAATCCCCGAGGCTGCGGGGGAGTTCTTTCTGACAGTACAATCGCCAGTTCCAGGACCTCGTCACCTCTACGAAAGGGTTCATCTCAAGGGACGACAAGCGGAATGAGCTGATCGTCGCGTTTAGGGGTACGACAGACATCACGAGCATCCTCGTCGGTGCGTATCCAACTCGCTGGCTCGGGTTTGATGCATTCGTTAATGATATTCTGGTCACAGATACATCGATCATACTCACACCATTGCAGGGCCCCGGTCTCCCTCCTCTTGATCCATCACTGGTCACACGATCGGCTGAACCGCGCGTTCATATCGGATTCCTTATCTCGTACAACAGCGTCGCACAATCAGTTCTAGACAGGCTTGGACATCAATTGGAAGAATATCCGTCTTACAATGTTGTTGTTTGTGGTACTTGAGACTTTCCTTATCTGTTGGCTCTTCCAGTGAACGATCTTGGTTGGAACTAGGTCATTCACTGGGAGTAAGCTATTCGTATCCGTTCCGGTTCTGTTGGCACGCTATAACATGGACAGGGAGCGACCGCAAGCATAGCTTCCGTTGCATTTACCCATACATTCCCTGGAAGATCTGTGACTCTATGCACTTTCGGTGGGTCTTGATAGTTCCTTTGAAAGTGGTACTCCAAGTTTTATGGTTTGAATCACGAGATATTAGGCCAACCCCGAACCGGAAACGCCGCCTTTGCAGAGCTCGTAGAACGTTCCATTGGCGTCGATAACATTTATCGTTGTAAGCTCTCGAATCCGATCTTATGTTTCCAGGCTACTATCCACACTGATTGATTAGGTGTGCATTTGATCGGTGCGCTGCATGTTCCTCGCCCTTCTAGCGTCGGTCTGATCCGTCAATCCATGTCCTCAGATGGCATACCGACGATGATTCCAACACTACTTGGATATCGGCATTTGTATACCATATGATCTCTCTCCAGCTATTCTCGTGTCTGACTCCGTGTTTTAATAGTGCCACGGAATATTGGGAATTTACTGAACTGGGTAGGGGCTCCTTTTCATTTCCGGAGGGCACCCGGGATGTCCATTTCACCGCGCAAATGACGATCGCTGCTCCATCACGGTATTGAGCCATTTTTGCTAGGACCACCCAAGAATGTAAAACGTTTCGAGGGCGGCGAAAACCCAGATGGTAGTGCTAGCATCCGTAAGTCCATCGTATTCACCCTCCCACCCATACTCAACCCAGACGTCTTGGGTATAGCGTCTACTGGAGTAAATCCAGCTCATTGGGTCTACTTCCGACAACGTGAGTCGTTTAATTTGGATATGTTACGGGATTTTGTATGAAGTGCGCTTACATTATTTCACTCCGGGGATATAGCAATCGCATCGGACCCAACTGTGTGCATATAACTAAGTTGCGCGGCGAGGAATAGATGGAAGCACGTCCGATGATGTCTACATCTCGTATACCTTGTATCAAATGGTTCATTTCCGCTCCACCAAGGCACCGGTCGATGTCGATGTTGACGAAGATGAAGATGAAGATGAAGTGAGTATGTACCGTAAGTTCGTGTCCGGGTTTTGAGAAGCTGTGTACGAGGTCTTCCCTGCGAAATCATTTGCATCTCATTTCGGGACAGCACCGAGAAATTGTCTTTCTTCGTCTCGCACCCGAGACCGATCGTTTCAATGTGTTTAGGGAAGTAGAGACAGGGAGAGCAGTACTAGCGCGGAGGGTCACATTCACAAGGTAATGAGAAAGTCAAAGTTGAATGATGAGATACATCGGCTGGACACCAACACACTTTGCTCGATTTCATTCGAGGGTTAGTTCTTGGCAGCGTTGGTCATCACAAAACAACATTCGACATGCAAAGAATGCGACAATTTGAATACCTTCAACTTGGGTATGACCAAGCTGAGGGCGTTCTAATTGGAGTCGTTCTTCGAAGAGAACCTTTCGTAACAAAATTTGCAGCGAAATCGCGCACCATGATATCGCGATGATGATAGGAATCGCTTGCTTGTGCATTCCAAACGCATACGGGCTCTCCGTATAGGACGACCAAGCGGAACTCCTGATCGTTGATTATTCTAGTCATTGGCAGGAGATAAGAGTCGTTCGAGTCATCTGTGAGAAATAACAGCACCTCGTGCAAGTACATTTGCCCACTCACCAGTATAATAGGAGCAATCAAGTCATCGCAGTCGAGAATAGCGTCGCTTGGGATACAAAGAATTCGGTATCCCCATCTGATAACATCATTGACTTCCGAAGTTCCCATCAGACCGTGATGATCACGACGTCAGCGATGATACATTAATAGACCTCTCAGTGAAATCATCGGGTATCGAGCGTTTGATATATGTGTGTATCCGGGAGATAGGTTTGAAGTGTGGCTGAACTCTGCCTGAAGGCAGTTTTGACGTCCAGACTTAGTTAACGTTCCTAACTTTGGAAAGATTGAGTGGGAAAGAACGGTGTGTCATGAAACGGCCGATGAAGACACAGGAAGTTGACGTCATGTATAGACGTTAACATGTCAAGAACACCGAGAACAACTCCCCAGGGCGAAGGGTTGTCGTAATAATCAGAAGAACATGACTAGAAGTGGAATCCCGGTGCTTCTGCAGAATTATGGGAAACATGAGGTTTCTTGCGAAAAATTCATCGTCGGTGGGAATGACCCACATTTTTTGTGGCAACCGTAGGGGAGGAAATTAGAGGCAGTGAAAGAGATGAATGTCGTGCAGTTTCGGTGCGACTGAGAAGTTACTTGATCACCAAAAGCGTTGACTCCTGGTAAAGATCCAGTCTGATCAGTAAAACGAACCTACCGCAGCCGGGGGATGTTGGCTCCGCGGGTTAATGGAGACATGTCTCGTAGTTTTGGGTGACAGTCGACGATACTCGACAGTACACGGTGACCTGGGGCGCCGTTGATTTAAACATATTTGAACCAGAGGAAAGGAATATCTCACGTTATAAGCCTACTGGGCAGCTAGCACCGATGTACAGTGGAAATAATAGGATCGTCGCGTTGTCGGGTTAATTCTTCCGTCGTCATCCAAGGTGCGGGCTCCTGGTGTCTCGCAGGTAGTACGAGAGAGATCCTCGGGCATCGACTGTTTGACCAAGGATTCGCGCGAGAAAGCCTGACTCTGATGAATCGCGGCCGTGTTGACCTAGAGTTTAGTCTCCCCCAGGTTGTCCCTTGGGTAGGACAGAGACGGTTGCACCTGCTACCAGCAGTCTGCCATGGCCTGACGAACTTCTCGGTTTTGGATTCAGTCTACAAGCAGAAGCAGCTAAAACAAGTGGCATGTATTTGGGCTGGTTCTCCTCGTAGACCTGACCTCTTTTCCTGTAGCTCGCCTGACGAATGTGATATCGCACAGAGATGGGAACGTTCCACCGAAAAGATGTTACTAGCGCACGTCTTCCTACCTTTGGTCTTCCTGCGCCGTTGGGGAGAATCTGTCATTGGAAGTAAATATTATGTATGACCCTAGTTATACCCTTGCATATGATAGGTCAACACTTACGATCACTGCTGCGAATGGTGTCATATTATTGGTCGTTCTTCTTGAGCCCGCAGTGACGAGGTTTCCTGTTCTGTCCGGCGACTCCGTCGGTGCGCGTCGGTGGAGAATCACATGGGATTATATTCTCCGAGTTCTCGGAAGATTTGCTGGATGGGTTGTTAGTAGACAAGACCAGTATCGTCTAGCAGTAGCAGTGACCAGTTGCCACGGAGCGTAGTGACCAAGAGTGCACGAGTAGTTCCTTGAATTGGAACCCAAATTTGCCGTAAAACTGTTTTAGTTGACAGTGGGCTAGTGCTCTCTCAATTCTCCCAAACAGCTCAGCACCATCCTCTGCTCTGCTCTATCTAGGTCGCGTCTGTACATTTATTATTCACGAATCTATCCGGAGCGTTTTCTCGCCGCCATGTCCCAATCAGAGTCACAAACGCTGCACAAGGTCCTTAGAGGATTGGCGGGGTGGGCAGTGTGGTCCTTTTTCACCGAGGTACGCGTGGTAGGCGGAGAGAACGTACCAGAAGATGGACCGATTATCATGTAAGTGGCAACATACTATCTTCCCTCTTGCAGGGGCTCGCTACTTCAGGCGACACCGCACGGCGCTCGATACACCCAAGCGAGAGTCAGCAGAACAAGCCAATCGAATTTTCCTCTTGATACCAAGTTTCCCGACTCATGCTGATGGCTCTCCTCTCGCAGTACTGCCACCCATCATAACATGATTCTCGACCCTTCCGTTTTGTGTCAGTCCATATCACCCCGTCTTATTGGTCGTACGAGCGCTCATGAACGCTTACAGCGACCTCCTTTCCTCATCAGCGGATACTGAACTATTGGTCTAAAGGTGAGCATGCGGCAGCCTAGTCCGCTACGTATATCAATGACCCACCTAAAACTTGACAGCGACGTTGTTCAATAATAAATTCCTGGCCTGGATGCTGTATTCATCCGGCAACATCCCCGTCGACCGCAAATCAAAGGATAGGCAGGTGCTATTCCGTGGAACGTTCGATGCACTCGCTCGCGGTGGTGCCGTTGCGCTTTTCCCCGAGGGAACGTCATATACGGAACCCCGTATTATGCAGGTCAAGGACGGTGCAGCCTGGGCCGCGCTAGAGTACACAAAATGGGCCGCAGAGAACGGAATCAACGGCCCAGAAGTCAAGATTGTGCCCGCGGCAATTGTGTATACGAATAAATCCAAGTATCGTAGTGATGTAAGTGTGAAATACTCTTGGCTCTGGGTTGGGAAAGACCTCCGCCGTCTCCAGTTGCTAACATTTCAAATTATTACAGGTGATCATGGGGTGAGCAGAACGTTGGGCCATGAAGCGCTTCTTCTAACTTACGTTTTTGCAGGTTTGGCCCGCCGATCTCTATGGAGGAGTACAAAGAACAGTTTTTTTCTGATGCTGAAGGTGCGGCTCGTACCGCCGTGAAGCGGCTTACGCGTGCAATTGAACGGCAGCTCGTGGAAACTACCATCAACGCCCCAGACTGGTAAGTATCCTACGTTGCGCCTAGCGCGGAGGCTGACAGTGTTGTACGTAGGGATACGCTCTATGCTGCTCGGATGGCTCGGGATCTACTATGGGAAGAAGAACGCTCGATTGATTTGAATGAATTTGTGACCATCTCTCAGACGTGCGTCGCCCCGATCTCCGCCTACTTCAATCCGCTCGATCTACTCACGGTCATGGTCCAGTCTTGTAGACCTTTTCTCGACCCAGGATGCGACCCCGAACTTCGTTTCCGTACGCCGCCATCTTCTCGAGTACTACTCTCTTCTTCAGTCGACACACCTTACGAACTCTGTCTTGTCATCTCTTCCACTCCCGGAAACGCTTTCACCAACTAGCCCGGCGCCGCTCCCATCGCGACTTCTGACGTTATTCATTCTCATACGTGACACCTTAGGAGCTCTTATTCGCCTCCCCTTCTTTATCTTGCCTCTTATTCTCCATTTACCTGTGTACGTTATGGGCCGACTGGCTGCAGGACTTTCCGAACACGAGGAAGAAACTCAGGCACAGAACAAGGTTGTCATCGGACTGTTGTTACTAATGCTGATTTACCCGTCAGCGTTCTGGGTGCTTTGGGCTGTGCTAAGCTACACAAGTCATGGTGCACTGGTAGCAGGGATCACTGTATGGGCATTCGCGTATTATCACACGAGGCTAATTAATGGTGGGTCGATCGTTTGACTCGTCGGCGTGATATATGACGTTGATCGCGCTGATGGGCCGCCACAGACAATTATCTGAGGTGGATGTCTTTTTTTTTCATTTGTTGTTCTCTTGATTCTTCTCCAAGGGTGGTAGCAGCCACTGACGCAATCAACCCTGATATGATAGTCTGAAACGCGTCATCGCAGCCTGGCGTGTCCTCGTAGGCGTGTGGGCCCCGAAACGTTGGGACCTCTCCCTCGCTGCTCTCTCACAATACACCACCCCTCCGACCCCTCCTGAGAGCCCATGGGTTGAGAGAAACTACCGACCGTCCACCCCCGACTTCCCTGCGCAGGCGATGGAGCCTCCTGTCAAGCTTCAAAAGAAACGACCTGCGTCACGCCGGATCATGCGTCATGTGCTGCGCGCACGCGGCGAGGCTGTACGTGCCCTCGCAAGCTTCTTTGCCGCCCTCGAGGATGTGGGAGAAGAAAAGAAGGTTATGTCGAGCGTTCATTTGGCGAAGCGATTTGGGTGGGTGGATTCGGTCAGGGTAAAAGTGGAGGTGGATGGTCAGGGTCCTGCGGAGGAGGTGGAGATGAGAGGGTATAGACACGCGAGCGAGGTTATCTCGTTCCTGAGGTTGAGAGGGGCCAAGATTGCCAGCTTGGAGAGGGAGATTCAGGGTGGTTGGGCTGGTGGGTCGGTGAGCGAGGAAGAAGGGTCGCCAGTCGAAAGTGAAGGGGTTGAAGGCGAGAGTGAGGAAGACATCGTTTGGATTCCGAACACGGTGCACCCCAAGACGGAGTAGGGGTCCAGAGACGGGGTAGGGCCCACGCTTGTGACAGCGTTTGCCGGCCACGGCGCAGTCGAATCTTCAGCTTCAGGGTAGTAGATTACTTTTTGATTTATGACCAACATGACGGTGCTGATGCTTTTTGAGCTATATTGCGTTTCTGCAACACGCCAATGCGTGCTTTGGTTGAGATTTGCCTTGATCATGATCCCTTTTGAGCTTCATTTTCCATGCCAACAAACTTTTCGGATGAACGAGCTATCACGGAGATGTCTACTTACCAATGTGTCGGTAAAGCTTCAGAAACATATTACATTCATGAGGACCCAAGACGACAGTTGCATGGTCAACCCAGTCGAGTGGATGACGACGACAGCGAGAACCCCGACCCAAGGAAGTGGTAGGAATTGGAAAAAAGGGTATAATGATGTCCTTGCGGGAGATAATCACCGTCAATCATGCGCATAAGACCAACATTGCAATCCAAGACTCTGGGTCGCAAGCGACAAACAGGAACCCGCGTTATGGTGGTATCGAAGCTGCGTGTACATGCCACGATCAAGGCAAAAGAACGAAAACGGGCGCCCGCCAAGCTTGAAAGAGTTTGAGAGGAACGACGCGGTGCAGCCCACGATCATATTGGAGGCCAAGTACATACTTACATGCTGCAACCCCGAGTTATCTGGTATAATCAAATTCGGGGATTGGATTGGAGGGACGCGTTGGGATTAATTATCGTTGAAAAGGTTTAGAGTATCTTCTGGGATTGAAATGGAGGGGTGATTGTATACCAGTGGGGAAAGTTGTGTCGGGGTGCCTTGTTCATGAGGGGTCAAGAACAACACACGTATTTCATGAGATGGGGCCACCTGTTTCCATGCCACTTCAGGATGGAATGAAGAGCCCATTGATAGGAATAAAGAGGGAAACCTGATAAGGGAGTTGGGAGAAGGCGGTGGTTGAAATCACGAGGATGGCGCAGTCGGCGGAGGCCAAGACGAAAGAAGAGGGTGAAAGTTGAAAGAGGGCGAATGATCAAACGTCCGAGCCTATCGAGGAACGGGTTGGTCTCCCCACGCTGCGAGTTGCATATTCCGATTCAAGCCATAGTCGGGCGATATGAACACGTTCGCAAGAAATGCGATATGCTCAGAAATAGCTTGCCATCAGATAATGATGATGAAAAGACACCGGGTTGTAGCCGAACAAAGAACGACTTTTCGTTTGTTTGAGTTACCAACTGGGGGTTGCTCTCCTGAAGTGGTAGGTGGAGATTCAAGGAATGCATGACTGCGCACCTGCTCGCATCATATAGTATGACGATGCTGATGAGTCAAGACATGGACCTGTCGCAAGGTCAGCAAACGATGGATTCCAGTGGATTCCTCACCGTTTCGGTATAGTGTCAATTCCCGGAGCATTAGCCTGGCACCCCAGAAAACTTCACACAGGGTGCGTACTTAGCACCCCTCGCCGCGTAGCACTAGTCTGTGGGCACCAGGGAGATCATGATGGCGGCTCGCAATCCCAGTTATGCGGCTGTTCAGACAATTATGAGAATACCCCAAATTTCATCTCTGATCCGTTGGCTGAAGGGCTGATACACTGAAGGTCTGTCTATCACTGGTGGAAATATTCGATTAGAAAGGATATGTTATCTTGAACGAGGGTCACTACGCATCAATTTCAAGCGTGTACTACATATCCAAATTTGGTAGTCGTGGTATGTCCACGTATGTCGTCGTGGTCAACTTTCTGACAACCAAGCACTGCACATCGTGTTCAAACGCGACATTTAGCGGTCAAGATTTCTCTACTCGCATAGAGAAGAAGAAAGACGCTACACAGCAATGCATAGTATATACGCTCGCGTCAATGGAATATCGGCACTGTGGTCCACCTGCATAATGGTCCTCCTGGGGTCCATTGCCCTCTCATCCTTCCTTTTCACAGCTGATCCCAGAGGAAACATTGGATTGGTCTCACTGAAAGTGTCAGTACCTCCAGCCATGTCACCCAAGTCTCAGAATCCATGCTCTCATGCCATCCGCTTCGTCATTTCTCCTGAGAAGAAGTCGTATCTCACCACGTCCCCTTTCTGTCCAGATACAACACGAAGGCAAAGCGTTACCCATACAAGCAGGAAGAAATCGGATTTGTCAAGTTCAATATCACAGCTGGTGAGTATTTTGCTTCCATTGCAGCAACCAACGCGTGTTCATGGCTGTACTTTCAATTTCACCGGCTTCAACGAACTATCCGCTCCACTTTGCTCACCAATTACCGCTCAACGTCCGTTGACCGTCTATTCGCGTGGTTGGTACGGATGCAGACTTACAGCCCCTTTTCCACTGGAACACAAAGCAATTATTTGTGTATCTTGAAGCTGAGTACACGAATGCCCAAGGTGTGAGTAAGCCAATGGCGATTTATTGTATTTGCGTTTGCCCAGCCCGTCATCTTTGCGGAGAGTGACGCGTCTGTTCCGGCTTAGCATTCAGGCTCTGTTTCTTGGCGCTCACCACCTGTCTTCTTTGTAGGTTAATAATTCGGTGGTACTCTGGGATCGTATTGTCCGCCGAAAGGAAGACGCAAACATCAACCAGGCCTCCAGGAACAAGTACAAGTTCCGGGAGTTATCTGAATCATTCAAGTAAGTTCCCATCGCACATTTCCTTACTCCGTAGATCCGCGAAAAAAAAAAGGGTGGATACCTCGTGTTATTCCGTGATTGATCAGTATTCGGACAATGCTCTTATCGCAAAGACGCCCCAACTTCGTCACTGATAACATTGCAGGAACGTGTCACCTACCGAATTCTCTCTCAAGTACAACGTCATGCCCTATGTTGGCTTGCTCACGTACGGGGAGGTAACACGGACGACGGCGTTCGACATGCCTGAGGCACTAGATGCCGTCTCATAAGAAGCTGGAAAAGCTCCGAGCCTTGGGTTAGACAGATGTTGGGCTAAGCACTTTGTTATGGCGTCACTGGTCGCGAACCTGAGCAGGCCCGCGGAGTATGTAGAAGCCTGTTACATAACGTTTCTCACATGCGGGCTTCTGTTCAGTGGAAGACATGGAGGCTTTTGTGTGTGTACGTTCTCTCAAATCTCGGTGCTGCGTATCAGAAGCTTGTCAACTCAAAGCCCTTTCACGGCGTGGCTATCTATTCACGAATTTCAAGCATGTTGGATGGTCGTAGGCTCAGAGCGTACTCCGCGTTCTCAGCGCACTGAAGATTGGAGTGGGTGATTTGGACTCCGATGGAACTGCTCGGTAGCATGTATTCTTCGTGGCCATGATCGAACGCTGGAAGGCTGGAATCACCCAGTTCAAGGCTAGGCTTGCTAAACCGAGAAGTACGAACGACACGATTTTTTTCGGTAGGCAAGGCACAACACAAAAAAAAAGAGGGGACACGACGACGAAAGGGTCTTCTCTCCAAGCGTAAGAGGGAGCGGGGGCAATGTGTAGCTAGGCGGTCCGCAGGTAGACACATGTACGGTGGCAGTCCCTTTTCCATCCCTGAGTGGCATCTGGAAGCAGTTCAGACTTGGCAAGCGGGGAGCCTGAGGAAGATTCCAGTAGAGGGGAAGGACGGCGAGGAGTGATGTACTTCGTGATCGTGTACCTATGACATCTTACGAATCGGCGTCTTGGATTGTCGCGACGACCTGGCCTCATGGAGAGGGACGACAGATGCGGCAAGAGAGAATGTCACTGTGCAGGCTGTTGGACATATGTGTACACAGATCGTTATCTCGCGATCCCGAGCCTACTTTAGTGAAGCGCCCATGTCAAAATTTAGCGAGTTCACGTCAGTTGCCATTCTGGAGGGGTTCTCCTTTGAAAATGGTTAGTTCTGACACATTGGTGCTGCGTTCCAGGCGAGCATTGCAGCAAAATATGGCAATCTGAGGCGCAAGAGTCTATAGGGTTCGGTTGAGAACTTGAACGCTATCGTGAAAATTTCCCAAGTGCGCCCCTGGGTCTCCGTGGGTGCAGCGTGGAGAAACAGCTGCGATCCCTAATTCCCCAACGACGAGTGATTTCATTGATTGTTCACTGATATAGACTGAATGACGATTCAGACGAATGAAAGCATGAATCGTTCAGTTTTGGTCCGAAATGGAGACAGGTGCGGTGGGTCGTCCTTTACGGCAAGCAGTTACGAGAAACTTACGAATGGAGTTTGCTGTAAATGTGCATGATCTTGTCAGGTCTTGTCTTCTGACCCATCGAGGGCGCCTGCTATAGGCGTGGGTTCTATACTCAGCTAGTCTGTAAGTGACCGGACCCATTTGGCTCACTTTCCTTTATTTCTTTTTATAAAAGGTCGGACAAAGTCTGTTCTTATAAAAGTCCCTCGCTCTGATCTTTCCTGATATCTCCTCCCCCTGCCGTCAATCCACTCCTCTGCTTCCGTTCACAGACATGGATCACCCCTCTTCCACGCACTTGTCCTACCATTATCCTTCGTATGACCACTCCCGCCCCCAGGGTCCTTTCTACGCCACCCAGCTGTCACGGTCCCCGCTCATGGATTGCCCCGCTGGTTACCCTGAACACGAGGTAAAGTTCGACGTCGAGGTAAATAATCATATCTGTATTCTTTCTCCCCGATGTTAAATAATACTCGCCACAGGTTAAAGTGAAGCGCTCCTTCACCTTTGAAGAGCTCCAGTCTGGTTCATACTTCGCGTCTTTGGACGAGTCCGATTTCCAGTTCTACCGGATATATGGTCAACCTGTCCTCATTCCATCACCGGATGAGGGTGATGGCAACTTCGTGCTTCACAATCACGTTGGCATGCACCTGGCCGACGACCAGTCGTGCAACCCGCTCACGAATCCTCCCCTCCACTTTGGCTACCCCGTCATGTCGTCGAAATCATACACTCTCCAAAACCCGTTAGGCGAGTGCGCCACCAAACCGTCCAACCAAACCAATTACGTCTCACCCCGAGTGGGCGCGTCCGAATGGCAGCACGTCAAACAGGAAACCAACGAGGTACGCCACATGATATCACATGTGATACTATGTCTTACCCACACCACGCGTAGGGAACGAGCGCGATGCTATATTCGCCCACTTCCTCGGTGGTTGTTTCCAGTCCATCATACTCGTTACATGGTCACGAGGACGCCAGGGTGCCGAGCGTTACATCACCATCGACCATGTCGCTCCCGACTCTGTATGATGAACCGCCGATGGATTCGTTGCCGTACCCCCCTCCCGCAAATTCTACGTCTCCCCCATATTTCTCGGGCCACCAGCCCCTGACACCCCCGCAGGATAGCGTGCCCGGCTCACCATCGTACGTACATGACGGGTCCTACCAGAGTATGGGTCGTGAACACTGGGAAGATCTTTCGGCCCGACCGCCTCGTTTAACTGTTCCTAGCCAATCGCATATGCTCAGCGAGCTCCCCTCACCGGCCTCGATGTCTTTCCCACACACCCACTCTCACCAACATACACCTTCGTTAAGTCACTCACACCGCCGCCGTTCCCGCTCGCCGTCATCTCCTCGGTCGCTCATCCGCATGTCACCGGTACCACACACGAAACGGACCCTGGATAAGAAGCCTGCTCTCGCATGTCTCTTCTGCCGAGGGCGGAAGATTGCGTGTGGACCGCCTCAGCCAGGTAGCAAGGACAAAACGTGCAAGTAAGTTTTTTTTTAAACGTTCGAACATTCGGCATTTTTTCGGTTTTTCCATTCCTCTATCGGTCAAGCGTGTCTACGGATTCGCTTGATCACATAACATTCTGGTACCAAACAATATGTCCCTTACATCGCCCTGTCATTTCGCCGATCTCCGGGTTCCAATCATTCCTGCTTAATAAATGCTTACAAGTGCCTTTTTTTCCCAGTCAATGCGCCCGTCGGCATCTGAAATGCGAATACCCACTGGAGTCTCGTCGTGGAATGCGAAAGCGCAGGTCGCTCGTTCCCCGAGCCTCGTCTACTACTCGCGAGATGAGTCCAGATGGGCCCAAAGTCAATGTAATCAAGGCCAATCGGAAACGGTCTGTTGACAAGAGCAGGTCCTAGTCGACGAGCCAAGAACTCTTCTTCCTTACGTCTCGCAATTCGTAATCGTGGGTGCAATACTCGGTCGATTCCGTTTGCTATGCCATCTCCCCACAGGCACATCTCGTTTCCCCTCTTATTTTCGTTATGCTTTCTCGTTACCCTTGCTTTCGCTTGCATTTGATTTGACGACATCTTATACATCATCTATTCGGTTTTTGCTCCGTATTTCATTCATGGCATGCCGTTACGCACATAAAATTGTTTTCTGCAAAGAATTGTACAGTTAATGTGGGGTATTATGCGTCTTCTTCTCTCTCGTTATCACTCCACACTGGTATCAGGTCATACACGCATCATACAGTTCACGAATCAGGCTTAATCACATACACGAATTGTTGACTCCATACATACACGTTCAATTAAGATGGGGTAGCTATCGCTATCGTTGATCGTTCCCCTATATGTAGTTGTGATGTCCGAGTCCTCTCGCGGGCGATTTCAGGGAGGACTCGGATTAGATCCCATGTTGGTGCAATTCTGCCAGTGCAACTGTTGAGAGGAAAGGGACACACCCAATTTGATAACACGACTTCCTCCCCAAAGTTCTCCTCGACGCCTGCGCTTGCCATATAAGGGACTCGTCCCTGTCGACCGTGGATTTTCGAACGCTGCTAAGCTGTCTGATTAGGGACTTTCTGCAACCACACCAGGATCATCCCTCGACCCGAGGATGGAAAGGCATACGTGTCATGTATTCGTCGTATGGAACATATCAAATTTTCCCGGTGGGGATATATAAGCCAGCGGGATTCCGTACGCAAGTGGTCGGACAGTCGAGGACAGCTTGAAGGGGGAGGAACGATTCTAGCTTGAAATTTCCGTCCCAAGGATTATTCTGCCCCACTTTAACACCCTTTCGAGCGGCGTGCCCAGTGATGAATGTTCAGGTCCTCGCTGTCGAGTTCTCCCCCAACAGATTGAGAAGACTCCCAGCCTAGCAGCTGGCCATCATTGTGTCTGTTCGGTCAAAGCGGTGAGCGAGAGCACATGCACATGCACAAAATGAGCCCGTGAAAAGCAGTGGTCGGAGAGTTCCCGCCAGAGGGTACAGTCATTCCCAATTTCCCAGACGAGCCCTTTCTGAGAGAGCTGATTCTCGAACTCCGTTCCCGTAGTTTTTTTTTTTCGGGCACAGGGTAGTCTGGACTCTGGATCCATTCATTCCATCACCAGGGTTCCATGCTATTCGCTGCGCACTAACCTCTTCGGAAACGGTGGAGCAAGAAGGAGCCAAAGATATTGATTAATAGCTTGAGCCTCATCGGGATGATCGCCTCCCTCAACTCTGCGCATTCCAGTCCGTAGAAGTGGAATACGTCATGTAGAAGTGACTGTCGGGCGCGAGGTTGTGGGAGCGATTTGTATCTCTGGATTGGAAATTGAGCCCATCGGAAGGGTCTCGAAATGATCAAGGGCGAGAGGCTTCGTTGGCATCTTTTGACATGTGGCGACAGGGACTCATCGTTCTGGAGAGACCTAGAATTCGGTTCTGCGCCCTCTGAAAGAGCGAGGTCAGAGTAGTGTTGTTGAAATTGGAGCAGAAATTTGTTAACTGTGGGGACTGTCAGCGGAGACAATGTTGCTGTGTCCGGAGGCAGACGATAGAAGTGTCTGCGTGGCAATGCTGAAGCTCGCGGATCCCGTGAACCTATGAAGTGAATCGATGACGAACGGTTAGATAGCACTGCGAAACGGCAAGTGTGACATTATTAATTGGAAAGGTAGAAGTCGACAGGCGTTGGCTGTCATCGACCGATTTAAGGTTACAAAATTATACGGAGAGATGGTTCTACCATAGTCCAGATCGCTTTGATCTCCCATGGACCCACATACCCAAGCCTATCGGCGGAGCGAGCTTCGAACCATGTGATTTTACCAATATCAGAGACATGCTTCTCGAGGGATGAAATTTCACTGAACGCATCAGTCCGTACATTGGATTCATCCAGGACGGTAAACACTGTATAAAATCACGGGTTAACCCATTTCATGTGGTACTTCACCCAGCTACTTCACCTAGTCACGGGGCTGCGTTGAGTGACAGCGACGACATTTCTTTCTTCGGTTGAGGTCCAGCCTGCGTAGATGTCATTTTTTATCTAGACCGTGTGATGAGACACGCTGCAAGTAGCGCTGTAACTGTAACGGGGCGAAAACATGAAAAAGAGTGTTCCCTGACCCACCCGACGCAGGTCCAATCAACAATCGATATCGATACGCACCTTATAACACACCTCAGCTCGTCACGGTGGTATTCCGGTTCGTCAACGGACCTTTTTTTCATCAGAGCCTCTGCCTCAACTCATTTCACCAATAGCACTCGTGTTCCTTTGTGTACCTGTCTGCATGAGACATCCTCACGCACATCATTGATCGACAGAAAATCGAGATGAGACCGTATCATCATCACATTCCATGTTTGAGTTTGACACGGCCACACCATCATCCATGTGTTTTCAAAGTTCTGGATTGAAACCCCCTGCCATCAGCTTGTCTCAAACTCTAATATCCTATCCTGTCAGTGAAACCCGGCTCACCGTGTGGGTACTTCGTAGTGATGGTGCCGGAACAGTTCAATGTTTTTTTTTTTTCAAAACAAATACCTGATTCATCAGTCAGTCACTTATGCCGGTCGATTCGACTGACCTGGTATGACAGAACTTTGTCGATATCCGGAACTCCGAGTCTGTGTTCAAAAGTCAACATTTATTGATGCTCCACGTTTAACGCCAGCGTCACACAACCTTCCTTTCCAGTCTTCCTTCCCGGCTTCATAAACATCCTCACGTATGTCACCGATCGACATCAATCGAGATGAGCTGTCGAGTGACTTACTTTGCTTCCGTTTTTGACGTGCCAGATATCCGAGTCACAATGTGCACGTATGTACATACTACGGATTCGATAAGAAAGTACGTCAACTGTTCTGCTGTCAGTGGCGATAAACTCACCTGACAGACCTCGGAGCCTGTCCAAACAAAGGGTCAAGGAGTTCAAGGTTTCGCATTCGATTTCAAAGTTATAGTGGTGGTCGGTGGTATTAGTACTGCATGGCAGTGCAGCGCTGCCAGCAGTCGAGTCGGTCAGTCTAGTACTTACCCGGGATCATGACAAGTGATTGACATGGGGCACACCTCTAGGCATGTCATGTCAAGTTGACATATACATCATACATAGCTGTAAGTAATCTTCCGCGGAAGGAATTTCTCTGTGCCATGTGCGTTATTGTGTGGCGGTTGACAGTCAAAGATTTTATCATGCTTACCGCATTTTATGTTCGGAGATCAGCGTGTCACTCGGGCCCGGTCCGTACTACGTACTTGCAATTAGGTCTTGTTCTGGGTAGATACTTACAGTTGCAAAGGAGAAGGTTTGAACGTTACATAACGTTCTGAATCTGGTCTTCATCCCTTGAACTTTCGGCCGTCGATGGGAGACTTGTGGCGAGCCTCGACCGTTAGAGATTACCTCCATCCCAATGCTTGGGTTCCGAGTCAATTCATGCTTGTTTATATCTATCCAAAAAAAATACACGTATAATAAAACGAGAGTGTAAAGTCAACCATAATTCTAACGAGCGTGGCGTTGACCGATATACGTACAGTCAGCATGCAAGGAAAGCACGAGAAAGAAGAACAGGAAATATTTGGGGAATAAGCCTAGCGAGATACCAAAGAGCGAGAGTGTGTAAGATGGAGTGAGATTGAGTGAGATGGAGATGGAGATAAAGATGAGATTGGAAATATAGAAACAAGACACCACAACCACGCTTATGTTTTTCATCGTCCGACGTGTTTGGGGGGTATGTATGCATGCGTATGTTCGACGTCCGAGACCACTTATCCTCGCCGAATCTTGTTAGGTGAGGGCAGCACGCGTGGAGATCGCCGAGGTTTTGGAGGTTCCGTATCATCGTCCATATGATCTTCCTCCACGACCATACCAGGAGCGGCCTCTTGAAGTCGACTTTTCATATTTGCACCGCCGCGTCCACGTCCACGTCCCCTCCCACCTGGACCACGTTTGTTCACAGGAACAGTCCGAAGCGGATCGCCAACCTGTGGCGAATCCTCCACATCGCTCATCGGCTTGTTCTTCTTCCGAGCACCACCATTAGGCGGTGAAACGTTCTCCTCTCCATCCTCCATTACCGCACTCATGCTCTGCGGATCCTCGTTCAGCTTGCGTTTGCCAACTCGCGGCGGGATCGCACCTGCCGCGTCGAGCATTTGCCAAGATGGCTCAGGAATGACGACGTCTCCGGCAGCGGCTTGGGCCATAACTTGGCTACGCCGTTGAAGAGGGGCGCGTGTACCATTTTGACCGGAGGGCTGGTCTTGGTTGAGTTGCAGCTGCTGCAGCTCAGAGCTTACGAGGGGATCGCTGTTGGGCTCGGCGGCCATGGCCTCATCGTCATCGTCGGGGAGGGAAGTCAAGGACGATCCGGGAATGGACCCGATTGACAGAAAGGACTGGGGTGGTTCCCGGGGGTTGGCAGAACCAGTGATGCCAGTAGGATTTTCAATGAGCCAGGGGTGGTTACGAGCTGCAGTGAGGGAAAGACGACGACGGGGGTCGAACTCGAGAAGGCGCCGAATGAAATCTTTGCCTGTGTATATGCATGAGACAAAAGGGGCGAAACAAAGGGGATAAGGTTCAACATACCAAGGTCGCTGACACCAAGAGAGTCGAGAAGGGGCCAGTCAATCGTGCGGTTCGCGATGCGAACCTTCATATCACGCTGAGCAACGTCTTCGATGAAGGGATTCTGGCTTGTCATCCTGTTGGAACGAAGCATGAGCCGGATGAGTTCAGCATATGGCGGTAACGGCTTACATAGAGAACACGATGACACCGACGCTCCAACTATCCACCATGTGACTGTATCCTTGCTGGTCCTCCGTTTGCATGACGACTTCGGGCGCGAGATAGCTAGGTGTGCCACACATAGTCTACCAGGTAAAAGGTCAACTTTTGTCAGACGACAAAAACCTGAAACGAACGGACCTTGAGGAAGGTATAGCTATCGACAACTTTCGCGAGACCAAAGTCCGCAACCTTGACATTGGGCGGCTTGTCGGAGGTCAAAAGGACGTTCTGCGCGTGGGTTGGACATCAACCAATGAGTCAATCAGGTCTGGGAACTTGGCATACCTCGGGTTTCAAGTCACGGTGAGCGATGCCTTTAGCATGAATGTACTACACACAGGGAGTGAGACACAGAAGATGAAGCGAGATGCGGCAACTTACAGCAAGAGCATCACAAATTTGTTTGGTGATGTGAATCGCCATGGGCTCATCTAGCCCTTGTCCATAGTTAGTCATAGTAGAAGTAGTCCTCGAGCCAAACTCACCATTGCCATTCGTATTCACGATATAATCCAAAAGGTCACCCCCGTCCACAAACTCGAGCACAAGATCTAAAGGAGCGTAATGAGGCACGTGCACGACGACCAACGAGACGCGACCTTACCGATATTGCCTCTGTCTCGGAAGACTTCCTTGAGTTTACAAATGTTGGTGTGGTCCAAACCCTCCAGAATAGCAATCTCGCGCATGAACGAATTCTCCTCCTGCTCTGCATTCGACTTTTCAGTAGCAGCCACGCGTCGAACCTTGATGTCCTGTATCATTTTGATGGCGAACCACTGTCCAGTAGCACGCGAAATAGCCTTCATGACAGTCGCAAAAGAGCCCTTTCCAAGCTCGTGGCTAATATCATAAAACGCATGAACACCGCCTTGTGGGGGACCACCCGCGGTGTGCCTGTAGATGAAGCCTAAAACGAGTATCAATGATCGTCGATGAGTCACTGCACGAAATAGCAAAAAATGGTAAATCAACGTACGGTAATCCTCGAGACTTCCAGGTTGCGGAGCTGGAGAGCCAAAGGATATTTCATTACCCTCTTTGAGGATCGCGGTCTTGTCTTTGCCGATCTTGATGCCATTGATCTACGGGAAACGGAGATATGAGTGGGACGCGTTACGGTGATAAAGAGCGCGTCATGGCTTACAAAGGTACCGTTGGAAGAGTAGTCCGCGACGATTACAGCACACTTGTCATCCTCCTTGCCATCCCAAACGATACGACAGTGACGGTTACCTACGCGGCAAAAAGAAAAACGCGTCAATACCCAGTGGCAACACGCGTCTCACAGACGCCAGCATGGAAAGCCACTCACTAACTTTCCCTCCAGGGAGTATGATCTCGTTCTGTTCCCCTCGTCCGATGCTAACGGTGGGTTGAATTTTAAAGAAGTCGATACGTCTGAGTACGGCACTGCAAGGTTGGAGAAATCCCCAAAGGTGGGAATTGCCATCTCCGTTGATTTGAGAACCGGAGTGTTGAGTGGACTGAGTGGCTTGTTGAGTCTGCTCGTCCATCGCTTCTTCGGGGTTCATGGACTCGAGTGCGGTTTGCATGATGGTCCTTGTTGAGAATGCGCGTTGTAAATGAGAGAGAACTTGGCTGTAATCGATGGTGATGCTGTAGACGCTGAGAATAGATCCTACGGTCGATATACGTTTATAGTGAGGGATTGGACGAGACTTTGTGAGAGTGGCAGTTTGTGCGGTTGGATTGTTGACTTGATGGTTTGAACGGCTTGCACTGGGCGGCCTTTATAGGATTTGATGGTGGACGATGGCCCGGTTGGGATGTGAGCTTTGAAGCGCTTTGACCGTTATGTATCGCCCACAAGGACAAAGCGAGAGCGGGATGGCCCTTGCGACGGTCCAAGCTGTGAAAGGCAGAACTTCCTTTTGTGTCTTCAACGCGAGAGCTTTGGCGACGATTCCCGTTCCACGAAAACAAAAACAAAAAATCTGCGGAGGATCAAGCGATGGTCGTGTCAAAGCAGCGAGCCGTCGTGGACAAGAGTCAACCCAGGGACGCGTTCAACTCGTAATCCAGACACGTGCACTCGTGTAAGCGATTCAGCTTCATATTCACTAAACTACAAAGTACAGTATTACGGTGCATCTTCTGGATCCCATCTCGATATCTTACCCAACGGTCGGTAATAATATTGCTTGTACTTCTTCGTCTCGCTCCTCTTCTGCCGCGGCATGATGGCGCTTATCAGTGATGCGCGCTCGCGGTCTTCATCACGATCCGGAACATAGAACCACCGACTCTCTAGCGCCTTACGCCGCGATCCCCCGCTACTGTCAACCTTCTCGAACATCCCACACTGTGCCCGTCCCGACTCCAGAACAGCGGCAATGAGCACCTGAAACTCCTGCTTTGGCCGCTCGTTTGCAAGGTGAGGATGCGTTTGCGTGACGGCAAGATACAGCGCTGAAGAATCCATAGACGTCGCTCGAGAAGCGGCGAGCGCTTCAATCAGCATGCCCGTCAAAGAAGCATGAAACTCTGCTTCGGCTGGATCCACTGGGCCAAGCGACGTATGGGCAGCGCCCGAAGTCGTGCTATCGGGGGGTCGAAAAGCCGTGCAGTCCACCTCCATAGCAGGGCGCGAATGTGGTTCAGATGTATTCAACGTCTTCCGCCTTTGAGAAGATTTCGTTCGACGATCATCAGAATGACAGCTGCGAGCTGATGATTTTGATTTTTTCCTTGGAGGTTCGGGGGTATCTAAAACGTGGCTCTCCTTCTCCTTCCCCTTCGCCAGCGCTCTCCGCTCTTGCTCTTCTTCTCTCAGGTCGGATAGGATCGTGGGGAGTTGGACGATAGCACGCTTCTTCTTCCGCGGTGCATCTGAACGGCTGGTGGGCGACTTCGTCCGTTTCTTTGTCCCGCCGTTGATAGGACTTGGCTTGCCAATAGTATCTGGTGTCTCGTGTTTTGCGTCGACTAAGAGGGAGAGTGCCAGCGCCCCATCCATGCAAGACGAGGCAGTCCCGAATGCAATGTTCATCATCCTATCGGGAGTGCTGGCGGGCTGCCCAGCGCGTGGCGTATTCTTCTCGTTAGATAGCGGTATAACAGGTTCCGCGAGGGGGAGATCATCAAACATGGAGAGAGGCGAGGAGAGCATGGCATCCGCGCCAGAACCGGTTGCGTCAGGGGGGCTAGGTGAAACCACCCGGACGTCAATGGACATAGACACGTGACCTGGACACGAACTCGAGCTGCGGGAAACGTCTGCGGAATTTGAAGGTTTTGGTCCAGGAACCATGTCAGGCGTTTCAAATTGAGACAGTAAACACGTAGATCCGACGGGCGTTGTATGTGCAATTGGCGAGATGTTCAAATCCGAAGCCCCGAGGGAAAGACAACTATATGGCTGTGAGATAAGATAGGGAACGAACTCAGATGTGAAACCCTCATTGGAAAAACAACTGGACACCCACATTTGATAGAGGAGGGCAAGATTCTGCGATCTTGTCATCCTCACAGGCGTCGGGAAGGAAGGATAAATTTGACATAGGCGATGACAAGGAGGAAGGGGGAAGCGGCGAAGAGAGGCCCACATCCTCGTCGTGGTCATCCGACGATGAGGAACTCGAAAGCTCCTTATCAGCCAGGGGGCTAGAGAAACGTCGGCGCACACGTGCCGCTGAAGGGGATGTGTCCACGGCTGTCTTTACGGGTGAAGATTTCCCGTGCCTAGGCGAAACAGCCTGCGTTCGCACCCTTGTTGCAATTGGACTACTTAGCCATCGTCCGCGTTCGGAAGATGTAGCAAAGTAGGTTTCACGAACATGGATATCCATGCTCTCGAGGTCGTGTTCCTCGCAATCATCTGCGATGGCGCTTTCCCCATCGGGGTAGTAATAAGATGTGGTACGGCACGCAGCGTAAAGGGGGGACTGGAAGGATGACAAGGTTTGATTCTTGAGCACCCGTGCTGCGAACTTTGTCATTAAAGAGGGCAGCGGATGAGGCGCGATGGAGGTTTTCTCGTCTTGCGCATAACACGACCAAGGGAGAGTAGCGAAACCATCCTCCTGGTCGTATGAAACGGTACCCACGTCATCCAAGTATTTCGGATGGTCCCATTGTGGATATTCATACCCTCCTGTGCCGTGTAGAGGGGTAAGCGGTGGTGAAGATGATGGTAGAGGTGAGGTGAACGCAGTGTCTTCACGACCGTACGTATGGTCGTCAAGCGAGACACTCGTCGACGCTGATGAGCTCTTTCTCCTGAATTTCAAGGGGATTGTCGACGGCGACGATGACCTTGAGGAGGACATCGATGTAACTGGTCAAGAGGTTATGAGTCACGTGAAGACGCGCTCTGAGTAAACGCGTTTTAGCGCGGAGATTAAAACCATTTGATCCGTTAGATGCCGCGTTAAGGAACGCCGGGCTGGGCTGCTGCGGTTTGTAGATCGCAGTATCTTGAAGAATTCAAATCGGATCCCGACCTGTTCCTGTGCTGATAAGTTGACCAAATTGACAAGGACAGAGCTCGCCTCTGCTTAAGTACATCGACGATGGGGAGAGTTGGGTATGCCATTCGTGGATTCCAGCAGATCAGCTGCCAGCATGACCCCACACTTGCCGAGCGTTCTCATGATGTGGAGCATAAATATGGAACGTTGCGCAGCTGACAGTATACAGCCAGTGCACCGATCCCCTCTAGCTCTGACGCCCTTCTGTGTGTTTGCTGGCAGGAACGATTGAGAGTTTGTAGAGTTACTGTACTATAGTAGTTCCAAAGTTAACTGAGCGACCAACCTGTATTTCAATTGAGCATTGGTTTCATGTGTTACGGAAACATGATCGTACAGTGAGAACTTCTTGGCGGTAACAATGATATAAGGCCAGACCGTAAATTTCCAAACCGTAAGTCAGCTCTCAACAGCTCCACCACGTTCATTCCCTGAGATACACCTCCCAACATGTCTCTGTACGCCCGCCATCCGCGGTTCATGATAGCTCTCCTAGTCTTGGTCTTCATTTCTGTCCTTCTATTCTTGAACTCAGAATCTGGCCATAGCTCGCTGCTCAACTCAGTTGTGCTTAGCCAAGGCGATATCGCCCATGCGCTCAAGGTAGAGGAAATACACTACCGGGACATGTTAGTTCAGCGGGAGGGACTCATCAAGAAATGGGGGCCAACGGCGGATAAGATTGACCCGTAAGTAGCGCAACCACTTGCGTGTCCGCCGTGTGTCAATACATCCCTTTCAATAGTTTTCCATCGAACGGAGAATACTACACGCTCTGTGAGTCTCATGTCTGATTCCGATGCTCGTGGTGCGGCGCGCTAATATTGGCGCCAGGGGACTTCTTCCTCCCATCGTTCAAGTGCCCCCATCGCGTTGACCGCATTGGGGTTATGGGCGATGGCGGGAAATGGGTTTGCGGTCTGGAGCGCATCGCGCCTAAAAAGAAATGTGTCATGTACTCCTTCGGTGCGGATTCATCTTTCTTGGATAAGATAGACAGCCATTCAGCTTTCTGTCAGGTGTTAACGGCGAGTCCTCGTTCGAGGCTGATATCATGAAAGCAGCGCCAGGCTGCGAGGTCTGGGGATATGATTTCAGCGTCAACTCCGTGAGTGTGACGATACTATAATTTCATAGGACTACTTACCAACATGTTGATAAGTTTGGACCCGAGATTGATCACGAGGCGGATCTCAAGAGTCGTTCTCATTTCTACCCCTATGCTCTTGGCCCGAAGGACGCTCACGGTCCTCTCGATGATCCCAAGATGTACACCCTTCAATCTTTGATGGCGCGCAACGGCCACAATTTCATCGATGTACTCAAAGTCGACATTGAGGGGAATGAGTTCGAGTCGCTCGAGGTCTTCATTGACAGTTTCCACGGCGAACCTTTGCCCTTTGGACAGCTCCAGCTCGAAGTTCACGTCTATAGCGGAACCCCGTGGCAGGACTTCCCCAAGTTCCTCAAGTGGTGGGAAAAGCTCGAAGCAGCTGGTCTGAGACCGTTCTTCTCGGAGCCCAACCTCGTCTACATGAACCTGGTTCGGGGTGTGCGTCCTGACTTGGTAGAGGTGGGTGTAGTAGTTTGGATTTTTGAAGATGACGCACTTACTGAATATGTCTGAATAGTATTCCTTCATCAATACTCGTGGTAACCACGAACTAATCTCCAACAAACCCACGTCTCCCGAACACAAGTCGCACTAAAAACTTTCCCCACCCCCCGATGGATATACCTGTATAATCACTGTAATGGACCATGCGCACACCACACTTCGTCTTGCCTCTCTTGACTATTTCTCTTGCATGGACAAGAACTACCACGTACTTAGATTTGTCTTTGGTGTAGCTTTGCCTTTATTCGCCGCAGCGTGGAACAACTTGGGTCCGAGGATGAATGTTTGAACCGAGCCCGGACATACGGTCCGTGTTCGACCAAGATAAGACGATCGTGTCGTCACTTTTTGTCAGCTGATCGACCCGGAAGATGAGCAACCTTTGCTGGCTCCTTGCGAGTGTTCTCAAAACAGCACGGACACCCGCTGCACTTTCTTCACAGAGATTCAGTCGTAGTCTTCATACTACTACATCGCTCAACATGCCTCGCACAGATGAGACCGCTAGTTTCAAGGTGAGCACGCTGAGAGTGGCCGTGGAGTCAAGGAAAGGAGTTGACAGGGGTTGCCGAATGTTTGTAGTTCAACCACACGATGATTCGTGTCAAGGACCCAAAAGCGTCCTTGCAGTTCTACACGGAGGTGAGTACCTCAATAGTCGGGCCTTGACATGTCGTCTCAAATACGTTGTAGACCCTGGGCATGGATCTCCTTTCGGGTGAGTACCCTCAAGTTCATGCGACCACTGGTGCGGTGGTAAACTCTACTTTCGCTCGATCGTAGAGCAGAACATGGGTGATTTCACCTTGTACTTCCTCGGCTACGACCACGACGGGATTAGCAAGCTCTCCGCTGAGGAGAAGAGCAAGGCTCGCTTCAACCGCGAGGGTAAGCCCTGCTACTTGTTCATATGCGCACTTTAAGTATATCAACTCATCTGTCATCTGTACTTTGAAACAGGTATCCTTGAGCTCACCCACAACCACGGTACCGAGTCCGACCTCGAGTTTAAAGGCTACGCCAACGGAAACTCGGATCCCGGCAGGGGCTTTGGCCACATCGCCATCACGGTCGACAACATCGAGGAGGCATGCGCACGCTTTGAGAAGCTCGGCGTTCCTTTCAAGAAACGTCTCACTGACGGTAAGATGAGGCATATTGCTTTTATCTTGGACCCCGATGGGTAAGCACCGTATGGCGTGATTGGATTGGTGGATGAATTTGGTGCTCATTCGTGGTTCAATGATTTCGTAGGTACTGGGTCGAGGTCGTTCCGAACGGATTAAAGCTCTAGGCAAATGGATGAACAACTGAAGCTGAATTGACGTTCAATGTTGTATTTTTGACTTTTTTTGGAATTGAGCAATTCCGTTTTCCTAGTCTCGAATCACCGGCCGCTCTAGGAAGAGGGAGTCGTGTTTTGGTTGTCGGATTGAAGCTCCCGGAGCGTCGACCAAAACGTCTGGGTCGAGACGTCTGACTACATACTACCGTTTTCCGCGTGTGGGAAGAACGAACCAGTTTCTATCGGATTTGGGCTGAATATTACCAGGCGGTCGCAAGGCTCCCCGCTCCTAGCTATGAGTACAACAGATGTGAGTGCAGCAAGAATGTACCATTCACGCTAATGATACAGATGCACCAAATCGAGAAACTTATCACCAGACCGGTCTTCTGATTTGAATGGTGAGAATTAGCGAATGTCATTTCTTTCGCATGTTCTCAAGTCCGGTTCAAGTTTATTGCTTGCCGAAACGCAACCATTGCAAACGTCCACTTGCGACGACTGCATCGTTTGCCCATCAGAGTCGATTTGACACCTTCTACATTCCCGGGACATACATGATCCCAGCCTATCCTGAGTTAGAGGACGTTGCGCAAATTAAACTTTGGGTATACAAATTCATCGCTTTCCTTTTCTAACGGGATTGAAAAGGACGAATGTCTGCTAACTCATGTTGGAGACACAATGGCAGCCCATGGGTCTAACGTGAGCGGATAATCATCGCTTTTACTCTGTGGAGAATTGGCCCATGAACTGCCTTCTGGCCGAGATCGGTTCTACCTGCAGGACTGGTCAGATGATGGTACGGTAGATCGGACTCGCGCGTGCCGACTCCACCACTGTTCAAGTGTCTGGTCAGGGTGACTTTATGTGCTTCGAAGCTTCGTAGACTTGTCACGTCCTAGTCATTCGTGTTCTGCCAGATGGTCAGCTGTTCAGGAGCTGTGGATCACGAGTAGTAAGTACCCGAACCCTTTTGTCCACGTATCCGAATGTCGCACTCATCGCCATTGAGTCCTAATAGCAGGACGGGTGCATCATGATGCCCCATTTCCAGAAATGCTCTGATCGTTTCATGCTTGCCATTATTGGCCCGCGCCCAAGTCTTCAGTCTCTCAGATCTTAGCTGGACACTTCGGAACCAGAAAGGTTCTATTGTTGTCCCAGGCTCTTTACCATCGCAGGCTCACCTTGACCTTTTCAAGGCTGGCGTTATCAACGACCCCTTGTTGGGCACCAACGGTGAGGTCGGAGTCCTCCACCTGATGACGCTAGTACTAATCGGTGTGGTAGAGTACACGGAACGTTGGATCGTGAATGACAATTGGACATATACGGCCGACTTAACCCCTTTTGCAGTGCAAGGCAATAGAAATGGCAGTGCGAGCTCGGAAAAGACGCTCCTCGTGTGTTACGGTATCGACACGATTGCAAAGATTGTGCGTGAACCCCTGAAACACGTTCGTTTCATGACCTGATTACTTTCTTTGTTTAGATCTTCGCTGGTCACCCCATCGCATGGGTCAATAACCAGTTTCGGAGATACACATACGACGTGTTTGGCTACAGTCAGGCCCCAATTGGAGGCGATACGAATTTGATATGATCGCGCTCGAGTGCGCGTGGTACTATGGTTTGAATGTCACAGCAAGGCCAGACGCGGAGGCTTTCCCGGATACAGCGAATGCGACTACGATCGATAATGTAAGTTGCCCATCGATCTTGGTTATTGTCTCGATGCTGAATATCAGCCTAGTTCGAGTACCCCAATGTTCGCCAATGGATTCGCAAGCTGACAGTAGCCCCTGTAGGTGCCTTATACGGACTGTTTGGCTACGCACGGTGTGCTGAGTCTCGATCCGTACGTGTTGAGATTCGCGAACGGAACCCCAGGATACATCTACGGCAACTCTGGTATGCCTTATGTTCTGCGAATCGTGACCGACGCTCATAGTTTTATTCAGAGCGATACAACTATGATGCGACCCAGGCGTTCAACCTGAGCACGTACCCAGTCTCTCGGTGAGTCCTAACGAATGCACGAATGTTTCTCTCCTCACTCGAAAACCCCAATTTCGTCAACGAGTTTGGGTGAGTTCGGCGATGCTTTAACTGCTAACAGATGGTTAACTCAAGCGTTTTCGTAGTTTCCACTCTATGCCCTCATTCTACACATGGCAAGATGTCCTCGAGAACCCGGAAGACCTTGCATTCAACTCAACAGTGGTGATGTCCCGCGATCACCATTCACCAGCTGGAAGCCTCGCCTGGCCCAATCCCAACGCTCCCCAAGGCCAATACCAAATGACCAGCGCAGTCGAGCTCTGGCTTACTACCCCCGGCACCTCAGACTCAGACCAAACATTCGCACAGTGGGCTGGAGCACCTAACTCTTCCAATCCATGAACATGGTTGCCGAAATCGCATGGTACAGATGGGCGAGAACAACCTCGGGAGTCTGGTCTGGCAACTCAACGACATCTGGCAAGGCATCAGCTGGGCCGCGATCGAGTACTCTGGGCGATGGAAGGTTCTCAATTACGGATTGGCGAGCACGTACGCCCTGTGATCATCCAACCGTTCTGGATCCCTGAGAACGAGACGCTGACGGTTCTCGCGACGTCCGACCGCTGGGAGACCGTTGAGGGCAAGGCGCAGTTGACGTGGTATGATTGGAGTGGTCGCATGTTGAACAGTTCGACGTCGTCGTTCTCGATTCCTGTTCTCAACAATTCACTGGTGTATGAGAGGACAGGGTTGAGCATGATTCTTCCAGCCGGATGTAACGCGACGGACGTGTGGCTCCTCGTGAACCTTACCGCCCAAGCAGACAACGAGACGGTGACCAACGAAGCATAGTGAGTATCAGTCCCAGTGCTTGTCGTCTTGCGTCTTTCCTGACCTATCGTCCTCCTGCAGTTCACACCTACCTCGCTCGCCCACGGCAACCTCGTCGACCCCGAGATCACTGTGACTGCGAGCGACAACTACACTTTCACGCTCTCAGCCCGGGGAGGCGTCGGTGCGTGGACGTGGCTCGACCATCCGTACGGTACCGTTGGCTATTTCGTGGACACGACCACGGGTCGTCCTTCCAACGGGTTTTACCATGTCCCTGGCATCGACCGTACTGGTGAGTCCATGTGGCAGCTTTCAGGAAATTGAGCTGATCCGTCCCTTTGTATAGTGCAATTCGTCCAGAACGCAAAACTGTCCTCAGTACAGAATCCTGACACGGCAGATTTCGTCGTGAGGTCTATGGAACAATACTCACATTTGAGAGGTAGAGTATCCTGTTACCGCACACAAGTTACATTGCGTTGCGCTCCCCTGATCACTCTCGACTCACGGTAGTAATGAGATGAATGAAATCGACTTGGAATGCTGGAATTCTGTGAGATTGGCGCTTGACATAATAGTCCGCCGCCGAGGCTGAGAATACTAAGGAGGGCATGCCATGAAAGGTTCAGCGCTCAGCTACGAACCAAAAACTACCTTGTATGTCTTGTTGCCCTATCTTCCGAGTCATCCAAGCGACTAGGTACATCAAAAACCACCGAGGCCTCAAAGTATGTCACCACTGTCAGCAAGGGCAGTATCGCGAAGAATAGTACGAGGCCACTGGTAAAGTCAGTTGCGTTCATTCCAGGCAGAAACCAGGTTATCGGCGGCTTCTGGGACGGTAGCATAAGAACGTGGAGTATCGATGACGGCCCGGGTACAGTGGGGAAAGTGATGAAGGTGGCACACGGTGGCCAGTCAGGTTGAAAACGGTGTCACAGCCATGATTTCCTGACATCAGGCCTTCAGGGGTACACCCAAATTTAGCCACTGTCGATCGCGTAGTAACTCGTCATGAGTCGTAACTGACGAAGTTGATGACAAGACCGCCTTCAAGTTCAATAACTTGATGCCGCTTCTCGTGACGGCGCGTGACGAGCGCTGGCCCGTTTCCACGACATTCTCGAGGTTAACCATACGTTTAGTATGGCAGTGTAGCCTGATACTACCAAAGGTTATCCAAATCTTGCGAGGTTGGAGCCACCTAGTAGAGCCAGTATTTTACGGTGCCATCCAGTATCTTCGAGGGGCAAAACTCCCCCACACACCCTTTTCCATTGGTCCCTCTTCTATCCGGCTGCAAGTCCGGGCCCTCTGTCTGGTGGATCTCATGCGCCCGCCTGCAACAGAGCCCTCAGTCCGTTCTCGATGCATGTGCCATCTCCGTAAATCTCCTTCAAGAGTTGGCATGGATTGGGTTGCCACTCAAAGAACGTCACCGATTACTTGCCGAAGCTGCAGACATAACCCGAGACGTGGCAGCGTGCTCTGCGCTTGAAGCGCGTCGTATCGACTATGCTGTCGAGTTGCTCGAACAAGGGCGCTCCGTTGTCCGAGTCAGGAGTCTTGCAGCTTCGCACACCTGTAGACGAACTGTGTCTCGAGCATTCAGGTCTTGCCGATCAATTCCAGCAAATCTCACAAGCTCTTGAACAAGCTAGTTCTCGCGAGGATCCCACACTCAACAAGTTCCCCGGTGACTCTGATGCCGAAGCTTTATCGCTTGAGAAGGAGGCTCAGAGGCACCGTGAGCTTGCTTGCACGCGAGAGAAGCTCCTCGCCGACATACGACTCTTACCTGGTTTTGAACGATTCCTCCCGAAGACTATCCAACAGCTCGCAACTTCAGCACACTCAGGACCTGTTGTCTTCCTCCCAGCACATACAGATGTGATGCACTCATAGTCACGGCGTCCACGGGGAATGTCATACATGTCCCACTTCCCGATATGAACTACGCCAATGCAGAGTCCCTGCAACAACGACTCGATTCGTTGCTCACGAAGACCGGTCGCATCGTCTCTCGCAAGAACAGTGTTTGTCTCCTTCCATCTGAACAGACTGTGGCACTGCAGATCCCGGATTCGATTGACACTGACACCGCAGATCATGACAGAGGGGCAAGAGTGGCACGGAAACATACTCCCGAAGACGAGTTCAGGATCATTCTTACGCCGCGTCTGTGGGAGGACATCGTAAGCCCAGTTCTCAAAGCCTTAAGGATTTCGGTAGACGTCGACCTCTGGTTTGAACTTGACGTTTCCAACTCACGTTCATATTCACAGACTCCACCGTCAGCGGGTGAGAAGCTGACTCGCGTTTTTTTGGTGTCCCACTGGACCTTTATCCTTCCTACCCATCCACGCGGCTGGCCTTTACGATGCTACTGCGCCAGGTGTTATACTCTCCGACTTCGTCGTATCCTCTTATATACCCAATCTAAGTGCGCTCGCGTCGACTCAGCAAGACTCAAACGCTTCCTCGCCAAATATTCATCTTCTTGCGGTCCCTCAGCCGGACTCGGACGGCCAGAATCAACTATCGTTTGTAGACACAGAGATGGATTATATCCGAACCTCGTCCACCAATTCCCCGTTTGTAACATTCCAAGACTCTCGCGGGACAGTCGAGGATGTCTTGGACAAGATGAAACGAACTGACTGGGTCCATTTTGCATGTCACGGCGTGCAAGACCTTCACGACCCGCTCAACAGCGGACTCTGCCTCGCGGACGGTCGTCGTTTGAACCTCTCTGAAATCATTCGATTGTCACGTACCCGAGGCGGTCTTGCGTTCCTCTCCGCGTGTCAGACAGCCAAAGGAGACGAGAAACTGTCGGAGGAAGCGGTCCACCTCACTGCTGGGATGCTTCTCGCTGGTTACAATGGTGTCATCGCAACCACGCGGTCTATAATGGACAACGACGCACCGAAGGTGACCAAGGCTGTTTACGAGCATCTCTTCCGGGATGGCAAGGCACCGGATGGCACAGAGGCCGTAGAAGCGTTGCATCATGCTGTCCGGCGTCTCCGTGATTCTGAGGCATCTCTCTTTTCTTGGGTTCCTTTCATACATGTTGGTTTATGATATCTAGTTCTTCACTTGATGTATCTGCCGCCATCACGCCCACCGTGGAGGACGCCAACACATCTATCGTCTTCGGTCTCCATTACTGCAAGCATTACACAGAACCTCGAAACACACCATACTTGAAAGAAAAGGAAAAAAAAGGAAACGCCTCCAAAAAGAAAAGAGATAAGACGGGAGGCGAAAGCGCGGGGTGATGGTGATGGTGTGGAATGAATATATGTACAAAACACAAGTAGACGAACCGCCCAAAAATTCTGTAGTTACAACTCGATTCATTGCAGCACAGCGGGAAATAAATAAATAAAGGAAACCAGAGAACAAAACTCACACAACAGAGCGAACAAAGCTTAAGAAACGTAAGTGTCTCATCAAACAAGGAAAAAAAAAGAAAAAAAAGGAATAATATATGTCAACTTCGCACCAAAGACGAAAGCAACCCAAGCGTCCGTTCGTCGAGTCCCCCCCGCATCTGGAGTGCCCCTACCCGATCAACAAGAGCCTGCATTGCAAGCGCCGAAGCCGCGTTCTCGAGTCGCGTCAGCAGCGAATCGAGAAGCATCACAATCTCCAGTTCGTTCATCTTCTCGTGTATCGGCGAGAGTAGCTGATCGGGGTCGCCATACATATACCCTGGCTCGTACCGCTCATCCTCCTCCAGCTCATCCTCCTTCGGGGGTGATTGGGATTGAGGAAGAGGTTGAGGCTGCGACTGAGGCGGTACGCTCTCCGTTCGTTTCGGATACTCCCGGAAAACCCGTCCACTCGCTAGCGCCTCAAACCTCAAACATAACACCGCCAAGTCCCTTACCTGAGCAACACTCCACTGCACCTTGGCAGGCAAAGTTCCCACAGCTGACCCACTTACAGCCGACCCCCCGCTCAGATCCAGATCCTGCCGTCCTGCGACCGAGCCCGGATATAGGAGCGACACCGCCTCCGGGATTTCCAACCCCTTGAGCTTGAGCTCCCCAATGGGAATCACCTGGATGTTTAACCGTTTGATCGCGTCGATCGCCTGGGGTGGTTGAAAATCCGAGTACTCCGTCTCAGGACCCGTCTTCGTCACGCTTGCGTTGATCTCCCGAACGACGTCAGCGCTGCACATGATCTGCCCACCAGCAGCACTCCCACAGATACGCGCGGCACGAATGACCATCGGACCAAAGTAGTCCATCCGGTTCGTGATCGGATCAGGTTCGCAGACGGGGGTACCACAATGCATACCCATGCGCACGGAAAGACCTCGTGCGATCAGGTTCCCCTTCGAGTCCCAAACCTCCTTGCCTTCCTCGCACTCAAGAATCTCCAAAGGCCAAGGCTCGTGAAGCAACTGAACCTGCACAGTCAACGCCCACCGCAGCGCCGCCAACGTCGTTGGGAAAGAGCACATGAACGCATCACCCTCGGTCTTGACGACATACCCACCGCATATACGCAAGTGTCGACGAAGCAGGTTGTTATGTAGACGCATCGCATACGTCATACCCGGATTCGCTTCCCACAGCTGCGTCGAGTTTCGAATGTCGGTGAAGACGAGACACAAGTGACCCGTCGGCGGAGACACCTCGTCCACGAGTCGCGCGATCGTCCGGTCTGCGATATCCGCCTTCTTGACTCCTCGTTTCTTCAAAGAGCCGTACCCATCCGGGTCGAGCGAAGAGTCAGCCATGGGTTGCTTCTTGGGGCGGAAGAGATCTGCGACACAGATGACCATGATCATCGTACTCCCGTCAGACCCATAGCTGATCGCAAAATCCCTGAGTTTCTGAGCTGCAATCATCGGGTCCGCTATCTCCGATCGTGCGATGTCCACTGCGGTCTGGTACGAGATATAATCCCAAAGTCCTCGGTTCCCGATGATCACGAACTCGTCCTGCTCCTCCAGCTGGTGGTGGACGATGGTAGGACGGGCGTTCACCACCGGGAAGTGGTAAAAGAACCCAAACGATCGTGACGTGTCGATCTCCTCATGGACGAGACCCTTTGGAGAGATCCACCCCTCAGCCATCCGGATGCGCTCTGCTTCCTTCCGATCAAAGGGATCATGCTTCCTCGAGATGAGATGTGCAGAACCCTGTCTCGAGACCACTGCAAGAGCGTCTCCCGCGTTTGCGACGTGCAACACCTTCCCGACGAAATAGAGAACAATAGCAGAAGCGCCTGCACGGATGTGCGAACCGTCGAATGAGTTCGCCCCCGCCGTCGACGCGCTGACCTGGGACATCTTTCTCGTCGAAGTGCTTCCCGAATACAACGCATCGTGAACCTCCTTGTTCAGTCTCAAGAACGTCCGACGTAGGGCATCATTGACAGTCTCCCCTCTCGCCTGATCAATCTGCCCTAGATGCAAACTGAACTGCGGCAAAAAGTGATCATGGAGATATTTGGACAGATAGTTGTTACTCTGAGGAGAATCCGAGCGACCAAACATGGCAAATACGGCTTCGTCCTGGTGCCCCCGAAACTCTGGCTGGACGAGATCGAACATGGTGAGGTAGCCCGTGCTCCCGAGATTATCTGCGATCCCGTACGACATCCGGTTCACTTCGGAGAGTGAGGTGCGGACTCGTCGGTCTTCAGTTTCCTCTGGAATATTGGGCAGGAAGGTAGTCGTGACGTCCATGAGGCCCAGGACACGCAAAGAGGTCAACTCGGAGAAGTCGGCGAGGAGACCACGCCTTTTATCTGCATCCTCTGGGGGATTCTGTGCGACGGGACGGTCAAGCTTGATCTCGAGCCTCTTGTTCCCAGACAAGTTGAGGTACTTGAGGTTTGGATTGAAATTCCTAAAATTCAATCGTTAGCTGAGTTCGCACGACAAAGGGAAGGAAAGCCCACCAGTTCCAATCAAATTCCCAATTATTAATGTTATACCTCAACATGTTGCTCCCAGCATCGATCACCGTCAAACTCTGCACCTCCCTTAGCTCCTGCGGAAGCGTCTGTAGTTTATTCCCATTCACGAACAAGACGCTGAGTTTCGTCAACCTTGGTAAATCCTCGGTTGGTATACTCGTTAGATGGTTGCCGCTCAAATAGAGTTCTTGGAGTTTAGTGAGGTTGCGGAGGAAATTAGAAGGGAGTGCTTGGATCTCGTTGAACGAGAGATTGAGGACATGGAGCTCTTTCAGGATAGCGAATGGTGGGAGGCAGTCGTCTGTGAGTCGGTTCTCGCCCACGTAAAGTTTCTCAAGAGAATATGCGAGTGGAGGGGAAGGTCGAGGAACGGAATGTACAGTTGCGTTTGAAGCTCTCCGTGAAAGTTGATAATGCAAGCGCGATGGTGGTGGGGAGGGTGGGACATCGAGGGATATGCCAGATGAAGGGGGAACGACGAGAGAGGTACCTGGTGGATCGCGCCAGGTCACCAGGAGGTTGGATGTCATATTGATCAGGGTCAACGATGAACAATTCCATAGAGAAACGGGGAGCTCTGTGAGACTGTTGTTATGGGCGTCAAGCATTTCGAGTCGCTGTAATAAGCCGATGGATTCAGGGAGCGCGTCGAGCTGGTTGTCAGAGCAGGAAAGCGTGATGAGATGACTTAGCTCCCCAAGTGATTCGGGGAGAACTTTGAATCGGTTATGATCTAATTTAAGGTGTTGAAGAAGAGAAAGATGGGAGAGGGCGAAGTCGTCAAAGGAGGACAATTTGGTATGTGAGACATCGAGGGATGTGAGAGCGGAGGGAGTTGAACCTGAGGGGACGAGTTTGAGGAGCGTGATATCGTTGTAGGAGACGTCAAGGATTTGTGTGCTATGTGGGCCATGAGAAAGGTCGAGTGCATGCACCAGGTTGTGGTCCGCTCGGAGGGTCTTAAGTCGTGGGAGTGTGTGTGCGATAGAGACGTCGGCTATGTTATTCCGTCGACAATCGAGTACACGGAGGTTGACTAGTTCTCCGCACTGTTCAGGGAGTCTGGATACCTGGTTTCCAACGAAAACAAGGAACTCGAGTGCGATTAATTGACCAATCTCTTCTGGGAGCTCCGTGATCATGTTAAACGAGATATCGAGGTCGCGGAGTAGAGGCATCTCGCATATGACGGAAGGGAATTGGCTGAATTTGTTGTTGGATATGTTCAGCGTCTTGAGCATCTGTAACCGAGGGAAATACCAGGGGAGTTGTTCCATGCGGTTATTCTGTAATTTCAGGATGCTCAGTTCAGGTATACGATCGAGGCCGGCGTCATCGAGGTCCACGATGCGGTTACATGACAGATCCAGCCGATGTAGACTTATCGAATGCCGAACACTTTGCGGTACTTTCTTCATTGCCATACTGGACAAACGAAGTTCGCGTAACGTGACGCAAGACTGGATGAAATCGAGGGGTATCTCAACCATGGGGTTTCGAGAGAGATTCAGGTATACGATCGACGCCGCGTTTTGGTGAAAGATAATGGGTATGGTGGGTAAACCACGTCCCGTGAGATCTACATACTCGAAGTTGTCAATGTTCAGATCCTCCGTCTGTATGGGTCAACGATCAATATAGCGCGAGGAATGTCTTTCAAAGAACACACCGCTGGACCAAGGAGTTGGCTTTTGTACACAAATTTGAGAAGGAAAGTCATATCTTCAGCAGCTAGGTAGTCAAGGCTGTCGAGTTGGTCATATCCGGCTTGTTCCAGTCGTCTACGCGTGATCGCTGCGGGTCGTTCGGTCGGTGCTAACATTCGTTCTGAAAGAAGATGAAGCAATGCCAAGTGTTGAGAAAATCTACATACCCCTTCCCCGTTCCTTGAGATACAATTTATGGGTTTCACGCTCGTGAGCACGCAATACCTTGGCGTTGAGTGATGGTGTTAAATCCGCAACAGTTGCGTGTGGCGGTATTTGTGCGACGTGGTATGAACCGTTGGCACGGTATACTCGAACAAGGACAAACTGTTTTGAGGAAGCCGACGACGTTGGTTTATGGGTATGATGGGTCTTGCGACGCATTCGTTTCTTGGTCGAGATATCGGTAACGGTCGAGGAATCATCGGGTATTCGGGAAGTGCTAGCGACGATGCTTTCCTCCGAACTCGAGCGTGCACCATCTGCAAGTGTGTCGGCATCTTCCTTTTGGACGGCCCAACTTTCGGGTGCGGTCCATTCACGCTCAGTCGAACCCTCGACGTCCGGAACGAGGTCATGAGGCCCGACTATCGTCCTTGGGGAAACTTTACGCACATCATGTTGGAATCTACGGGAGGAGTACACGGGGGTGAATGGATTTGGATTTGTGAACATGGATAAGGAGGGGGATGGTGGGGTGAATCCAGGTAAGCTGACGCTGCTGGAGTCGAAACCATTGGATGGAGATGCGCTGGGATGAGCGGCGCATTGGCCCGACCGAGAGATGTCGATAATGCCTTCCATATGTGCGAAATCGGTATCGATGGTGAGCAAAGGTTCATCATCCTTGGGAGGAGGGGGAGGAGGTTTGTTGAGCCGAGTGCGCTTGCGATATCTGTCTTTTCCGTCCTTTTCTTTGTCTTTCTTTGGAGGAAGAGGAGGAAGAGTGTCCACACTCGAACCGAAAGGGGTCATATAAGTGTCTACGGATAGTTGGGAGGGGATGGATGGAATGGATGAGAGGGTGGACATGCTATCGTTCAGGTCTGACCCCAGCTTTGATCGGGAGCGCTTTTTCATGATGATGTCACTAAGGACCTTGAGGGATGCCTTTCCCTTGCGAATGTCCGAGTTTGTGGACAAGTCTGACACGGAAGCGACGTACATATCGCTCATAAATGACTGGGAGTCACTCGGTCTTGACCTGAGGGAGGGGGTGGAAGTTCCAGATGGACGGGGGAAAGTAAGGGACGGTTTGTACGCAAATCCGAGAGATCGTTTTGCGGGCTGGGATGACTGTGGTTGGGTCGTGGGTACACGGAAAGAAGAGGGGGAGGAATTGGAAGTGTGGAAAGGAAAGACTTACATCACCCACAGGTTCCAACCAAGGGGAGATGTCGAGGTTTCGCTCGGTGGATGGACGAGGTGCTTCATAGAGCACCTCCGGATATGCAGTAAGCACAGGAAGTGGCGATTCGACGAGGGCATCCGTCGAGAGCAACTTAAACGCCTCGTAGTCGGCGCTGTCGTCCATATGTTCTGAATGGTCGTCCGAGCGAGACATTGCTAGAATAATAAAATCGGCGAGTCTACGCTGGTCTCATAGCCCGGATTGTGAGAGCGGATATCTGCAGCTGTCCTGCCCGGCTGGACTACTGACCATTCTTTCACTTCGCTTGCCTCTCGGAACCACCTTGTTCTCTCCGGATTAGTCATCTCGGCCCGGGTTTTCTATTACCGGTAACATCTCGGCACACCCATCGCAACTACGATAATAATAGCAACAGCTTGGCAGCACCGTCGAACAGCCTGAGCCCCAGCGACGACTGCGCGACTCGATACCCCCCCGGCGCCTCTTCTTCATCTCCATCCATGTCGCCGTCGTCAGCGACGATGTTGGCAGCCAGGGCAGCGGCGTCAACAACGGCTGCCTCGACCACCATACAGCTGCCTTCCAGTCTCAAAGTAAATCCCTTCCTTTTCTCAACCCCATCCGCTCATCTATCTCCAGGTCGTCGGTATAATTCTCGCCATCGCTAGTGGACTCCTCATTGGCTCTAGCTTCGTTTTCAAGAAGAAGGGTCTTTTGCGCTCGCAGGCCGGGCATAACGCTGGAGAAGGCGTCGCTTACCTCAAATCGGTTAGCCCTCACCTTATGACGCATACATCCATTCCTCACTCATTCATCGTAGCTGTTATGGTGGACAGGCATGATAAGTACGTATTCTCTCATTCAATCATGAAATCGACATTCAACTCGTCACCATTCACAGTGATGATCTGTGGAGAACTTTGTAATTTCGCTGGTGCGCATATATCCATCTTCGCGACGATCCCCTCGCTCAAACTCGTTCTTAGCATACGCATTTGTTGAAGCTCTTATTGTTGTATGTATACCCATAAGAGATACCAATCTGGACTGACATACTTTATTCAAGACACCTATGGGCGCACTGTCCGTTGTAATCAGTGCTATCCTGTCTTCCATATTCCTCAAAGAGAAACTCACATTCTTCGGCTGGCTCGGATGTTCTCTTTGTATTGTATGTCCACCTTCTTCCTTCTTTTATATTTCTCATTCTTTCGACCAGATCGGTTCTGTCATCATTGCACTTAACGGTATGTCCTTGTTGAGTTACATCCGATCATGTGCCTCACTCTCACTAGGCCCTCAAGAACAAACACCTTCCCAGATAGAACAATTCAAGAAAATGTTCATTGCACCAGGATTCCTTGCATACATCAGCGTGCTCATTGCCATTGCATTGAGCATTATCGTCTATTTTGGACCAAAGTCAGTCTTCAATGCCATCACCTCTTTCATCCCATGATTCCCTTACCCTGTCACAGGTATGGGAAGAACAACATGATTTGGTACATCACCGTATGCAGTACTATTGGTGGCATCAGTGTGAGCGTTACCACTGGCCTTGGGGCCGCCATTGTGACCTCCGTGATGGGCTATAATCAGGTACGTTGACGTGCGATAGTCTTGGAAATCTTGATGGTTAATACTGGTTTAGTTCAATAACTGGTTCATCTTTTTCTTGTTGGGTTTCGTGATCGTAACTTTGTGTGAGCTCCTTGTGCTGCAGAGACTGCATTCGATTATTGACAGTGCACAGTGACAGAAGTGTATTACTTGAACGTTGCGCTTGCGCTATTCAATACTGGTATGTGTTGTTCTGCACTCATTTTGCCGGATGCATGCTAATTGTTTTTGCAGCCATGGGTAATGTTCATTACTCGTATCCGTGGTTGATGAATACTAACCTCTTATTAAGTAACCCCGACGTACTATGTCTTATGTGAGTTTCTCCGTTAGCGTACTACCAAAGTCATTGCTGACCATCAACAAAGTTTCATTCTGCTCGATGGTAACCACCATCGTACGTCCAGCCGTTCTTATGAATTTAGATTCACCCTCTTAATCATCCAAATCAGGTTCTCTTCCAAGGTCTTGCTGCACCGGTCTCCCAAATTATCACATTGGTACTGGCATTCATGACCATCTGCGTTGGCATAACGATTCTCCAAATGTCCAAGATCGATCCTGCGAAACTCACTTCCTTGGACAGACGGTCGACGCTTCTCCTCACAGCCGCTCGCGCGCACACAGATCAACCTGCGACGATCGACTTTGACGGCGATAGCGAAGAGAAGACCGTTGGGATGGAAGAACCTGGCATGGACGCACTTCGTGGCTCGTTTGGTACTGTCGGGAGTATCCTTCGTGCGCGTAGCTCGAGACGCTTCAGCCAATCTAGTCGTTCTACAAGTTCCGCCGCACGCATGCGTGGGGTGGGCGTTGGAGGTGGGATGGTCGGAAATCTCGAAGGGCTGCCTTTCAGCTCGCTTCAACACACGGATAATTCGTACGACGGATTGACACGGCACGCTTTGTACGATGCGCCTATGCCCTCGGCGCGTGGCGACTCTATGGACCACGACTCAGAGTTCACAGCATCATCCACACAAAGCCCTCGTCGAACGACCATCAAGTTCGGTGCCCAGGACGTCGTACATTCATACGCGCCCACAAGCGCCCGCAACTCTCAAGCCATACATGCATTGCGCAATACGGCGGTCCCTGCTAACCTCGACACGCATGCACCCCCATCATTCCTGTACCCGCCCACATCCAACGTGGATTCGGCACCCATACCTCTACTTCCACCCCCACCCGAGGCTGAGCGGACCGTTCCGCGATCACCGCAGACCCCAGGTGGCACACAATCCATCCCCCTTCCCCGTCGCGGCAACGATGAACCTCCCGCACCAAGGTCCTCCCGATTCGCATCCCCACGTCCCGAGAGCGACCCCTTCGAGACACCAAGCACACCCTCTATGTCCGCCTTCCCGTCATCTGCTGAGCTACTCTCGAATTCATCATCCTTTGGCAACGCCGCCGTATCTACCGACACCAGCCCTCTACACCCACCTGCACCCGTGATGGCACATGCCCAGTCGACGACGAGTATGAGTACGACTGGTAGTTCAGGGAGCGATAGCACAGCCTACTCTACCCCTCTCTCCACGCACGCTCCCGTTCCTCGTCCAAGTCAAGATTCTGTCCGTTCCGGTAAAGGTACGAGTGACAGGCGGAGCAGCTCGACGTCCCGGGCGAGAAAGTATCCCAAAGGTGTAGACGACGCGGAGGAGAGACTTAGTTTGTGGGAACAGACGTCGCCTGTGGATGAGGAACCAGAGGCGGGTGAAAGTGAGGGGAATCGGAGTGATGAGAGTGCGAGGTACGCTGGCGTACGACTCGTTCAGCAGAGTTCGAATTCTCGGACGGGAGGTCGGTTTTGAGGTGAGGGGACGATCTGCGTATGAATTTAACGTAACGATAAAGGCTTGGGGGGAAGGACGAAGGGCAAGTGGGGGAGAGGGGACGTGTTCTCATCCCCGGCTTTCCAGGTTCTTTCGACGCTACCAACGTCGAACTTTTTTTCCTTCTGTACATCTATATTTTCTTTCTCTTTCCATCGGACGGGACTCTAGAAGACTGGTTTAAATGTTTCTCTTCCTCGATCTATCTACTTACCCTCTCCATGCCATCACCTGTCCAGCTTAACTGGGTCGCAAAAATACGTATAACAACGATGCATCTGTCATTGACAATGGCGGTTCGAGTACAGTACTTGTTTACAACATGCTATGTACCTGTTCTTCCCGTGCAGTGGCCCATCATCTGCTGTAGCAATCCACAGCTCGAACCCTCCTTTCCCGATGGAATCCAACAGCAACCAAGTTATGACCAACCGTCGACAATGTTGCACTCAATCGAGCTCATTGCAATTGGCGGAATCCTGTGCAAACCCTGGATCTGGTCTTGGACGCTAGTTCTAGAACTATGTATGTAGTACAAACAGCTTGGTAAACTCGAAACGAAACGATCCAATTACAGTAAGTCCACCTGAAACTCGGCCGAAAGGTACAAAAGAACGTGTGGGTTCTTTTCCTGACTTCTTGACAGAACGCACCGGTACACACGGTGGACCCACCAAGCCCAACGGCGTTAACCCAGGTCCGAAGAAAGGGAAGGGGACTCGAAGACGCCCCGGCATCCAACCAAGCAAACGATGGATCCGTGGCCGGTGGGCCTTTTTTTCTTATCGATATCGATCAATCATCCACAACATCATTGTAGGTGCGCGGGCGGCTCCATGGAAGAAATGAAGATTTGAACGTGAGGGGGAAATCGGATCGGAGATAAGTGGTGATTCGAACTCGAAAAGGGTGTTGATGGCGAGGGCGAGGGCGATGGCGATGTCGGATGTCACATCAGTTTGTCCATCCTGTCACCGGTCATCGATTCATCAGCGATATAGGCCGTTGGCAAGCGCTCGACTGGAGTCCGTGCCAACGCTCCAAACCCGCCATTCTAGAAAAGGTGGATGATATGGAACACTGTGGATAATATGGCGGGTACGTTGTCATTGAAGCGTCCCTGTCCAGTGTGAGAACGAGAAGACGTCGTTCGAAACATACAATCCTGATCAAAAGAATACACACACATACATACACATACACATGCATACATTGTAGCACAGCAATCTGCAACGCTAAGACTCGACAAAAGACGGTCCGCTTCGAGGCACGCCCACGTGGTTGGCGTAAGACGTAAACTGGGTTGCGTCTTGTGAACTTCGAGCGTGTGTTCGATAAGTTCGTGTACGCCACCAGCCATGGCCACCCAAATGCCCATTACCCGCGCACATGTCCGCGCACGGTTGTCGGAATGAATGGCTGCGACAAATGGCGTCCTCGACGGTCTGGAAGGTGCCGTACGCAATAGGTCGGTCGACGACTCGGCGTCGAAAGTGCGCTCTTAAGCGAACTACGTCACGAAGCTTCACCTGTGAAACCCCAAAGCGGGACAACATCTACGGTTCTGGCACCCCTCTCTCCCAAATTTAGTTTCTCGGAACCTCAGCAAGTTGCCAATGATGGAAATGGGATGGGTGTGAGATATGGAAGTTAGAGGAAGCACAATGGTCCGGGACCAGCATAGGTAGGACCCATGATTTGTTTCGTGTTGGGTGTGTCAAACCTATATTTGGTATGGACGAGTGCCGAGGGGGTTTGCCGTCGTTGTGGAGTGAGATGCGACTCGGAGTGCTTCGAATTCCGAGGTGGGAAGTTGATCACCGAACCGGGATTGTGATAGATGGTGGACCTAGACCTAGATATGCTAATGCCGACCAGGACTCGAAGGATGGTTTGGATGGCTCTCGGGGAGGTTCCATGAAACGCCGCCATGCCAAGCAGGCTCGAATGAAAGATTTCGATAAAGGTCGCTCGTAATGAGGAGCTCCAGAACGAGAGACCGCCAAGGGGGATGGTACGACTTGCCACGGTGTTCAAATAATCGCCCAATCCCCAAGCATTAGTAAGATCAGAAGCCAAATTCCTGGGGGAAAAAGTGTAAGTATCCAACCGGTATATGTCAGCCTCAGAGGAAGGAACAAGATCCGGTTCGCCCTGAAATATTTTGCGTTAATCAAGAGTCGCATTAATTAAAGGGATGTTGTGCGAGGAACTTCAATCTGGTTCCGTGAAGGATTGTACTGCGCGACACAGTCGGAAAACGTGTCTGAGATATGGAGACGGGTTCCGGACACCGTGGAGTGACGAGGGAGGTGCCTGGTACCGGGAGGGATAATCCTGATACCAGATATGACGATGGGAACGAAGAGGATGAGTGCACGTGTTGAAGAGCGTAAAGAATCATGCGAACATGAACCCCATGGCACACGAGCGCGAGAGTCGTGAGTATGGGAGTTTAAGGAGGACTATGAAGCTATTGGGTACCTTGTCTTCTCAACGTGGTGCCTCATGTGTGTGGGGTAGAGATTCGTGCGGGGAAAGAGGGGGGGTATATGATGGATTTGGCCGCGAGGGTAGTTGTAAGATTGCCAAAGTCCGAAGAATTGCGCAAGAGTGATCATTGTGATGCCACCGTGTACGATGAAACCCGAAGAGAAGTTACAGAGTTAGTTGCACAGCTACTTGGTTTCAGAGCTGATCTGAACAAATGCTGTAGGTCCCAGTGTACCTCTGTCATTGAACAGCTTCAAGTTATTTGTGGTCTTTACCTCATGCCAGCCGACAATGGGGCTGTCGGCAAAGGCGAGAGGACAATTGGAGCGCGCGATCCTCGTGTACGCGGAACGTTGTTCTCCGCTTTTTAACCTGAAAACTTAGATTCCGAAGACGATATAATAAGAACTGGTCGTTGACAACGTTGAAACGTTGACCGGTCGTCAATTGGTTCAATTTGGTCGTCCCTACTTGCATTCCCTTCCATTTCCTTACGCCCTGCTTTTTATCGGTCCCATCGATTGCACCTTCTGTTTTCGTGCACCTCCTTTTGTCCTGGGTCTCTGTGTCCGAAGATATATAACCCCCAGAACACTCCCCCCCGTTCCTCTTCCCGCCCGCAGCCCATCCCAGCCTTCCATTCTTGGCTCCATTTCACCCTATCTCATCTATAAACCAGCCCTACTTCTAGTCTTCTACCCTCCCTGCATTCTGGGTCCCCATGACAGAGTACGACTACTCCCCCGCCGCATACGACCGGTATCTCGCTCAGCAGACCAGAGTGTCTAACTGGGTTGCAGACACCGTCGAACAGTCACATGCCTACTCGAACCCGTTTGCACTATCTCCCTCCCTTCGGGATCGTTCCTTCTATAACGAGCCAGACAACCGCTCGATCACACCGCTCTCAGCCAGAGGTCAACCAACGCAGTCGAAGATGGTAGACCAATGGTCCACGGGTTCTTCTTCTCGGCCTTCTCGGTCTCGAGCGAGGTCATACGCGGAACATCCCCGACCGCTGGACTACGAGCGCAGCTCAAGGCACCGCAGTCACTCCCAATCTCGCTCGGCCCAAATCGTATACCAGCCGCATGGCTCACAACCCTACGTCTACCCTCAGCCTCTTGTCGTGGCCCGTACACCGGCACCGACCGCTCCTGGCTACCAATACCCCGCCAATCACACTCATAGCCCAAGTCGCCAGGTATATGTCGCACAGCCGCCACCTGGACAGATATACAATTTGTCCCCGGGACCCGGTCAGACTTTCAACGTCTCCAAGGACCAACTATATCGCCACGCTTCACAAACCCGCCATCACCCTTCAAAACCTCCATCATCACAGCCATACCTCCTAGTTCAGGGTGGCGGACCCAAGGCGGAGTATAAGCGCGGCGTGCGTCTTGATTCTGTTCACGTGCTCGTGCTCGTGCTGATTGCGCTGTTTTTGTTCATCCGCGTCGTGTTTGCCTTGACGTGCATCCTGAACGGCCGTTATTACGATGAATTTTAATCACACGCTCCATCGGCTCGGTTGGCGACTCCACTTTACTCGATGACTCTCCCTGTGATTTTGACGCTTCAGCCTCCAATACACGCACCAATACCAACAAGGCCCCACGGCCAGCAACCCTTGCTGAAACGTCTGTTGGGCTTCGTAACCATGTCTCCCGTCGGTGGTCGGAGCGGGAATGGACGTGGCCCAAGGGGCTCCACGTACTAAGCGGGAAGGAAAGCTTCTCAGTCGATGAGGAATATTAGTGGCGCCAGAAGGTCATTACGCCTGGCACGCCCTTCCTAACTTCATTCTTGCTTCCCATCCCTCCTATCTTTGACCACCAATTTCTAAACCTTCTAGATATGAAACATTTAACGCATCGACATGCATTGTACACGAACTCTCACGATCCCAAGCATAGACATCATGGAAGCGCAGGTCGCTACATCTCGAATCTTATCTTCATGATCATGCCATTTCGACCATGCCCGTTCAAAAAAGAACCCAATTGTAGCCATTCCGACCTATCGGCCTTTACTTCCAAATCTCAAGCAACTTCCCAGCTTGTTTACCTGTCCTTACGTGTTCACGGTATATACTTACAGCACACTATTACCCCGCATATTTTTTTTCCCTTCATAAAATGTTGATTTTCTCTCTCTCACTTTTTCGCATTTGGCATGGCTAGCGCTATTACTTATGCCTTTTGTTTTCTCGACGCTCCGCTCGTTCTGTACAATTGAACATTGTCTTACATAGCCCATTGAATAATAGTACCATGACAAACTCCAAGCCTGATCACTCCGGGTGCACCCCACTAGTACGAGGTTCAGGCTCTAATGATCGTTGATCGCGAGCTTGAACCATTGCAAGCCAAGTTCAAGCCATCTCTCTACTACTATCGCGACCTCATTCAAGCCATCTATGTATTTCAGAAATAGGATGAAGCCGCCATGGAACATGGAGCGTGCCATCGTTTTTCGAGAGCACCCTCGACTGAGTCGACTCGGACCCTCACCACCTTCCACGGTCGCGCCTCCACCCGCATACAATACGACACACATACACACACACAACCGTATCCCTGGACCTGGGAGGATGAATCCTCGATTGAATTGATCTCGTGCTTGGCAAGTATCTACACTCATGATCATTGATCGAATTATTCTGGCAACGTTGCAACACGGGGTGGGTGAGGGGGGGACTGAAAGTTCGAAAACACGTTGCGATTGCGTGGCTACGTATACATACTTCAAGATCATGCCACAGAATACCAGGACAGATCTGACAAGTCTATGTCTATCTCAGCCTGAACTCAGCATCCTGTATGTATGTATGTCTCAACGTTGCATGCCACTTACTGTGAGTAATGATATAACGGGCGGAACGAGGCTATGTCACGTCATACACACACATAATGTCACCACTAGGGTATCGCTGGGGAAGGGAAGGGGGGACGCGCGGGTGCCACGTGTCAGATGACGGGTTAGATTGGAAATCGGGAGGTGAGTGGATCCCGAGCGGGTACAGTCACGGTAATTTATCAGGTCTACAGGGAAGATGGATGGAGACGGGTTGTCAACATGTGAACCGGGGGGACAAGTTTGGACTCTGTGTGTTGGAAATGTCGATGATGGGCTTCTCATGAAGTGTGGGCGACTGTGATTCGTGTTCCAGGGAAAAGGCGAGTGTCACGGTCTTCGTGCCGACTCTCTGGTTTGCCTGGGCGAGAGTGACCGGAGAATCCAGAACACCAACGAATGCACAGGAATGCACGCCATTAATAACGGACACACACTCTTATCGAGACCAATGACCATCATCGATCATATATCTGATCATACTTCATACCCACCGATTCAAAGTTCAAAGTTAGCAATCATGCGGTCGAAACATCGGGCGCGCTATGATCCCGAATATCGAATATCGAACCTGTCATCATCCAGGGCGAGCGCGTTTTCCGCATTTTGGGGCTTTGGACTGTTTTGTACAGTGCATTTCATGATGACGGAGCGTTTGTGTTGCGCTCATTCGGGACTATCAGATGGCACCCTGTGACATCGACGCGCCAAGTCGATGGTATCGTTCAAGCTGACTCGTTCGTCCAAATCGTTGGTCCTGAGCGCTTGAGCTTTTGGATTGACAATTCCAAACGATCACCGGTGCCGTCGCTGATCGGGAATTCCGGGGCGACGCCATATTTGAGGTGGACGCTCCACGCAGTACAGTTCATATCGGGACGATCAGTTGAACTTTTGAAGAAAAAATCGAGCGCCGAGGGGCGCGAAAAAAGTAACCAAAGGGAGAGAGAAAGACTTTGATGATAAGATCGGATTGGTCGATGGGTTGGACTGGGCGCGGATCATGGCAGTAGTGGATGTTCCTGAAGTTTGTTCGAGGGAACTTGAGGTCTTGACAGGCACTCTGCAGCACTGGTCTTGCATTGAGTGGCTCGGACGGGGGGCGACATTCGGTCGGATTCTATAGAGTTTGAGCGGGGCGGGAACTTGTGCGGATACAGGCGGATACTCCCCGGGGTCCTGATTCTGAATGTTGCAGATTGAAGTGTTGAGTTCATTGCTCGTTGCTCCTCACAGGCCACGAGGTATTTCGAAATTGTGATCACGATCATGATACAAGTTGATGTTGGAGTTGGCGGGCGTAAGTATCGAAGTGCCGACATCATAGCATCAAGGCCGCCCGCAGGATGGTGCCACACTGAGGTGCCAAAACATACAGAACTGTTCACACAGTTCCAGATCATGTTGGGAGGATGTCGGAGGTGTTGAGAGTGACCGAGGTTCAACTTGACCAGTGCGCGTTGAACCAGGTCTCATCAGATCATATAGGTAAATAAGTCAAAGTGCTGACCGGCGTGTAGTAGCTAATCCCCGGGCCATGGTTGACAGGGTAACTGATGCGCCGGACGAACTGAGGCTCGTGGCCGGGCGGTGCCACTGCGGTGCAGCCCTCACAATATCAGACTCTTGAATGGATCTGCTTTGTGGCTAACGCTGGCGCTCACAGTCATCACAGTGACTGATTCCATGTCTGACTCGCTTTTCGTCTCTGATGTAGCTGGACTACAACTCTCCAAGGTGGGTCCTCTGTCCAATGTTGGTTTTGTGAGGTTATTCATCTATCTAGAACTTCAACGGTATGCGGTTATGGATAGAGTGTTTTCAGCTGATTCACACTGCCACTATTCCAACTTGAAGTTGCTGGGCTGGCCATTTTGGTGGGCGATGCGTTTTCCCTTGAAGGCGAATGAATCTTTGACACCCTCCGCCAGATTTATGATTATGCGATCACCCTCGAGGATGAGGTAATTGACCATTGACCAGACCTAGCTTTTTTCCCCCTTCTAAAGCCAGTTTCAAGTCACGATGGATCTGGGGGAGACCATGGGATGCGACGCGGGTGATCTTCACAGTTTCAAGATACTTGCCATTCATTGGTGTGGCATTCACTGCATACGGTTCGTATATCTCCACATGCACGACCCGATGTGTGTTTGACTGATCCACCTCCCTAGATGCTCTGCGTTCCGCTTACGGGGTAGGGTATTTCTTCAGGGAGGTGAAAGTTGCACTAGCCACTGACGCGTTGTTTAGCCCTGTCCAAGTTTGAGTATTGAAGAGAATGGCAAGTGTTCCATATACCCGCACATCCGATGACTACATATGCATATCTAGTGATTCATATCCTGGGGATCATCGCTGCTGAACGTGAGCAATTTCACTTGACTCTCTCGACGACTGTCTGACTATTCCTAGTACTTTTGGTGCTACGCACGTATGCCTTCTGGGCGTGTGATAAACGAGTCCTCTACGGCCTTCTCACCTATGGTGTGGTACGGTTTTGTTTCCCAGTGATACAGACCAGGGTTCAGTGTCATCAAAACAGATCATCATCGCGGGAGCCGTTACTATGAACGTCTTTCCGCTTAACACTTTGAAATACACCGGATGTGAGTAGATCATCTATCCGTGTAGAGCAACTCCGACCCATCTGGAACATGCAGCGGCGCCCGGGGTAACAAATACATGTCAGTTGGTCAGTGATTCACGAAACCCCGCTTTGGTATACACGTTTCTTCTGGCCTTTGAATTCGGTATACCTCTCGCCATGTCAATGTCTTTCAATGATAGTTTTTGAATGCGTCCTTGATCCACAGTGGTATTCACCTTGACCGTGTACAGAAGATTCCAGGATGACTGGAGTCGACAGTTCCGCAGCTCACTTCTGAGGACAATATATCGTGATGGCGTGTTTTACATGATCTGCATCATGTGTAGGTCTCCCAATCCCCTCATATATCGGAGGAGACCAGACTGACTGGTATGACCCAAAGTGATAACCATTGCGAACATCATTGCCGACGCTGCCTTTCCCGTAAGTGCTAGCCCAAGGAAACCAGTCATTCTCGAAAGACTTACTCTTTGGTGTAGATTCAATTCAGCGACATGTTGGATATGTGAGTAGTACGACGGCGTTCGTGATCTTCCGGAACTTGGACTGAATTTCGAGTCGAGACCTCAAATCACACTTCACAGCGTTCTCGCATCGAGGATCATGTTCAACATCCGCAAAAGTGCCAAGAATGTGCAGGGAGGGGGAACTGGTCAAGCAGGCGTGGTCATCCATACCATGTCCATGAGTGCCATACACTATGATGTTCCCCCGCAGTCGCAAGCATTGGAGGACGCGAGTTTTAGGTGGTCGGATGGGACTGTCCTAGAATTGGAAAGGCCTAGTCTAGGTAGGACGGACGGGATGGTGTAGACGGGGATGTACCATGAAATTTCGTCTGGATGGCATTTCTTTTGGGTTCGTTTGACATGGCAGTTGCTCTATAGGATAATTACAGCTGGCTGCCGATGGGGTTTCGGATTTAATCTATCTGATCTGTTGATGACTATGTTGATGAGTTCTCTATCATCGATCGCCGACTACAGCTGAGCACACTTTTCCGCTGCGTCCTGCTGGCCATCTTACAGCTCGAGCAGGTAAATGCAAGACGGAAGGATATCAAAGGAGTGAGTCCACTTTCATGAAAATCTGGTCCAGTTTTCATCTGAGGAGCAAGTTGGACACGATCGAGTTTGGCTTGTGTCACAAAGTCCGAGACCTTGAACGTCGACTCGACGTCGCTCCTGCGTTCTTCAAATCATGATGTTTCTTGAGCACAGCCCTTCAAGTACAATATGTTCCACCGTGACGGCCTGAGCCTGATATATGATATCTGGCTGGCGCCTCGATAAAGCAGCGAGACTGGAGCTTAGCATCAACTAGTAATCAATGGTGAAATTTGCAAAGTTTCTACCCATGTTTGGAAAATTCGCGTCCAGTTGCCTTGCGACGATTTTATGTGAGAGGCTTTCGAAAGTCATAGTATAAGCAATTCCATGTACTCTTACATGCATAGCTAAATCGAAGAAGAGAAAGAGAAAGAAAACAAAAAGGTAGAAACACGATCAGAATCATCACCTCCTCAAAAAAAGTCTGAATCACGACGAAGCCAAAAAAGCAAAAAAGCGTACAGATCCCATACTTAAATCGCCCCTTTCTTCACCTCGTCCCACGAGTAGACCCTTAAAGTGGGCCCCCTTCAACTCGTCCTAGGCGGCGGCGGTGGAACATACCTCCGATCATCCCTCCTATCCCCCCCAATCGGTCCTCTCCCATACCCAATCACTCCACCACCACCACCACCACCACCCATCCTTCCACCCATCAACATGGGCGGACTCCTCCTTCCACCTCGATCTCTCTCATACCCCACTCCATAATCCCCAACCCCAGGTGGACCTCGTACGTAATCACGCTCGCGTTCGCGTTCCCTGTCTCGTTCACGCTCCCGATCCCGATCACGTTCCCGATCACGGTCATAGAAAGCGCCACTTCCGGCGGTACTAGGCGGAGGCGGCGTACCCGTCGAACGTGTAGGCAGCGTTCCCGTCCCACTCACGCTCGTCGTCGTGGTCGTCGCAGACGTCGGAGGTGGACCTCCCATATACTCTCCACCACCACCACCACCGCCGCCCATTCTTCTTGGCGGAGGGTAGGCAGCACCACCAACGCTCGCATACCCCAATCCGGGTCCACTATCTGCACGCGCTCGTTTCACAGGCGGACGAAGGTCATCAGCGATACCTGATCCAGGTGGTCCACGACGAGGTGGCGGACTCGGACTTCGAGCGCGGACACGAGAGAATGGAGGACGGTCGTTCATAGGTGGAGGAAGACCAGCCGTACCACCACCACCATACCTCGCTCGATCGAAATCTCTCGATGGAGGAGGCACGTACGCTCGATCATCTCCTAGACCTCCCACAGGTGCAGAAACAGGCGGTGGTGGATACAGATCCGTCAATCTTGAACTCAACGAACGAGTAGGACCGCCACCGCCCGTACCGTTCATGTCCATCCTAGACGAAGGAGGCGGCGGCGGCGGCGGCGATGGAGGGAATCCTCTTCTGTCGCGTTCGTCCCAATGATGACGCGCCGGGTAAAGTCCACCAAAATCACGATCACGATCACGATCCCGCTCTCGCTCGCGGTCGCGATCGCGGAAATCTCTATCACGGTCGAACCAATCCCTATCGATCAACGAAGGTCGATCACTTGGTCTCCATGAAGATGGCGGTAGTGAGGGTAATGAACTTCGTTTATCGTCGTCGCCTCTAGTTGCGAACCAATCCCGCTTCCGCTGCTCAAATAGTTCATATCTTCGATCGTCGTCTGGATCGTAAGTACTTTCCCCGGTTCGGAAGTGTGGTGGCGAGCGAGGTAGGAGATAACCTCTCCCTCTGTCCCGATCACGGTCACGATCGAACACGGGAGGAGGGGAGAACCGACGTGGTGGTGGACCGACACGACTGAACGAGTCTCCGAAACGGGGAGGTACGGTCACGTCGAGGACATCGCGGCCACGTCTGTCTCGATCATCTCTGTCTCCGAAACTGCGATCCGGGTCTGGTCGGTAGGACGAGGATGTGGAAAATGGAGGTCCTCCTGGGCGCTCTCGTGAAAAGTCCGTGCTTGGCCTGAAATCACTGACACGGTCGGGGTCGCGTATATCGTCTTTAAGGGGTGGTGCTCGCAGGTCGGCCCGCGAGAGAGAGGCGGAGCGTATAAATGGACGGCCAGAAGTAGCAGTAGCGGCACCCGAGGCAGGGACAGCAGCAGCAGTAGCAGCAGCAGCAGGTGCGAGAGATAGCCGTTCTTCCAAGCTTGGTGCACGGACAGCATCTACACGGGGAGGCACGCCAGTAAGGCCAGGCTGGCTCAGACGGTCTTGCAGGGAAGGTGTGGTAGTCAGGGGTTGAGAAAGCCTCTCTTCCAGAGATACATTGGTTCGAGTACGTTCGTCAGCGGCGAGAGAGGTTGCCCGTTTCCCCCGATCGTCATCTGAAGCGGGTCGCGGTACTGGAGCAGGAACATCAGAAGGCCGAGTACGATCTTCAGAACTTGGTGGGAGTGCCCTGCTATCAGAGCCAGGAAGTGGTCGTATTGGGCGATCATCCGTAGTCGGACGACGATCGTCAGCAGCTGCAGAAGGTGGTGGTGGACGACGATCATCGTACGGAGGTCTTCTGTCGTCAGACGGGGGAGCCCTGGACCTGTCGTCGTATGACCCGTTACGCGGCCCTCCACGCCTATCGTCGATGTCATGGCGGCGGAGAGGCGCGTAATCAACACTATACGATGGTTCATAATGGCGAAGTTCAGGAGGTGGCCGTGGGGCATGAGTTCGTCCAAAAGAGCGACCGAAGAATTCTGGGCGTCTGTCTCTGAGATCTCTGTCTCTGTCCCGGTCTCTGGTTGTGTCTGGACGGTCACGGTCCCAGTCTCTGTCCCTATCTCTCTCGCGGTCGGGAAATCTGTCTCTGCTCTGATCTCTGTCATGGAGGTGACGGTCATCGGCAGGAGGGAGTCGGGAGTCGGGTGCTGTGGCGGTGCCATTTGTTAGCCTGTTGTCGAAGGTACTGGCTCGAGTCTGGGACAGATTGCCATTGCGATCATCGTACCGGCCCTTTCTGTCATCGAGGGTACGGCGGTCCCAAGCATTGTCTCTTGCCAAATCATCCTTGCCGGCGTCAAAGGGTGCGGTCTTGTTGGGAACGGTGGCGTCCGCAGGTCGTCGCGTGCCGTACTCACTCGTTGATTCAGTCTTTGTGTCCGCAGAAGGGCCTTGGGCAGTTGTTTGAGGCTTGTCCTCAGAGTCGAGTTGAGCAGGAGATGGCTTTATATCGGCGGCATCGGCGCCTGAAGTGTTGGCTGACGTGTCAGGCGTCGCCTCTGGGACCTGAGAGTGCGCGGTCAGAGAGGGGACGAGAGTGGTCAGTGGGAAAAAAAATACATTATTCATGGGCTGAGCGAAATTGTCCTGAGAAGGTTTTGCGGCAGCAAGGTTGAAGTTCCTAGTGTCGGCGAGAGGCTCGTAGTACTCCTGTGACAGTTGCTCTGGATGGGGAGGTACTTGAGACTGTGCTTGTGGGATAGCGCCGGCGTAGAGAGACGCCAAGGCTGCTGGCTGAGGCACTGCACGGTAGAACTCGTGTTGGCCCTCCTTGATGATGCTCTTGAGGTTTTCGAGTATCTCGAGGTCGTTTTTACCTGGAGGCAGGAAGGGCTGGTAGAACTGCTGTTGTTGTTGTTGAGGCAAGTAGTTTGCGTATGGCATCGAGAAAGTCTGGGCGAGCTGGTTGAAGTTTTGCTGACCAGAGGAAGGAGCGACGGAGAATGGGGAGGAGAGGATGTTGGCAGAGAGGATGTTAGATGGACCTCCTGCAGGCTCTTCAGAGGAGAGAGGAACTAGAAAAGACGTGGTTGGGTCCTCCGTGAACGTGGTGACGGTGCGTTCGCGGTTATTGACGTTGTTCCGACCCTTTCGCTTTTTATTTTGCCTTGCTGACATTGGCGGTCCAGAAATGAATTTTAGATCGAGAGCTAACGATCAAATTCGAGATGGAAACGAACTCAACGATGAGCGTAGGTTCGATGGCAAAGTAGCGCTGAACAATCCGAGTATGGACCGTGTCAGACTCACACAAAACTCGACAGTGACGACAAAGCTCGACAGCGACGACGATCTCGACGATTTCATTGTCCACGTCGATGCGGTCAGGTCTGGTATTGAGATGGTACTATCGAGTGTACATATGATCAACGAGCTCGACTATCTGAGACTATGATCCTGACGACGACGACGACGACGACGACGCGTTGTTGCCCATCGCAGTGCTGTCCATCGTACTGCCCGTCGTGATGGTCCCCCTCGCCGTCGTCGTCGTCATCGTCGACTAAAACGTTGTAGAACATGGTAGAATTGTCAAGAACTCTTCCGAAATCAGAAACCCTCAGCCACAGATCCGAGTGTGTTATTTAGCGAATTTGCCGGCTCGATTTTCGCGTCCTGTCCTCCTCGTTCCCTCTGACTCCATTTCTTGATCTTTCACTTCCTCGTCCACACCGTCCACACAGCGAGCACGAATAGCTATCATGTCCGTCGTCGGTATCGATTTCGGTACACTACACTCAAAGGTCAGCCAACACCATCCCAGTCGTACCGCAATCTGATCACTTCCTTTCAGATCGGTGTCGCTAGAAATCGCGGTATCGACATCATAGTAAACGAAGTCTCTAATCGTGCCACGCCGTGAGCATTCCACCGTATTTTCCTTTCTTTTATCACCATTTTAACCGTTCGTTCATCTAGATCTCTCGTCGCATTCGGCCCCAAACAACGTGCAATCGGCGAGCCTGCAAAGACTCAGGAAACATCAAATTTCAGAAACACTATCGGCTCTCTCAAGCGTCTTCTTGGCCGCACAATCCTAGACTCCGACCTTGATTACGAAAAGCGTTTCCTCAATGCAACCCTCGTCGATGCAAACGGTACCGTCGGCGCAGAGGTATGCCCCTTCATCTGATCCTTCTTGTTTCTATCAACGAGATCTCATACCTTTTTTTTTCAGGTAACATATCTTGGCGACAAGCAGGTTTTCTCTGCTACCCAGCTCACAGCCATGTACTTGAGCAAACTCCGTGATACTGCTTCGAATGAGCTCAAGACTGCCGTATCTGATGTCGTCATCGCTGTCCCAGGATGGTACACAGACGTACAACGACGAGCGGTCCAAGACGCTGCTTCCATCGCAGGTCTAAATGCCCTTCGTATTATCCACGACACAACCGCCGCTGCTCTTAGCTGGGGCATCACCAAAACCGACCTTCCTGAAGCAGAGAACCCGCGTAACATCATGTTCGTCGACGTCGGTCACTCCTCCATGTCCGTATCTGTCGTCGCCTTCTCAAAAGGCCAGCTCGTCGTCAAAGCATCTGCTTATGACAGACACCTCGGTGGCCGTGACATCGACTATGTCCTACTCAAGCACTTTGCCACAGAGTTTAACGCCAAGTACAAAATCGATGTGCTTTCCAGCCCAAAGGCCACTTTCCGTCTCGCCGTCGGTTGTGAACGCCTCAAGAAAATTCTCTCCGCCAATGCTGAGGCACCTCTCAGCGTCGAATCCATCGTGAACGACGTCGATGCTTCTTCCAAGCTCGGTCGTGAAAGTTACGAGCAGCTCATCGCTCCTGTCCTCGACCGTATAGCCGTCCCTCTCGAGCAAGCACTCATCGAGTCCGGCCTCACCATCGACCAAATCGACGCCGTCGAGCTCATCGGTGGTACGACTCGCATCCCCGCCGTCCGTGCACGTATCCAAACTGCACTAGGCGGCAAAACCCTCAGCACGACGCTCAACCAAGACGAAGCCGTCGCCCGTGGTGCTACCTTTGCCTGTGCCTTCTTCAGTCCCACTTTCCGTGTCCGTGATTTCCACATTCGCGAGATCACTCAATATCCCATCAAAGTCTCTTGGGAACGATCGGTGACTGATCCTGATGACGATACCGAGCTTGTCGTCTTCCCTCGTGGAAATGCTATCCCTTCGACCAAGGTCTTGACCTTTTACAGGAAGGGCTCGTTCGACATTGAAGCATCGTATGCTGAACCACAGGGTTTGCCTGGTATTGCCAACCCCTGGATCGCTCGGTTCACTGCCAAGAGCGTTCCAGCAGATCCCAACGGTGACCTCACCTGTGTCAAGCTCAAGACCCGGATGAACATCCACGGCATCATGTCGTTCGATTCTGCATACGTCGAAGAGATAGAGGAGAGAGAGGAGGCTCCGATGGAAGTCGATGGGGAAGCCGCTGCAGAGCCTCCGAAGAAGAAGCGTATCGTCAAGAAGATCGAGGTTCCTTTCACCTCGTTGACAACTTCTTTGGACCGGAGCGTTGTGGATAGCTTCAAGGAGCAGGAAGCGCAGATGCATGCTGCCGATAAGCTCGTCCAAGACACAGAGGTATGCCAGAAGTCATTTTCTTTCGCGCATACATTCCACTCACTTCCTTTCCCTTTTCTTTTTTTCTTTTCAGGACCGCAAAAACGCACTCGAAGAGTACGTTTACGATACCCGCGGAAAGCTCGAGGACAGATACGCAGCATTCGTGCAAGAGGCTGAAAAGTCTAAGCTCCTCGTTATGCTCCGAGAAGCCGAAGACTGGCTCTACACCGAAGAAGGCGAAGACGCCTCCAAATCCGCCTACGTCTCCAAACTAGACGCTCTCAAACAGATCGGTGACCCCATCGTAGCACGTTACCGCGAATCCGAAGAACGTCCCAAAGCCATCGCCGAACTCCGTACGACGCTCAACGAATACATGTCCCAAGCCACTTCAGGCGACGACAAGTACGCACACATTGATGAAAAAGACAAGACGGCCGTCGTTGAAAGGTGTGCGACGGTTCAGAAATGGCTCGAGGATCAGAATGCGAGGCAGGCGGAACGTCCGAAGAACCAGGACCCGGTTCTCAAGTGTGCGGATATCGTGAAGAAGAGGGAGGAGGTGATTTACTTTGCGATTCCGATCCTTACCAAGCCGAAGCCAAAGCCCACGAAAGTGGAGACGCCGAATGGCACGCAGACACCTCAGAGTGGGACGCAGACGCCTGATCCTGGTGCTAAGCAGCAGCAGCAGCAACAAACACCGCAAGAGGGCACTGGGCCTTCGGAGATGGATGTCGATTAGGGGGGGCGCGTAATTGTTGGCATCAGAGCAATGTGATTAGAGGCGTTCTTTGATACTCTTTCCATCCCATGTAGACATACTTAGTACCGCATCATGTTCATCGTCTAATGGTCTGATGATGGGGGTGTCTGTCACTATCGGTGGATTTTTTTGTCTTTAAGTAATCCCGGCGCTTATCAGTCGGAGGAACGTGTTGTTGTACATGAGGGTGGTAAATACAAGTCTATTGCCTTCGCACTACGAATGACGATGAGCACACGAGCATCACCGCGTCGCACCCAATCCGAGTTTCGAATTCTTGATGATGGCCATGAGCGGCGCCTCGATACCCACCGAGGCCGTCCCTCCAATCCTATCTCCTTCCGACCACCCCATCGAGGCCAACATCTTGAACCCAATATTACTCTCCCCGATCTTGGGCGCTTCCTGCATCACAATCACTTGTCAGCGAACCCAGGTCATCCAGAACACGCCAAAACACAACCAACACTCACCTTGCCCACTTGATCTCCCTCCTTATGTCTCGGCATCATCACCTTCCCACCCTTCTCCCTCTTCTCCAACGTCCCTCCTCCACCACTACCATACCCCTTCACAACAGCCCTCAACTTCCCCTCATTAATCATCCCAGTTCTCGTCGTCTTCATCACTACCGTATACCTCCCTTTACCTTTCCCGTCCTTCCCCTTACTATGACTCTTCAGTCCAAACGCAGCAGCCAACTCGTGTACCTGTTTTCGAGCCGATTTGCCCATCGGGGGGAGGGCAAAACTGGAATGACCACCGATGTCGGCGACGAAACGACGTAAATGGGATTCAAGAGACGAGAGGTCGATCGGCGCGTCGAGATCAGCGGCAACACGGGCGGCGGCGCGTTGACGTTTGTGTTCCGCTTTTTTGGCGCGGTCTTTCTCCCATTGAGCAGTGAGTTCGGCTTTGAAGGTGCCCTCGGGAACATTCTTGAATTTGTCCTTCTTTCCCTCTGGTAGGTTTGGGATAAAAAGAAAAGAAAGAAAAGTGGAAACGAGTGAGATGATGGTTCGGAGAATTCGGGAAAGAGAATGACGCACTTTTACTCTTGACGGGCGTCGTGAACTCGGGATCGTCTCGATAGGTGTCAATATCATATTCGTCCACGGAACCTTGGTGTAAGTTACGGAACAACGCGTTCCGTTTCTTGCGATCACGACCTGACAGAATGGCACTGTTCTCCTCGAGCATGTCCTGACCATCACGTATGAAGACGGACGATCGTCACGGAAAAGGGCCCGAAACTCACATCGATATGCGCCAAAAATGCCTCATCATCTGCACCTCGGGTAAAGGGACGGGGCTCGGGCAAATTTTCCTCATCTTCGTCTTCGTCAGATATCTCTTGCATCTCTCCTCGACGTTGTCCACGACTGCGTTCGCGTAATTTGCGGAGACGCGCCTTGAAGCCGGAGTTGGGGGTCAGCCATTCGTCGTCATCGTCATCGTCGGAATCTTCAGACAACTCCTCCTCGTCATCGTCATCCTCTTCACCACCTGATTCAGCGATCATGATCTCCTCTTCGATGTTGAATACTACTTCTTCCTCGTCTTCTTCTTCCTTGTCCTCCTCGTCACTGCTCTCAGAATCAGAGCTCCCCATAGGTCCGCCAGGCCCCTCCTCGTCTTCTATCCTCATCCTCGCTTCATCCGCAATGTCATCCTTCGTCACAAATCTGGACCCCTCCGCACTCATACTCTTCAAGAACCCCTTCATCGCATCCACGCCCAACTCCAACTCCGGATCGAGATCCATCCCTCCAAGACCATTCGAGATCTCGTCCACGCCAGCATCGCCAACGCCCATCCCTGCTACTCCATCATCACCGTCCTCTTCACCGTCCTCTTCACCGTCCTCTTCACCATCATCAGTTCCCCAGTCGATATCTGAATCACCTCTTCGTCGGGTTTCCCATTTGGGAAGTCGTCGTTCGTGCTCGTCTTCGTCCCTGAGCATGGCCTCGGACATCATCGCTCCAAAGGAACCGAAACCGGAATGCCGACGCTTGGTATCGCGTTGCCGTTCCCGGCGGCGGCGCGCTTCCTTCTTTTGTGCTTTCAGGGAAGCCTTGGATTGAGGTCGCTTGCCATTCCCTGAAGAGATCTCGAGATCAGGCAAGAGGAGCGGGATATGGTCTTCTTCACTTCGACTCGCTCGATCATGTTCTCGAGCCTGGACTACGGTGCTTCCAACACCTTCCCCAAGCTCGTCTTCGCGAATAGGACTCCTCAAGCCTGAAACATCAGTAGGAACCCGGACGGAAGATTTGCCACTGAGGATGGATGTGTTGGGTAACTTGACACGAGGAAAGTTTGGAATGGGGGAAGCACGGCCTGAACGGGGATGAGGAGCCACGTAGACGATGACTTCATCTTCTTCCCCGAGTGTCTCTCCGCGACCTGTTCGATCGACGAGGATGACGTCGCTTGTCGAGCGTTTGGCGAAAGGATATGAAGGTCGGGTGTCGATGACAAAGAGCGGTGATGAGTCGTCAGCAGACGGTGCATCAGCCTGAGGAGAAGTTGTGGGAGTAGGATTAGATGCGGGCCACAAAACTTCTTGTGTTGTAATTGCCACGTCGGGATGTGCGATCGCTTGTGTTTCAGGTAGAGACGGTATTTCATCTGTGAGCATCTCTGAGGGACCATTCGACGTTTCATTGGTTTCCTCGATTATCACGTCTTGAGTCTCTGCTGAAGACTCGTTGGTCGACTCCTTTGAGGCATCTATGGACTCGAGCCTTTCGTCGTTGGAAACGACAGGTACCGACGGGGCCGTCGACAGTTGTATACTGTCTTGCTGATCGACATCGACAACATCCATAGCACTCGATGTCCGGTCGGCATCTTTGGAGAGGCTGTAGGCGCCAGTGAAGGTTTCCTCCTCGATGACAGTATCCTGCGAAGATGCATGTGCATATGCAGCGTCGACCTCGGCACGAAGCTTGGCCAAGTCGGCAAAGTCTACCTCTTCGATTTCTTCCCCGGACCGAGCATCCTGCCTCTTCGAAGCTTCTGCGATTGCATCGACCTCTTCGCGAACTTTGGCCAAGTCCGCGAAATCGATTTCTACCAGTGCATCGGAAGCGTTTCTATCGGAATGTGAGTTAGAGGTAGTTCCTCTGAACAATCGAGCAATCCGATCGGCGGTTGGGACACGAGAAGCTTCAGTCACATCTAAGAATGAAACGTTCCATGAGAAACAAAAGTCGTGCCTTGGATAACGCGTCACTTACTAGCCGATTCTGGTGTGGCTTCCAACAACTCCTCAGAGTGCTGGAACAAGATTGGCGTGAGCGTAGCCGGCACGAACTTCACAGGCCTCAAGAGCGGTCGCTCGGAATACAACAAGTTGGACAGTGGTGCATCTTTACCGAAGACGTTTCCTTGTACGGCTCCTTTAGCACCAAAGCCAACATGAGGACGACGGGATCCGTAGAATGGATCACCTCCCCTGCCCCGCCAAGGCCCTCGACCTCGACCGCGTCCGGGTGTCGAATCTCCCCGTCGGGGGCTATCCGTCCCTCTTGAAGATGTACCTGATTTGGGTGTCCCTCCCCTCCAAGGCACTCTTCCTCTGTTCGAATTTCTTCCGAGGTCTGTGAGGTATGGAACGATAAGGATAACAGACACGAATCAAGGTGTGCACACCACCCGCGACGCACCCGTAACCGATGGTCCCTCCACCCACTCCTGGATCACGAAATCGAACTCTGCATTTGGATGGGAATATGGCTGTCGAGGCCCACGAGCAGGGGTACCTCCTCTGTCTAAGATGTCCGGTATGCCTCCACCACGGCCGCGACCACGACCACGACCTCTACCGCGGTTGTTGTTGTTGTTGCGTCCTTTGGGCATGTAGATGAGAGAAAAGGTAATAAAGAGTGGTATCGATACAAGAAGTGAACAGACGGTGAGATAAATGGAGGATCTAGATTCTAGTACTATGACTCTTCGAGCTCACACGGGAGCGCTCGACATCGCCATAGCAGGCCGGTATCCGACATCCGTCAGTCATTTCCCCGACCAAAAGTATTGTTAGCGGGAACATTCGTTAGATTGGTGGTGTGTCATGTATGGATGTTCGTTGAGACTACCCCGGCGTGATTCGCGCGAGATGCACGACGCGTGTGCATCGACGAGAACATCTACAATATCCGGATTGTTCTGAATCTGAAGCACTCCTCCTCGGAAGTGTTTATGATCCAGATAGTCTTTCATGCACTACGTACTACTTGAACAACAAGATTCCGATAGTCACTCTGGAATCAAGCCACATCTTCAGCTTCCCTCGGGAGCACCCATCTTGTTGAAGAACACTGAGCACCTAAACAAGAAAGAAGAATTGATTTGCATCATGGATATCTGGACTAAACCTCCAACCTAACTTACACGCATATATCTAGACACTTGAGCTTGCATGTCCTCAGAAAATAAGAGAATGAGAACTCGATTATCACCAGACCGAACATCACCCCTGAAGAAGCTCCTCCGTTTTCTTCGACCTTGGCACCACTCTCCATTTGAACGGCTCGACGTGTCTAAAATCAACCACCATAAATCAGTCTGAGAACTCGGACGCACTGGCAACGAAACGACACCCCGACACTCACCGAATAATCCCTTCCTTGACTTCGCACATCGGATCGAATTCGATTACACCCTCCACAGGTCTAGAAATATCAAGCGTCGCGAGCCCCATCGCAACAACTATGAAAATCGACAGCTCAGCGAGATGAGCACCAGGGCAACTTCTCCTCCCAAAGCCGAAACACACATCGCGAGGATCGGGTTGGGGATTGTTGCCTAGGAATCGTTCGGGGCTGAATACCTCGGGATGAGGATACGTCTCTGGATCGGATAACATATACCTGCGTGGACAGTGGAGTTGGTGGTTGTGACGTAAGACAGATAGGGGAAGGACTTACCAAAGATTCCCGAGGATGACTGTCCCTTTCGGTATCAAGTAGCCGTTGTAAAAATCGTCCTGAGTGGCGACATGCATCACTGGTGACACCATTTATTAGTTCGGTCGATTATGAAGACAGACGGAAATGTATACCTAGGGGGATCACACAATTCCATCGGAGGAGCTCCCAGCAGAGTGCTTTGACGTACGGGAGAGATTCCCGGTCCTCGAAGGACGGAAGTCTCTCCGTTCCAACCACATTGTCAACTTCTACTCGCGCTTTTTTGAAAACTTCCGGGAACTTAACCATGGCAAGGAAGAACGCGGATAACGCGGATGGTGTCTGTCGTCCATTCAGTATGGTCACACCTTGAAATCGTAAAATTCGACATACTGTGTCTGATCCTCCTAAAGAGCCGACGTAAGCAAATTCGGCTGCAAAGACCCCACACAAAAACATACCCAAGTACATGGAAAACGATGCCCATTTTAACATCGCTTCCTCTTGAGGTGAAACCCCTTCCTTGAGTAAACGTGATGTGAAGGACGGAGCAGCATCTCCTTTTGCCTAGGTGCAACGTTAGCACCTAGAGTTTCCAGACAGAAGACTCGGTGGAAGCATACAACGTGGTCCAATACAAATTTGTGTGGCACCACCGCCGTCTCTATGATCATCTCCCGCCATCGTTTTGCATCCTTCTGGAATCCCGCTCCAGGGAACCACTCGGGGAGATATTTCACTAAGACCTTCCTCAGAGCTCGATCCCGCTCGGTGATGATGGGGACACTTACAAGCGGGAATAATGTCCACCAAGAATCGTCCAGGTGTCACCACCACGGAGAACATCTCCATCGCTTTATCAGCCATCTCGAGAAATGGGTCATTCTCCTCTTCGACGTCATAACCATGCGATATCTTCAGGATCACCGATCCCGCCATCCTAATCACCAAACGTCATCACCCAAACCCAAACCAAACGCCCGACGTCCACCCACCTTCGACTATGCTCAACCAAATCGTCCGGACTCCTCAGCACATTCCTCAAAAACCGTTTGGCCTCCTGCACCTCTGCAGGATAAAACACAGCTAGACTATTCTTCGTCCCGATCTGCTTATGGAAAAACTTTCGATACTGGCGGTATTTCTCCCCGTATTGCAAAAAAATCATGGTATCGTCCCATCCAACAAGCTCGTGAGCGAGCGTGAAGTGAGGTCTGTCGGATGTGATAGCGCTCTTTTTCTCTAGGATGTCGTTGGCAGCTTTGGCAGAGTTGAGAACGACGTATTGGGTGCCTAGAGCGGATAGGGAGATGACGTCCCCTGATGTTGGTGGTGGTGTGAGTCACTGCGGTGACTTCAGAGAATCGGTGGACACTTGCCGTATTTTTTGCCCATTTCGGCGAATGCAAAGTATGGGCCATCGGTGGGTATATCAAACAGGTTACCGATCAATGGCCATCCACTAGGTCCAGGTGGCAGAGAGGATCTTTTCTTCTTGAGAAGACGTCCAACGACGTAGACCGCCGCACCGACGAGGCAAGCGTCAACGACGGTTCTGTACTTGAAGTTATACCCCATGATGCCAGCAATATAAAAGGACCGTACGGTAGCCCAAGTAGTGGGTCTAGTGGTCGCAGGCCCATCAACTAGACCCATTTTATATCGATCTACTTGAAGCCCCATAACAACGCAACATTATCAAGGTGCTGTTTGTGGAAGCACGGTGTACAGGTCCAATCACTGCCTGCGCTGGCTTCAGCCCCTGAGCACGAAACAGATCAAAAATGAAAAGCAAGATAAGTAACACTCAGCTTACACGAATGGTTTCGTTACCTGAAGGCGGTAGCGCGGCATATTCTCTACCACCCGGACACACAATCCTGGTTGATATGTTTCAAAGAATTAAGGAACGAGATGAAAGTATGGACGGACTAACCAAACTGAAATGCAACTGGTCGTTGGCAGGGAAAGAGCGGGCAGTGACCGCCTGCGGGCGCAACAAATCAGCATCACAGTTGTGGAGCGGCACATAACACACATGTAGAGTGAGAGGTGAACCATCAATCAATGCTTTTATCATCGTCCGCATTACTGTCCACGTCTCGCGTGATCGACGGAGACCCTGACACTGATTTAGATGCGTAGTGAAGTTGGTGCGTATACCGGTTAAAGACAACTGTGTTTGGGACCGTCCACGCCACCGTGGGGACGTTCGTTTTCCCGCTGGAAGTCCGTCGATACCAAATAGATCGGGTACCCATTCTGGCGCGATAGGTTTATGTCTTGGGGGGAAGTTTCGTACGATAGGCTTGTAGTGACCATACAATGCTCACCCGCTCCACAATATTGAACCGGCGCGCACTAGGCTGGAGCATTGGTATCAACTGTACCGCCCGTAGGTAGGGGGAGATTGATACGACCAGCTACCGTCGACATCAAAAAGATGTGAGCTTAGGCTCTTTGCAACATGGTCGCTCAATGCCAGATATGCGCTGAAACGCTTTCGGATTATGGCAAGCCGGCGCACTTTCTCCATTCATATATACAAGACCACTAGCCTGTTCAAGGTGCTATTATGATACTTTTGGAAATCATCAGGGGACCAGGAAGTCTGTAGGGAATGGAGGAGCACTTAGGCTGATGACTTTGCATGTCAATCTGACTGTTCTTCAGACGGATATGTATTCGCTCAGAGTCTGAGTGTCGTGGTCCAAGGTGAGACGCAGCCCAAGTTAGTAGCGACGCGTGCGGGCTACTCCGACAAATAGGTCCGTCCGAGTCCCGACGTCGCCGCAACGATGTAGAAACAAGTTTCTATGGACGATTTCCCGAGTGAACTCCTCGTCTCTACAAGCTGCATCGCGGCCCGGGTTATTAAATGTTTTGATCTCTCCGATACAGAAGAGTCGGATGAGGATATCCTCTGGCCGCATCCCGAGAAATGTTGGCTGGATGATTCATTCGATTCATCCATGTTTCCGCATGCACATGCCAAAGTCTGTCGACGCCGGTGCGCACTACTTGCAGACAGCCCAACCTATTGGACACGTATGTATCTCCATCACCGTCAGCTTTGCTGCAACATCCCCCACTGTCAGTACCAACTACTTCCGTTGGTCCCGAGATTTGCCCATTCTGGTTTTCGTTAAAAGACACCTCTCACGAAGAAAACTGCCAGTGGATCACCAAGTCCACTGCACCTCTCGACGAGGAGATGACGGAGGCCGAGTGAAGCTGAAATCCTTCGCTCCCGAGCTTACCTCGCTGTCAAGCGATGCTCAGAACTTTGCTCGGGCGTGTAGAGATGGCTCGCTGAAACACCTAAGCTCGACTGTCTGTCCCTCGTCCCATCTGGCCCTTCTTCACCCACTCTCAAAGCGATGGTTAGAGCCGTCTCACATGCCACGCAACTCGGAGCTATCTCTGTTCGCGGTATCCACTTCCTCGACGAATATGCACCTCCTGAAACTCCTCAGGTCCTGCCCGAGATTGGATGACATTCGAGGATATTCCAGGTACTGCCGGCTCGACTTTCGTTCGTGAGGCTGGTACCATCTACGGCCTGAGTGTCAAGAATTGCTCGCCCCTTTCAACGACGCTTTCCTTGACTCTATGACAAATGGCGAACCAGACCGTCACGCCTTTTCAGTCGTGGCAACGTGGGCTCTGGCCGCTACCAACTTCCGTTCGAAAACTTGTACCGAACGATCTTGACACGGAGGAATCCGGTAGAATCAAATCCAGCCTGGGTTGGAACCCTGATTCCTCTCAGTTGTGAAACGCTTGGCGCGTTATCGTGACCCTGTATGTTCATGATGGGCCATTCCTCTCGGATGAATACAAGACAAAGACAAAATTCGAGAAGTTAGTTCCGAGCTTGGATTGGATTAATTAATGTGGAGGATGTTCAGGGCGATGTGGGTTGAGGATTCCCTTTTTTTCTTTTTTGGTGAACTCGACGTGTTGCTCCTTGATGGTGATTTTCGACTGACGACGTACTCGTAGGTTCCCGCGATGGCGTCGTTATACAGATTCAGCGCTGACCGACATGAAAATATAATAGACGCTTTTTTTTTGGTTTCAAATCCATGTTCATGTGAGGTACAAACTAGAGTAGTTACAAAGGGGACACCTGTGCCCCTCGTGAGTGCCCCGAGAAGCAAGCGATGAGCCCCCTCTCGGTCTCGCCAGTCCCGCTGGTGGTTTTAAACACGCAGACTATATGCAGTGCAGCAAACCTTCCCACCGCAGTCTTCTCCCTAATCTTACCCCCCCTACGTCGCATATAGCTGCTTACTGTTTACGTTCACTCGTCTAGCCACTCTCGCTGAGCAAGCATAATATTTCAGATGCGGAGGAACAAAATACAACAAAAATCATCTAAAGGAGTGTGACAGTCCATTCAAAAAGATAATCGGATGGACAAATGCTGAGCCAGAGCCAACCAGGACAGAAAACATCAAATCAGAAATTGAGGACATGTGGTGAACCGTGTGTAACTAAGGGGAAGATAGGATCTGAAACTACGACGACCATTCAGTCGCCATACAGTGCTGAGATACTCCAGACAATGTGACTTGAATATTGAATTTTCACTTGGGCTCGGTTCCCTCACTTGCTATTGGTCTTCTCGTCTGCATACTCGGGAGGCGCGATGAACAAGGCCTCAGGAACTGGTTCGTATACGATGTACTCGCGGTCGAGGGGTTCCTCCTCACGGTCACCACGGACAGTGCGGTAGGTAAGAACAGAGAGAACCCAGACCATCCTCAAGAGAACACCGATACCGCAGCCTTATCATGATTAAATACGTCAATCCGGAACTAATCCGAAAGGGAAAGCGCTTACCAAGGACAAAAGCCACAGCACGACCTTCCCAGGGACCAAGAGCCTTGATGGCCCTGTGGATGCGCCTCAAGAAGCTCCTGTGGTGCTTGTGATGACCATGGTGCTTGTGATGGCCGTGTTTGCCGTGTTTGCCGTGGTCACCGTCTTCATCATGATCGCCGTGATGACCCTCCTTTCCGTGGCGGTGATGACCATGCTCTTCAACACTGTGTTCGAAGAAGACTTTGTCACCCTCAGTGGGGTGAGGGAGAGAACCGACGGGGAGGATGTGAACCTCGCCAGGCCTGCCAATGGCAGTAATGTGATGGTCAGCCTCGATAAGAGGCATCCCCAAAGCATGTCGCAAAGCATTGGAAAGGCGAAGTGCTTTCTCGCGCAGCGAGGCACCGCAGAAATGACGAGACATTCCATCGTTCTTTATGTCGGGGGAGACAGAGGTGAGGATCTGGGGGCGTACGACACGAACATTGTCGTCATTGCCGTTTACGTTTGCATTCGCCAGCGCATGACCGAAGCGAATATTGGCATTGGCGTTGGATGGTGTTTCCACGATGACGCGGATCGGTTCAGCGGCGACGAGTGTGACTGTTCAAGTCGAGATATTTGGATCAAGACGACCGAAGGGAAATATCCAGGTGACGACTTACCGACACTAGCCCCTGCTAGGAGTATGGGCAAGATGGAGAGACGCATTGCTGATGACTGGTCTTCCTGAGCTTCTGATGGTTTAGATGGACAAGACCAGACAACTAGTTGGTTTCAGTGAGGTTCGGTAGACTTTGAAAAGAAAGCAGATGAGGATGGGTTGAGGTTGTGGTGAAGGAGGCTATGACCTGCTGTCCCACATCTTTCAGACTCCGACAGCGGCGGCGGGCCCAGGCCGGTCGTGTCGTACAAACGTTTACAGCCACGACTGCACAGCGTGATTCTACTTGACTTTATCCCAGTCAGACTGTACTATGTAGCTTGTATTGATCCATCTGACTCCTCCTGACTTGCACGGGCCAGGATTCCAACCTCTAGAACTCCTGAGCCAGAATACAATGGACCTGCCATCAATGATAGTGATATTTGGAGAAGCAGTATATGGAGAAGCAGCGCTGCTTCTCCAAATATCATTACGTGGTATACATCCAAAGGTAGTACACATAGGTAAGCAGCTCGCAACTATACCCGCATACCGAGCGCGATAATCAGACTGCGCCAGATTGTCTGCTCATGAACGTGAGTGTCCGCAGCCACGCGCAGTCGATCAGGCCCAGGCAAGTGCCTGACGGCCCGAAAGACTCTCTCGATGATGGCTACTCACGTAGTGACAGTGAACTTGAGCGATTTAAAAACAATCGTCAACTTGACCGCATTCCCTACAAGTTCCGACCATCCTTTTTCGTCGAGGAGGACCATCCCTTGGTCCTCGTCCCCATGTATCCGGTAGAAACGAGCGTAAATCGAGACTTCGGGTTTGTACCGGACCTCAGATACCCACCAGTCGTCTTTTGTCGCAAAGCGCTGAATGAAGGTGTCTACCACTTTCTGTCAATGTATTCGGTGTCAGTAGCATAAAATGCTCGCAATGAAATACATACCCGATAGCTCATAGCTTGCAGTGCGGACCTGCCGAACGCTCGTCTCTCGTCTCTGCAGGTCACTATGACTTGTGGTGGCATCTGCTGTGCTGAACTCATGAACTGGTGCAACAAAGTGATTGCCGATACGACGTCCGCTGGTGGAGTCGGACCTTGCGACTCTCGAGCTGAAGTCACTCGACTCATGATGAGACTTTCTGAGTGGGATGAAGACGTCGGTCAAAGCTGAGCATATGCATAGCCCGCGTGCACACTGCAAGGCGCAAGGCGCGTGTGAGTGAGATAGGAGCTTCGGATCATGTGACAATATAACCCCAACGCAAAGAAAGTCCGATAAGTCCTTGTATCGCATCTGTCAACACACACTGTTCTATTTTCTCCCTTTTTGATTATTGACTTTTAGCTCTCTTTTTCTTTACCCTGATCTCAGTTGGAGAGTGGATTCCCGCGTAACATCTAGTTCCGATTGGCCGATGTGGCGTTGGAATCAACGGTTTGATGGCGTAGTTGGTTATCGCATCTGTCTAACACACAGAAGGTCCCCAGTTCGAGCCTGGGTCAAATCATTTTTTTTTGGCTTTTTGATTCTCGACTTCTGGGTCAAAACTGCGCACGAAGTACGTACGTTAGTTGATCAGTCGACTAGGGAGCTAACCTCTGTCTATTTAAAGAAGTAGTAAAGGATCTAAGACCATCGTAAATCGTTCAATATACCAGTTTGTTGATAACACTTCAAGCTTCGTTATCTTGTGGCACGCGGTTGACGAGGAGTAACCACGTCAAAGATACAAGCTGTGCGGTACGTGGACAGCCCCACGGAACGAAGGCGGGTGAATGCAAGTAATGGTCGCATACAAGTTGCGGTTACACGTTGGACTCTGTTGGATAGAACACAGTTCCAATGTTTCGATCGATTGACGACAAAAGGTGGCCATTATTACACTGGATAGGTGTGTTCTTCGGTTGGCCACCGTGCGGGAATCATACAACTGGGTGCACATCCAGTCTTGAGATCGCGGTGGATGCGATGAGACAGGGTGTGGGTTTGCTATTGCCACGGATGAGAAGCATAGACCTTCCGCGCCATCATGCATAAAGCGTAACATACATCAAGCGTAACATTGATTCTACCCATTGACTGTATATGCGCTAGAGGTTTCTGGCTAATGGCAGGGTTTGGGGATTCGGATTCCATTGGTAAATATGTTGATGACGACGCCCTCGGGATAGTTTACGGCCGAAGTTATTTTTCAGCTTGCGGAGCCCGAGGCTCGCTGATCTGTTAGGCCTGGCTGGTACATATGGGGAAACAGACGGTTTTTGGGTTTTCAATTGCACCAAGCCCGTTCTTTTTGCACTAGGTTCAAGACGTGAATAAAGAGTAGGAAGTTGAAGTAGGTCTAAGTGTTGGTTACAAACTTGTAGGCTCGATCAATTCAGGATGCCAAGACCAAGTTCTGAACCGGCTAATAATTCCAACTGATGGAGCCTTTAACCTAAGCTATATCCCAGTATCCGCAGCACCCGACACTCGAGTTCATATCCACTGCCAGGCCTAACTTGCTCACCGTCATGATATTCAAGGCGAGCCTGTTGGCCATAAAACCCCGCCTTTTATCTGCCAAAGTGCTTGCACTAGGCGCGGTAATCACCTTGACGCTGACCGTTTACACCCTCTCGTCGTCAGAGTTTTCGTTCAGGACGTCGGATTGGTCCTCAATATTTGGTCAACGCCAACGTGGCACTTGTTCGCCTGAGGCATGGGCTTCGGGTCATTGGACATGGGGTCCGAACACGCCGTTGACTGCTCTTACGACTGTCGATCAGGCACTAGAATTCGCTGGGTTCGAGGGCTGCGCGGCGGATCGGGAATACAACTGGCATCTTGGGACTGATATCCCCGAGCAGTGGGATAGGTTCCCAGCCGTTGATTCGTGGAAGTGGCGGCCTTCGTCTCCTTGCGAAGTGCGACCTCTCAGTGGCCCTGCCATGGTCAAAGACATGGTCGAGCAGGGTGGATGGCTTTTGCTAGGTGGTGAGTCTTTGTTCTCTTTGCTGTTCTCGGAGGGGGGGAGAATGACGACTTTTTGTCAGACTCCATAACGGAAAACCACTTTTTTTCGCTGTCTTGTATCCTTTACCCACACGTCCGTGCGACCCCAAATTACACCGAGAGCCAATATGTCGATAGATCGTGGGCTCAAAATCTTTACCTCTCACCCGAATCACCCTTAATACCAGAGCTCGACTTCCCACCCAACTTCTCCATCGAAAACACCCCCCTGGTCACCTTCCGCCGCGTCGATCTTCTTCTCAGCAAGGAAGATGTTCAATCGCTCTACCTCAGTACCCTCAGGACGGAAGCAGCGGATGAGGATCCTAGCGTTTCCAATACCACGAAATCCCTTTTCAGCGAGGAGACATTCTGGTCCATGTCCCCATCCGAGTACATGCCCGTTTTCTTGGCTCCACCACCGACCGCAAACTACGGAACCATCATTGTTAGCACTGCTGGACATTGGACTACCACGCTCATGAGTGCCTTCCGTGACGAGGAAGCTGGTGAGGAAGCAGGGTTTGGCATCGAAAACGTGAAGGCGTTCTTCAAACTTGCCATGCGGACGTGGGCATTGCAAGTTCAAGAAGCCATCCTCGAATACCGACTTAACGGAGGCACGCGACAAAAGCAAGTCGTCGTTAGGGCTTATCTACCCGGACACGAAGACTGTCATGATCACCGAGAACCCTGGGAGGTGATTCAGCCGTACAGATGGAGATGGTATAACTGGCCTTGGATCAAAGATTTCAACGCCATATTCCAGGTGAGTGTCCACTTTATGTGCCCTCGATTGTGCGATATCGGGTGCTGTGCTGACGGTGGTGTACGTTTTGATACATGTAGGAGATCCTTTCGACGTCTGAATTCCCGGATATTTTCTATCTGCCTATCGACCGACCGGCACGTCTCCGGCCCGATGCAGTATGTTTCTCCGTTTTCCTCCTCTTTCCACACCATTCATCCTTTGTCGTAGCACGCCACTGGGGATTGTCTTCACATCATGACAGGCGCTGGTGTCCTTGAAGGCTGGTCACACTACATCTGGCACTACGTCACTCGCGAAGTCGGTGGTAGGATCCGGTAGAGGCACATGGGGATACCTAGTCGGACCACGCATAGAGATTTTCTGATGTTCGTCGCAAGAGCCTAGTCGCCGCCCGCGGACATCTTATCCAGGACGCTGGAAGTGGAGAGTAGACTAGATACTCAGCTTACCTACCATATCCCGGCCCTACGCGATACCCCCACATCTATTTAGTGGACTTTTTGTGTATCTCCTTTGGTGCCTGAGCACTAAGAACTTGATTTCTCCCCCTTTCGGCGATTGCGCCTTCATGAGCAAGCTACATCTTTCCCATGAACTCCAGTCATATCGCCGCACGCGTGCTCCGTACTTCGATGTCATGGAAAATCTCTTCAACTGTGTTACACCCTCCTCTGCAAACGAGATACGACCGTAGGCTAGAATAGTGGTACTCAAGAAAGACAACAACAGCGAGCGTAAAAATACCAAACAACTGAAAGGATAAGCAAAGGAAGAACAAGTGGGGGATGGGAGATTATCGTGAAAATCCATACAAATACGCAAACAAGTGTCCACTGAGAGATATTGTGAGATATATGACATTGGATGACGTTTGAGGTTAATACATAGATGGCGTTGCCATCGGAGATTGAGTCACTAGGAAGCTTTCGGATGATAACTGTCGCCCGTGGAGTATGTGGGGCGTTCCGTATCCTGCTGCGCGTACCGGTGGTGGGAAGGACATGTATGGTTCGGCACGTGGTGGGCGCACGAGATCCTCTGTGGAGGAGTATCGTGTGTGGTTTTGGGAGACGTTGGAACTCGGGGGTAGATCGCGGTTCCTCGACGGTACCTTTCAGGTGGGTCAGCATTTGGATACGTTCCAGAAATGGGTAAATGGTTTACAGGGCTAGCTCGAGCACTTTGGGTATTGCTCGTTGGCACTGCAGGCGTGTGCCCACTCGAGGAACCAGAGACTTCTGGGACAGGGGAAAAAGCACGAACAAAGCGCTCACGCTCCGGAAAATGCTGAGTTATTGATGTCGGTGTCGACAGATTAGTGAAGCTGTTCCCAATACGGATGACGCTATCTTCGGTTTCAACATCTTCCTGGTCTTCGTGTATGGCTTCCAGGCCGCTGACGTATTGGGGAGTTCTTTCATGGAAATGACTTTCAGGTCCGGAGCTACTGGGATCGTCTACGTGCCATCGCGAGCTAGGCTCTTGCGATTTTATCTCCTGGGGCCCTATTCCAAAGATTTGCCACCAACGCCAAGCATAACGCTTCGGAGGAGTCGGGGGTGGCGATTTTGAGAGGGTAGGTCTTGGAGGATAGCCAAATCCGTAGGTAGTGCTCGTCAGTGGGGTTTGCGGGTCTGAGGAGTCAGAGTGGTATTGTTGTGCTCTGCGGAAGTCGATTGTAAGTCCGGCCGAGGGTATGGAATCGTCAAGCGTTATTGGGGCGCTGGAATGGATTACTCGAATACGTCGAGGAACGAATATTTGCTCTATTTTGGCAGCCCAGCCATTCTTGACCCGATAGTAGTCGTATGAACGTTTAGTGGGCTGTCTTCGTTTCCAGATAATGTATGCCGCGAAGATCGTGATCAGCACCCCACCCACGATGGCTGGCGTAGCGATTTGCATCGGTCCCCAACCGCCTTGTCCACCGTTATCGTCACGAGCCTGGAAAACATTTAGCGATGACAGCATTTGTGAGCTGGGGAAACATACTGAAAGGTCCTGAGATGTCATCATGAGTCCGAGTATACTTATCAGAACCAGGTATATCAGGACAGCTCACCTGACTTCTTGCAGCCAGAACACCCATCGCATTTGCGGAGGAGGGGCGAGACAGACGGTCGCAAAGAGTTGACGGTGAGCGCTCGATGATGATTCTGATGCTAAATACTACTAGTACTACTAGCTAGTTCAATCCGGTAGCTGACCTAATACGAGATACGACACTCCCGATCAGTGGCCCTGCCAACCACCCAAATCGAGTATCTTCATTCCCCGACCGCTCGAAGCACAAGCCATCGCTATTTGGTTGAACAGGTTCATTGAAACATTGACACTGGGAACGAAAACATCAAGATCGGCACGACTCAGCCACTGGAAAATACGTTTCCTGTAAGTACAAGGCTGTGTGCATATTATAAGTTCCAGAAACTTCCGTCCCATCCCAGTACTGATATCGGTCATTCAGTCTTCCGGTCCGTAAGCTGTCCAGATGACTTGCAGCCTTCCGAGATACTTAACGAATTCGGACCATATCGAAGCTATGATCACGTAACTGGCAAGTGTTTCGGACTTCCACTGCCAGTTCCACATGGTTGACTCGCTCAACTAACTCACTTTCGTTAGGTTCGGAGTTCCGCGATACTCCAGACCGTGAAACGGGCGATGCCAAGTCTAGGTTCGGTGGGAGCATGGTGGCGCAGTGTTTGAAGGGACATCATGCATCATGCCCGTCAGCCACGAACATGGCGGTGGCGGTCACACAGCCGGCTTGTAATCTCGTTCCCGACATTCTGAGTAGGACACAACGTCAAGGTTAGTGGGCCCGGACCAGCCATTTCAAACCTTCGTCGAGTTTCGCCTTTACACCCTCCGCCTGTCAAAACGAAAAGACGGCAACTTGGCAGATCGCCGAGTTCGAGGCTAGATAGTCCCCCTTGGCTTCCCACACCAAGAGGTCACGGTTGGGTGTGAGGCAAGGTGAACGATCCCGGATCTGTACCGCCTGACAGGAATACACGTTCTGTTATTGGACGATTCACGTACGGCGAGACCCTCTTTTCTGTTCGCTCCATGACCGAAATGGTACGCCCCACTCAATTCTCAGAGCATCTGACCCCATCCTCTTTTGCAAACAAAGATCTAATTCAATCCAAAAAGAATTGCTACTACTTACTCAAGGAACTACGACCAAGTAGCTTAGTGAGGGTGCGCGGGAGTCCCTCCTGTAGCTTGGCTGGGTGGAATGCAGGTATGTATAGTACATGGATTGAATGTCACATAGACACCTACGTTTCCATCAACGGCCCGACCCCTTACGCGGGAGAAAATAATTGCTCCCATCCATCTCATGGCGGAAGCAAGCTACTATAACCAGGGCTTTCGTCCCGCTCGTATTGGTTATCGTCCCCCCTACCTTGAAGACCATGGGTGGGGGGAATCCGATACCGAGAAACATTCGCTGGCAGTGGAGAACAGATAAGGTACTCGCGATACTTCACACCGGGCCATTACCGTCACGCCGTCTTGTTGCTCGACTTGCCGGTGAAAACCAGACATACCCGTTTCGCTTGCGTAACAAGCCCTGTCACGGTGCGTCCGCGGAAGTGCAGAGACTCTTGCTCTTATTATGCTTAGGGTATACTTGGATTCAAGAGAAGGGGAAAGCCACGTTTTTTGCAAGTTGAACTTGCGATCATGCCACATTCGATGACACGGAAGAATTAGAACACACCGCGGGCCCACTCCGACACCGTTATCATGATTGACATCAACTTGAACTCCACCTTCCACGATCATAGGACCGACCGAGTAATCTCCCGCGGAGAACTCTGGCTGAACTACGCATCCCTGGTCCACAATTATCCCCCGAGGATCCACGCCCAGCTTCTTATCGGCGGATAGACCCGCAAAGGAGGTAATTAAAGTCTATCGGGTATACGGCCCAGCGACTCGGGCTTCTCCTCGAACGCTGGTCGATGCAGCCAAGAACGATCCCCTGATTTTAATTGTTCGGGAATATCGAGTTGGTTCCGTCTAGTTCCTCGGTATCACGACTGGGCTATTATCCTAGTGCCTGTAAGTTTGGATCGGTCGATGGGACTTGTGACAGGATCGAAATCATCGCGGTTCGTTTCCTGATTATTATATTGGTCGTCTTAGCGCAAACCCAGCCTTATAATAATACCACTCCTCGAACTATAATCGGCGGTCTCAAGATGTGCCAAAGGGTTATCCGATAGCTGAGAGCAAAAAGAAATCAGAAAAGACACACGTGGACCCGGAGCGAAAGAGAAAGTTATCCGTATTCTCCACCTCCGAACATCTTATAATAAACTGACGGACGGACAACTTGACAATTAAATCCACCAGACACTCAGAGTGAGGTCCAGTTCGAAAATAGTAATGTACAAACGCGCGAATAAAAAGGTGGCTACATTAGTACCAAGTCCTTCATCAACCAAACTGGCCTGAGAGCCACGATTTTCCACTTTCAAGCTAGGAGTGCACAGAAAACATGACAGGTGTCATGAACACTGGACGAACACCATCTTAAGTGGCGACAGTCACGGTTGTGATCTCGGACTCCGACCTGGTTTCTTTCTCGACAGCTTCGTTGACAGCCTGAGGGGACGCGAGACCTGCGTGCTCGGCAGCATTATCAGTGATATGGTGCAAACCTTTGTATCCGTCAAACAGCCTGCGAGAATGAAGGGGTGAGTCAGCTGGCTAAGATGACATGGAGTGATACGCACGCAGCAGTCTCCTCCAAGGTATGCTAGAGAGAGAATATGCGAGCCTAGTTATAAAATATTCACAAAATGCAACAGGCAACTCACATTCTTGGTCTCGACAATGTAGACGTAACAGAAGACCAACTCGAAGCATAGCCAGAAGACGTAGACCAACTGCATAAATTCCGTCGTCATCAGCAAGATACACTTTGGCGACCTGGGCTAGACTCACGTAATACTTCCATTGCAAGCTATTGGTGGTTGAAATCGTTTAGTGACACTTGACACGAAAATGATGGTATTATGCTTACACTTCGAGAGCAATAGGGTTGACGTATCTAGTAGACTGGTGGTGAGGTAATAATTCTTAATGGAACAGGAAGAACTTACTGGTTGAAGATAAGAGACAATGAGAGCATGAAGTTAAAGACGATGAAACCTTTGGCACGAAGGGCATATGGCAAGATCTCAACAGTGTAACTGTGAGGAGGATGTGTTCCAACCACGATGAGGTACGAGTAATATGATTACTTACGATACGATGAGAGGTGTGAATGCGAGCTAAACGAACAATAGAGGTTAGAAGGGCTTCACAGAATAAAACAAGAGCACAGACATCATCTGCAAAATGAGTTTGACAATATGTCAAAAGAAAAGGACATGGGTTACTCACAAAAGCCGAAGTAGAAGACTTGATGTGAAAGTGTAAGCCCATGTACCGTGGACAAGATCGAAAATTTGCACTCACAGATGAACACAATGACAGTATGGCCAGCTGTGATGTTACCCGTTTGCTGATAGATAGAGAAACAGATCGTCTGAGCGGTCCAAAAGACAATCATACCTTTCGAAAATAAGATTTGTTATGCATGACATAAACTCAGTGGAAAACGACGTACCGATACAGGACGCAAGGAAGAGAGGACGTCTGCCTGCACGGTCACAGGCGAATCCAGCAACAATAGCAACGAAGAAGTTGAAAATGTTGAGAAGACCATTCTGTGCAGATGAGATGGAAAATTGCTACAAAATCAACAATTCCTGGACTTACAATCAACAGCTGAGTCGTCGGGTCAGTGACTGTGACCATCACCATCAGTACAGGACAGCGGAATAGGAGCAACCAACTTACTTCCAATGGCCGAGAACACTTTGTTCAAGTCTATTTGAAACCAAATGGTGAGCACTTATCTATGATACACGGAAGTTCAACATACAGTAAGACCTAAAATTGAACCATGTTAAGAGTTTGATTATCTCTATGGATCCCAAAGTGGAAAATTGTCGACTTACACAAGACCGTTCCCAGACCATTGCGAGAAAAAGGCAAGTGCAATGATGATGCGCATACGCTTCCTGTTTCCCGGAGTCTTGATCAAGCTGAGCCAACCAACATTGGCAGCAATACCACGGTCAAAGGCGATGGCAGCCTTGATTTCCTGGAATTCGTATTCAACGAGAGGGTCACGTCTGGATGGATGGATGAAATACAACAAATCAATTCCATGAAGCATTCCGATAGGGCCTAATTGTTGGCGGAAGACTTACTCGTTGCCATTTGCATGGTAATACGCGAGAATCTTCAATGCATGCTCTTCTCTATTCGTGAGAGTCAGCATTGTGTGAATGGACATAACCAGATAAATAACAACTCACTTTCCCTTGCTCATGAGCCAACGTGGGGACTCAGGGACAAACCAGATTGTAGCAACCTGAATGATAGAGGGAAGACCTTGGAGTGCAGAGGGAATACGCCAAGCCCAACTGGAGTTTATTGTGAACGTGCCATAAGTCTGGAAGAGAGGCGATGAGATTGTAAAAATAGACACTGCAAAGTGCACCTACAGTCCAGGCAGCACTTTTTGCGATTTGGAATCGATAAGCTGAAGGCTAAAGAGGAAGTTTGTTCTCTTACATGATGCTACCAAGATACCTAATATAACTAATGAGTATCCGGACTCATTAGGGGCACAGATGGTGTACGAACCAAAGGGTGTTATACAGGGATGTTGCTTGACCACGGTGAGAAGGATAGGCGACCTCAGTCACAAGCAAAGGAGCAGATGAGGCAGCAAACGTGAGGCCGAAACCAATCAGGAATCTCGTGGGATAGTGAGGACAGGTAGTCACATGTAGCCGAACACACCTACCGAGCACCAATGAACATCTGCACGGACTGACTTGCAGTCTGAATTAGTGTTGCAGCAATCATCAAGCTTGCACCAAATATAATTGAGAATTTTCGTCCCAGGCCGTCAGTCATGTAGGGCGCAAATGGGTATGCACACAATGACCCAATGTTCTGAGGAAATGAGATTCATACTACACTGCTTATTAGAGATGAGGTTGACTGACTTGAATAGCATTCAGCAAACCCAGCTAACCCGATAGTGAGTACATATTCGTCAAAAGAACGACCAGAACCACATACCTTCGAGCCGGTGGGGTAACCGAATGCAGCATTCCATTGAGTCAATGACTGCAAACCATCTTCGACACGTCAACTTCAAAGGCCCCAACAGCTGACCTGCATACTTACTCATCATACTTCCATCGTAGCCATTGGTAGAGGACGTGATCAACCTACAATAATATAAGCAACGTAAATGCCATCCTCAGGCTCAACATCATACTCACATGATAGCAATCCAGAAGTTGAGGAGTAGAAGACCTGCGCTAGAGGTCAAACTGACGCTCCCGACTCACAATGTACATTGGGGAAAACCGTACGGGTGTTCTTGTACCATGGCCGAGGGTCAAGGAGGTGAGTATAGGCGTCAGCGCCATCAGCGACTACAGCCAGACCGGCACCCATGATTCAAGTCAAAATAGTCAGAAGGATCAATGAATTGGAGAGAAGTAAAGCAGAGACGAGACCGTCTGCGTTTGTGAGAGGTAACTGTTCTCGTGCAGACCTTTTCGGAGCTAATGATGCGCAGGCTACAGGAAGGTTTTTCCGAGCCGGCTGGGGTTCAGGTATAGAAAGGAGCGTGAAAAACAATGAGTGACGACTTGGATATGATTAGGAATGAAGGAAGCCGAAACGCGCTTTGGAGTCAGGAAGAGCAGGACGACCGGCAGCGGGTGGTTGCAGCGAGAAAGACCGACCTGTGTGCTAGTACTTATTGATAGAGGATGGGTTTCACGTAAAATGAATCCCCAGTGTCGGCAGCATGCCTACTAGCCTGTAGTAAGTATGCATGGAGCGAAGTAGCACTAGTACCGGGTCCAAGTGCGCAAAGCTTGCCGCAAGCTCATTTCCAACTTGAAGAGTAAACCTTTTGAAGCTCGGATCCTTGGAGAACAGAAAAGAGAGCTTCAAGTTGAGATCGATCTAACGCTGGCTGATAGAGGTTCAAACTTTCATCCTGCGAGCGATTGGTATAGCATTACATTAGCCGCCGGTTGCAACGTTTGGCTCGCTAAAGCCTCATGTAGAGCAATCCATCTCAGCCTCATTGCAGTGGACCCACCGATCAGTACGTGTTTCTGAGACTCGCTTCTATCGACTCCGAGTCATTCGAGTCACATTTGAGAGTGCAACTGACCGTGTAATCTAATTAGGAGCGTGTTACCAGCTATAAAGCGCCGCCAACCATGGAGGATATGAGCAGTAACCCAACCCTTTCTCCACACGATGTCGGGCAAGGTTGCCAAGTACACTCCCGAACACTTCTCAGACCCCAAAATCGCAACGCTCAGGCGTGCACTTCGTAATCGTATCCCTTTCCTGAGTGGTACATGCACTGTTCCAGGCTATCAGCGCCTGGTGTATTACAGTCATGGCGATACTTTCCGGTGAGCCATTCTGCGAAATTTGGGATGGACATTGATCGACATTGACGTATTTGATAGTCGTGTCGATTTCTCGGACGCTGGCGCGGATGAGCTTGCCACCCTCTACCAGGCTTGTAAGCCAGCTGAGTTTGGTCGGAACGGCGAGAACGTATTGGACGAGTCGTATCGAAAGGCGGGAAAGATGGATCTCTCTTCGTTTGCCACTCCGTTCGATCCTCGAAGCCTTGGCATCTACGATCAGGTCTTCAACGCGTTGCTCACTGAAAAGCATGGTAGTACCATGGAAATGGAGCTGTACAAGCTGAACGTCTATGGTCAGTGGCACCCGGTTTGGTACACTCGACAACGGAGCATGATACTTACTATATGCCATAGGTCTTGGCGACTTTTTCAAAGCACATCAAGATACTCCACGAAGCAAGGAGATGTTTGGTTCCTTGGTCGTCGTCTTCCCTACTCAGCACGAGGGCGGTCAACTCGTGCTCCGCCAAGGGGACAAAGAGTGGACGATCGACTTCACAGAGCAGTTCGCAGCTGCTACAGAGCCGTCAGTTGGTTTCGTCGCCTTCTTCGGTGACATCGAGCACGAAGTCTTGCCTGTCACCTCTGGCTATCGGGTGACTCTCACCTACAACCTCTTCCACAAACCTTCGCATGTTACCAGCGCTTCAGGCATCCCCACTCCATTTCATCAGAAAGTGAAGCAGGCACTGGTCGAAGTCCTGCGTGACCCATCTAGACTACCTGATGGTGGTTATCTCGGTTTCGGTCTCGTCCACCAGTACGTGTACACTGGAAGCGAACCAGTCACGTCCTTGATGGATCAGCTGAAAGGAGCTGATCGCGCTCTCGCCAACGTCTGCGACGAGCTTGGACTGCGTTATTGTCTGAAGCTACTCTATCGTGGATTATACTTATGCTATGGCCCAAGAGTCAGTCTCATTTCCGACCACACACTCCCTGACAAGGACTACGATATCGAGGGCGAGGCCAACAAGATCTTGGAGAAGTCTCTCGAGCAGGCGACCATAGATCAAGTCGAAGGCATCGACCTCGTCGGATTTAATAAGTTAGATCCTCGAAATCTTGATGCGGACTGGGAGTCCCTTGCGTTCTTAAAACCATTCTATCGAGATGAAGTGATGGAGATTACGAGGATGACGTCTTCAGTCAGAATTAAGACACCGTTTATGATATATGGTAACGAGGCAGAATTGACCCACTTCTACGGGGCTGCCTGTATGCTCGTCGCGATCGACAAGGCGGAGGTACGTGTACCCTCTGCGTAGTGCTAGCGCCGACTGTACTACAGTTGAGTTTGTACCTCTAGCCCTTCTGATGTTCTCGAATGTATCTAATGATTGGCACAACTGAATGGCGTTGTCTTTCTACCACTCTCAAGCATCCGTCTGATCCCGCATCTGTGTGCTTACTGAATTCTCCGCTTGTAAACTGATATCTCGAAGATCCACGCTAGCGCACACGCGAAAACTCAGACTGGTGTCAATAACTGGCAGTTAATAACAAAACCCCAGTTGCACCAGTCATCCTCCCCATCAAACTCACATATCAGTCGGAATCTTGGGCTTCTCCAAGTCCTCGGGACCAAAACTTAGCGGCAAAAGCCCGCCAACGGTCTGCTCCACTACGCCACCGCGTTCACGCGGCTCACCGTCAGGGCCCCTTTGAGGATAATCACCCGGGACCAGGAGTACAGGCATGTCGAGATGACAGAATTCGCGGATGAACTGGCGGCAGATACCGCACGGAAAAAAAGGAAAAGCAACGTCTCTGAAAGGGTTGTAGGTGCGCAGTGGTCGATGATTGTAACAGATGAGGCGCAACCGGGTTTGACTTACGAGGTAACAGCGATCGCGGTAAACTTTGTCTTCCTTTCGCTCTGTTCACGCGCGAACACATCCAAAGTGAGTGAAGAAAAAAAAACACATACGGCGAAAAATGGACGAGGGCATATATGAGCCCTACTTACGACGGCTTTCACGATCGCAGTGCGTTCCGCACATATGGTGCCACCTACAAAGATCGAGTGAGAAATCGCACGAGTGACGAAAGGCATCTTTGATGAACGGCGATACACCCCAATGGACGCGTTCTCAACGTTCGCACCCTTGACCACGGTGCCATCTGTGCACAACAGGGCCGCACCCACACGGAAGTTAGAGTAACGTGCGTACGCGAGTTCCTTCGCTGCGTGATTTGCGTCAGACTAAGGATGATCAACATGGAGTGGGACTACCTTGGATGGCCAATTGTATCAGTTCTTCGCGAGATTCGATTGAAAGCGACATCTTCAAGTTTGGATGATGTCATCGGAATCCGATCGGGAAATAATGACGCGGTCACGTGAGATCATAAGGGTTTCCGTCGACCCGCTCAGTTGTATCTCAGTCTCTATCAGCGATGGCGTTCCCACCACGCTATGAACCGCTCCCAACGGACGACGGTGAACATATACCAAACAAACCCAAAGCATCTAGAAAGAAGAGACTCGTTCTCTACATCCTCTCTATCGTTGCACTCATGTATGCTTCATTTATCGCCGCTCGGCTCGCACGCTCCAGGGGCTTCTGGATGACATGCTATGGGCCTCAGAGGAACAAGAGCACGTTGACGAGGCTGCCTTCGCACTATACCCTGCCTTCTGGTGACAAAATTCCGTCTGTAGCACTCGGTATGGATCGAGATGAGGATTCCTGATCATTCGGCGAACTCACCCGGATGATCAACAGGGGTGTGGCAGTCCGGCAAAGGCGAGGTCGGAAATGCTGTCAAGGCAGGTTTATTGGGAACCTTTTCGTCGCGCATATACTGAAGGATTACAGACTGCCTTGGAATCGGGCTACCGACACATCGACGGCGCATGGATTTACAGGGTACGTGCGAGTGATCTATAAAAAGCTCGGGTGATGGGTTCCATGACGATTTGCGCAGAACGAGGCTGAAGTCGGGAAGGCTCTCAAAGACAGTGCTATTCCCCGTGAAGAGATCTGGCTAACGTCCAAGGCAGAGTGTTCTTTCGTATCGATTGATTCGATGTGCTGATTCCCGATTGTTAGCTCTGGAATACCTTCCATGCACCAGAGGACATCGAGCCCGCTCTAGACCAGTCGCTATCCATGCTTGGTACCGATTACCTTGACTTATACCTCATCCATTGGTATTCATTTGGTTTTCTATCTATATGCGTCGCGATAACACCGGGACTTGCAGGCCTGTTGCATTTAAGAAGGAAGGAACCAACGTTTTGGACGAAGCGCTCACTGCGGATCCCTATCCTACCTGGCAGAAACTCGAAGAGTTGGTTGACAAGGGCAAGATCAGAAACATCGGCATCAGCAAGTAAGAGTCAGGTCTCTCTCCATATCTTAGATTGCCTTAACGGGTCTTCATTCAGCTTCAACATCCGAAGGTTAGTTCAATCAACTGTCTATTCGGCGTAGTCACGCATCACCTGCCCCAGGATCCAAAACCTGACAGCAAACACCCTCAAGTACCAGCCGGCTGTCAACCAAGTCGAGCTTAACTTCTTTAACCCTCAGCCCGAGCTCCTCAAGGTAAGTTTGATCGCATATATGCGTTGATATTGTATATTTATCTTGCCTGTCCTAGTGGTCAAAAGAAAATGGTCTCCTCCTCGAGGCATACTCACCCCTCGGTAGCAACAAGCAAGTCGGAGAGAGCCTTTCGGTCCCTGAGGCAGGAGACAGCTTACATTTGGTTCTACCCACGCTTATTCCAACGCATACATTCAGGTCAAGGACATTGCGTGCAAGCTTGGTATCACGCCTGCACAGGTGATCATCTCCTGGCACGTTCAGCGTGGCGTAAGTGATATCGCGTGACAGAGTACGATGAAGTTTGACTCTGTTCGCAGGCTGTTGTTCTCCCTAAGAGTGTTACACCTTCTCGCATTGTCGAGAACTTCGAAGGTATGTCGTACTTGTCCGGGAAACTACGCACGATATAACACCTTTTGTATAGTTTTCGAAATCCCCAAGAAGGACTTTGAGAAACTCGAAAAGGCTGCGACCTCACACCCACCCTCGCGTGTCGTGAACCCCAGCAAGGGCTGGAAGCTTCCCTTTGATGTATTCGATGGGGAGTAAACGAATCCTCTAGTATTACTACTAATAGTATTAGTATTAATAATCAAAGGAAACAAATCAAAGCACGTGACCTTGTCTCGTACCTTTGCTAGATCCGTGGCTTGGACCACCATATGTCTAACAAGAGCTAGGACCTGGAAGGGCCAAACTTGACGTTTCGAAGCTGTGTACGAAGAAACTGTCAGGCGCCCAATTCCCTCTCGAACACCGAAAGACAACACAATGCCCAGTGATCAAATTCGACGAGGATTAGTTTCTTTGGTGCGTCAGATTACCGGGAGGAGAAACTAGCTCGCTACCTCTCACATATGTCCTGCTATTGTCCCTCAGCACTGGTATGTATGCACATGTATTCACCCAGATCTACGATATATGAAACGGCCTTTGGAAACGCGCGCCGTGGGTTCACAATGAACACGTCCAATCTATCCCTACATCCAATTTGGTCAACTCTGCACTCGTCGACCTTTCCATGCATCTGCCTCATGGAACGCAAATTGCACATCCCTGTTCCCCACACTTACTCCGTTGTCTTTCACAGTCTATGGGCAATGAGATCTCCCAGAGCGGCTAAGCTCCCCCCTGTCCGTTCGACCCTGGTATTCATAATTTGACGATGTCTTCAATTTACAGGTTACCCAAGGCTGTCGCTCGTAACTATCGACGCGGACTACTTAAGCAGCAGCCTCGAATGCTGGATTTCTGGGGACCGCAAGCTTGCACTTCGCCGTTCCCAGTTGCATTACGCGTGTTATCCATCTCGGATCCAAGATAAGTAGCACCTCGAGTTCTGCTTCCGCCTCTGAGCTTCGCGCGTACACCATAAATGGGTCAACCTTTCAGGGACTCACCTTGGTGTCAGTAGTCGACGGTCATCGTTGCTGCCTCGTGTTTTCCACTGTCACACGAAATCCCCCCATGAAACTTTCCCATGACCGGTTTACTCCTTAAGAGCACACCATCCATCATCGTGGGGCATGTATGAAGCACGAGATTCATCAATCGGCGGTACGCGTATTTCAAAACCATTTCGGTGCCTTGTCCAAAAGTTATGTATGAGACCATGGTCCGTCGGAAAATAGCAGGCCAAGCGGAGGAGTGAAGCCAAATCGATTCCTCCATCGCGGCGATGCCAATGTCATGGCGCTGGCACGGATCCAAACAGCGTGGTCTTTTACAGCTGGCCCGGGGACCCGAAAGATCTTGGATCACACAGGATTGCGCAACGGAGCCTTTTTTGTTTGGCGACGCAGTAATTTTAGGATGATTTGTCATCAATTCCCACATCGCTGTCTTCCTCAATTTTATTTGGAGCCTGGAGTCGAGTCCCGTTGGCCTCGTGTGATTCCAACTCTCCTTCGCGAGTCCGTAGGGCTCTTTGCTTTGAACCATCACTCCGAGCGGCGAAGATGGCCCCGCCTCCACCTCCACCACCGCCGCCGCCGCCTATGTGTTTCCCCTTCATTTCTAATAGGGCAAGATTCAGGGAAGCCAGCCCACTCATTCGCACCGACTCGGAGAAGTCAGAGACTGCCTCGAACAAATCCGATAATCACTCTCACCGTTCAAATCGTTCCGAGGGCCAAAATTCCAACCATTCTCATCGTTCTGGGCGACTAGTACGCTCAGGATCGTATTCGACCAACCGGACCCTCGCCAATCCGGAGAAGCTTGAATTCGACTCTGACTCGGAGGCTTACGATGTCCCTGCGATTCCGAACAATCAAAGTCCAACCAAGTTCTCCCCACTCTCTCGCGAAAGTAGCACTAGGTCAGGGTTAGTCAGGTCTGATTCGAAGAGATCTGGGAAATGGGGATATGGATGGGGGATTGGCAAGGGAAGAGATGGGGAACGAGAGCTTTTGGACAGGAGCTCTTCCATAAGTTCCGACAAGGCGCCCCCGCCACAATATAACTCGCCCACTCGTACATCGTCGAGGTCAACAAGTAGCAGCAAGCGACCTGCCTTTTACTCAACTGATTCCTCAAGTACCCTCGTCGGATCCGCCTTGGAACGCAAGATGAACGACGTAGAGTCAATCAAGGAGCGGGTGGATACCACTGACAGGTTGGACCAGATTCGAAAACTTATGGTAAAGGATGGGCTTGACTATTAGTAAGTAATGTAGTCGACCTTCTTCCGCCTCACTCAATCCTTGTGACCAGCGTCATCCCTAGCGAAGATGCACACCAGTCCGAATACGTCGCCGCGAGCGACAAACGCAGAGAATGGATTTCTGGGTGAGTACATTGCTGATCTCCCGATTTCTTCGCCGTCTTACGTGTACATAGATTCACTGGGAGTGCAGGCCAAGCTGTTGTCTCTAAGACGGTGGCCTACCTCATCACCGACTCCCGTTATTGGCTTCAAGCACGCGAGGAGCTGGACTCTAACTGGCATCTCATTCCAGCTGGCGCTGTAGATGCCCCGAAGGACTGGACCGAATGGCTGGTGGTACGTGGCGTGCAAATGGTTTGTGGCGGGGGTTCTGAAAATAACCCACAGGATCGTGCCAAAGATGCAAAGATAGGCATCGATGCCCGAATGCTTTCGCACGGGAAAGCGACGCAACTGACGACCAAGCTCAGCATGAAAGGGTGCAAGTTGATTTTCCCTCCTCAGAACTTCGTCGACCTATGTTGGAAGGACAAGCCTATGCGTTCCAAGGAGCCGATTTTCATCCAATCCATCGACTTCACGGGCCGGGAAGCATCCTCCAAGATTGCTGAGGTCCGACAATGGATTCGAGCGCAACCGCCAGCTGTGCCCTCGTACTCCAAGTCCCCGCCGACCGCCGCGCAGAAGCACGTTGGAACTCTTGTCACCTCGTTATCTAATATCGGTACGTGATGTTACTCCAAGGCTGGATTTTGCTGACAACGTTCCCACAGCGTACTTATTGAACTTGCGTGGATCCGACATCCCTTTCAACCCGCTGTTTTACTCTTACCTGTTCATTTCTTTTGACAAGATCATCTTTTTCCTCGATGCGGCCAAGCTCACGGATGACACCGAAGATTATCTACGCGCTCTCAAGGTGGAGAGAAGGGAGTACAATGATATTTGGCCATTCCTCCGACGAAGGGAATGGGGCGAGGGCAAACTCCTCATTTTCCCCGAGACGTCCTATGCGATCTCGCTCATGCTGACGCACTTCCGTTACACGGTTATCCTCACCCCCGACATCGACAACATGAAAGCCGTCAAGAATGAAGTGGAGCTTGAGGGCCTGCGGCGTGCGTATCTGCGTGACGGAGCTGCCTACGTGGGTCCTGTTCCTGCCGTGTTCATCTCACTGTGCTCACGTCATCTTACTACAGGTCAAATGGCTTGCCTGGCTAGAGCACAAGATGCACCAAGGCTACGATATCACAGAGTACGAAGCTGCATGGCGTCTCACGGAGTATAGGAGGCAGAACAAGCACTACTGGGGTCTAGCCTATGAGAATATATCGGCCAGTGGTCCCAATGCGGGTAAGGGAACATCCTGCGCACTGTTTTCATTTCGTTCTGAATTTTTGTGTGCATGCAGCCTCACCGCACTACTCGCCCACCAAATCAAATGCGAGGATGATTGATCGAGACACACCCTACTTGAAGTATGCTTCTCTCCCGAGGCCTCTGATATCTCCGACGCTGATAATCCATCCATCACCTCAGTGACTCAGGTGGGCAGTACCGAGATGGCACGTGTGACACGACTCGTACTATCCATTTCGGTCGTCCGTCACAGGACCAATGTGAAGCTTACACGCGAGTGTTGCAAGGTCATGTACGTCAATGGCGTTCGTCAATTAATACTCCGCGCGTCAGACTTATCTTTACCCCAGATCGCCATCGATAGTGCCGTGTACCCTGAAGGGACGACAGGTATGCAATTGGATGTACTTGCTCGTCGTGCTCTGTGGAAAGACGGTCTCAATTACCTCGTAAGTTGATCATTGTTTCTTCTGAGGTATTTCATTTAATTGTCCACGCAGCACGGAACGGGTCATGGTTTTGGCTCGTTCTTGAACGTTCACGAAGGGCCTCATGGATTCTCAAGCAGTGTTCCCTTGGTTCCGGGTCACGTTATCACCAATGAACCTGGGTTCTGTGAGCTTTGCGCTGAACCACTTACCTAACGCCGATTTCCTGACGGGATCCCCTGTAGACCTTGAGGGCAAATGGGGTATGCGCATCGAGTCCGCTCTGGCTGTTCGGCGCGTGAAGGTGTGTCAAGCTTCTTTTTCGCTGCTCCGATAGCTTCTTGATGGAGAACGCCGTAATTTAGACCAAGGGCGAGTTCAACGGCGATATCTGGCTCGGTTTCGAGCGACTGACCTGCGTTCCTATCCAAACTCGGATGGTGAAAGAGAACATGCTTACTAAAGAGGAAAGACAGTGGCTCAAGGTACGTTCGCCGTCATTATACCTATCCGGGGGAAGAATGCTGACTTGGGATGCGTAACTTTAGGACCATAACAAGAAGTGTCTCGAACGGCTGGAACCTTATATCAAAGAAGACAAACGTGCTCTCAAGTGGCTCAAACGTGAAGCCGAAAGAGGAATTGGGCTTGCTGGCCCTGGACCTGGTGGTCTAACAATTGATTGGGACTAGACAATCACATCATCTTTCTTCTTGTTCTTTTTTTCTTCAGATGACAGAGCCACAGCAACGCCACCGCTGCAGCCGCCGCATCACATACACTCCTGCGATACCTAACATCTCCACAGCACCTTTTTTTTCCATGCGATTCTGATCCGATCCTCATTTCTTTCTCACCATTCTCCACCCGGAAAGAATCTTATAATTACAATACCTTGACGACTAACGGAAGAACCCTCGTCGTAGGACCGTTCCTCCCCCCGACTGATACGCTATCACGAAGGACGGAATGACATTTCTCGTTGCGTTTGAATATCTTGTTAACATTATGGAGGCGTGCATTCACGGAAGGTGTATGCTTCATTTGTTTGTACGTACATTGTTTGACTTTTTGTTTTGTTTCGTGTTCGCTTTTTCGCTTTTGTTCCTGCAATCTTCACTGCGTGCCCAGTTGAATGTGTGTTTTGTTTTATTACACTCTGGGAAGTGGAGAGTGTAGTATACGTTGACGAACTTCAATAGATGCGACTTCATTTACTGGGTGCTTCCGTGAGCAAGGTCCAGGCCAAGATTGAGTCCTAGCGGTATGAACCTTTGAATGACTCTGATGACATCCTGACTATGAAGATTGCAAAGGTATGGGCTTCTGCTAGTAATAGGCATCATGCAACACAAGCATCGTCTCTGCCTGCTTCGTCACATCCCCGGAGCAATTCAAGGAGATAACGAAATCCGTACTAAGTTTCCGCCATCCCCACTTTGCTCTCGACATCAAGAAACCAAAGTACTGTTTTCCCTGTACTATCTCACCTGATGCTCCAGGACTATCCGCCAGCGGTGAGTCAGGGTATGCAAAGTTGACGATTCCAATTCTATAATCGATAGCATTATCCTCTTCGATGGATTCGTTGAATGGGAGCACGGCTGCCGTACCACCGCTGACCGTGAACGGTTCCAGGGGTACTTGGTCGTCGAAATACCACATCGTTCCGACATGGAATCCACCTTCTAGTTTCAGTTTGCGATGGGCTTGAAACACGAGGAGTTTGACCACCACCCCGAGCTTGGTGATTTCATATGAGGGGTGGCCAATGCCTCCCCGGTTGACGAGATCGGTGGCGATTCGAGAATAACATGATGGGGACGAGGGTAGGGCGTCGGAGAACTGGGAAGGTCGTCCAGCCCAGGCGAAGAACGCAGGCGTGACGCATTCGTTTGCGAGAGCGATCATCAAACGATAGAACGCTCGGTGTCCCTCGCCGTAAGCGATGGGTATGCTGATATTGAAGAGACCGAGAAGGGAGTACGCGGTGTCTTCCATACGTGTCGTCTTGCGCTTTGACGCCCATCTCATGATGTCTGCCACGAGATCACATGAAGGTTGGAACCTCTGGAGGTGTGTTTCTGGGATCCCCGTTACTTTGGTGATGGCCCTCATGATGACCTCGTTGTCCTTATCACCATCGTCGAAGACTTCGGGGAAAATAGGGTTCCAATCTTTCCCATAAAACCTCGCCTTGTCTGGTGCCAAAAGTTCCTGCAGAGTCCAACCTCTCGTGAACCACGGCTCGAAGTCAAAATCGTCGACTGTCGAAGACTGTGCCAGATGGACGATACAGACATGTGCAAGTCTGTACCACCGGAACATGGAGCGAATGGCTTCCTCCAGCTCCGAGCTGCTCTCCTTGTTGATGCAGCAAGTGTCAGACCAGACATACTGACAATTAAAGTCTCTTCGAGCTTTTTCGCAAAGATTGAGCAGTTTCTCGTATCCTGGTCCGCTTGGGACTGGTCTCGGGTTCGTCTGCGTAGACATCACTTGAAATTGGGGCTCGCGTTCACCCCATCTGTGCGAGAATATCGCAAACTTGAACATATTCTTGACGCATTCCTTTCGAGGGCATCAGAAGGTTTCTCGATAGGGCTCGGTATCGTCTAACCTCGCACCAGTTTTTCTCGAGAAAGCCGACCCAGTGCCAACTGAGCGATTTCGAGTACTCATACCTCAAATCGCTCAGTTCTTCATCGGAAAGGCCTTCTATCCGCGACCGCTCGGAATCCCATATCTCGTTCCGTGTGAGGATTGTCATGTCAGCGATGCGGAGAAGGTGAGTAGGAAGTGAGTTGAAGACATGATCGACACAGGCCTCTGTCAGTTGTTGCCGTGATTCCGAAATGCTTGGGGTAATCTGGTGTCTCCGTGGACGGGAGAAGGGGTCGTCATCCTCAGAATGACTGATCTGGTGTAGATATGACGGGATAGTCTGCGCATGCTCGGAGCGGGCTTCAGTGATAGGAGAAGAGAGATCCTGTGTTCTGCCAGCAGGAGATGTTTGGGTCTCCATCTCCCGTACTAGTCACTAGATTCATCACATAAAGTTGTTAGCGGTGGAACCGACGAAGATTGTCGCTTTTACCTCAAGTTGATCTCCGAGTCTGAGAGACTACTAGTACTGAGATCGAGATAGGTAGTAGGCGCGCAAACTGCCCAAAAGGGATCTGTCACTCACTGGGAACAGTGGGGCCTGTCAGTGATGGCTTTGAAGTTCAACCAGCTATCATGCATCATGACCGTGACCTTAATGCCCTCCGATTCAGAAGGGTTCGTTGGGAGTACGGTTACTATGTCCTCAAATTTCTCAGGCAGTCACCCGACTCACCGGAACCCATGTGGTCGATGATTAGTACATCCGTGGCGCGATGCCAATGTGACCCCATATGAGAGTCGTAGGTCGGGCACTGCTGATTCGTGAATTCCGTGTTTTCAGCCTACCGAGATATTTAACTTGTCCAGGGTTGGTCCAGGGTAGCGATTTTGAACCTTATCCTTTTCTTCCTCATGGCCCAGGTATTCTCGGTTTGGGGCGTCTGTTTCTTCGGAGCAGGGCTCTATATCATCAAGAAGCTGCTTGATTCAAGGAAGGCCAGTCCTCTACCTCCTGGACCTTCTGGGTGGCCTGTTATCGGTAATCTCCTCGATGTCTCGCCAGAGCAAACTTGGCTGGCGTTTGCGGCGTTGCGGAGGAAATACGGTCAGTATTTTCCATAGTTCAACCGTAGATTCATGAACATGATCTTGGTCTCAGGGGAAATTTCGTCGATAAATGTCTTCGGTACTCGATATGTCATTCTCAACTCGCACAACGCCGTTTCCGAAATCCTTGAGAAACAAAGCGCCAAATCCTCTGACCGACCTCACTTCACGATGGCAGGCGAACTTGTCGGTCGGAAGAACACATTGCTCTTCATGATGTACAACGACAGGTTCCGTGCCCATCGCAAGCACTTCTCGCGCCTATTCGGGAGCCGGAGTATAACTGCTACATTCCATCCGATTGTAGATGGGGAAACAAGGCAGTTTGTACGCAATGTGGCGAAACAGCCTGACGAGCTGCTTGCGCATATCCGAACGTGAGCAAACTTTTACCTCAAGGACATGCGTTGCTCTTCATATTCATTCATGGTCGTGCGACTAGAACCGCTGGTGCTATTATCTTGAAGGTGATCTACGGATACCCAGTCAAAGGCAGTAACGATCCGCTCGTCGAGCTGGCTGACAAGGCAATGAAGAGCCTCTCCCTGGTGGCAACACCTGGCGCGTTTATGGTCGACTTTGTACCCGCTTGTAAGAATAGATATAATTTGACTATCTCGTGGAAGTGTGCTGAATCAATTTGCAGTACGCTATCTACCAGAATGGTTCCCAGGAGCAGGATTCCTGCGGGATGCAAAAAGATACAAGGCACTTGTATTGGAGACTATGCAAAAGCCTTATCAATACGTCACGGAGCAAATGGTACGTAGTGTATGGTTTGTTAGACCAAGAAATGTGTGTTTCATGGAATCAAAGGCGGCTGGGACAGCGATCCCTTCGTTTACAACCAAGCTGCTTGGAGATGGCGCAAATCCACAGGAGGAAGACATTATCATGTGGACTGCATTCAGCGCATATCTAGGTGGTGCTGACACGGTGAGTGATATACCTCCCGGAAAAAGTGATCACATGCTGACCATGATCCGCATGCAGGTTGTCTCCTCCCTATATTCGTTCTTCCTCGCATTGGTTATTTACCCAGAGGTACAAGAGAAGGCGTGGGCAGAGCTCGACGCTGTCGTTGGCACCGACAGTCTTCCATCATTCGAAGACCGTGATTCACTTCCATACATAAACGCGGTCTGCAAAGAGGTCCTTCGATGGCACCTTGTCGCACCGCTCGCCATGCCTCACGTTGCCACCGAAGATCTCTATTACAATGGGTACATCATCCCCAAGGGGTCGTACATAATCGGAAACGCCTGGTAAGTGTGTCGCTGAGCTGTAACCATATCCTCTATCATCATTCGAGTTCCTTAACCTCTAACGCTTCGCCCAGGGCAATTCTCAATGACGGGAATGTGTATCCCGACCCACACGTATTCCAACCTGAGCGATACCTCGGGCTTAACCCCCAACCTGATCCTCAGATCGCATGTTTCGGCTATGGACGGAGGTAGGTGTACCGCACGCGGTCGTCCAAAGCATGGCTTTGCTAACGATGCTTATGTATTGTTTCGTCGTACTAGGGTTTGCCCGGGTGAGTCACACCGCCATTATGAGCTCATCGATCTCCATGCTCATCGTGCTGATCGACCTGCACATCTTTTAGGTCTTCATCTCGCAGAATCAAACATCTTCATCTCGGTCGCCATGTCGCTCGCTACCCTCAAGGTATCGAGGAAAGTCGTCAACGGGATCGAAATCATCCCAGAACACGACGTCACCACTGGCGGAGTGTCGTGAGTGAAACCTAACGGTATTCGATCGCGTTATGTCTGACGCTAAAAACGTCGACGTTTTTCTGCTTGTTCGATAGTCACCCCAAACCATTCGACTATCAGATCACCCCGAGATCTGCCCGGACCGAGGCACTACTTCAAAATTAATACCTTTTGCTCTTTCGGACACTTTTCTTTCTTTTTTTTTTTTTTTTTTTTTTGATTCTTGTCTCATCTTGGAAAATAATGCTTCGTCGCTGATACTATCATTGGACCAGAGTTGCAAAACGGGACAGAGACACCTTGTGTTAACATGTTGAACTCGTGCTTGTATGTCCAGGCAGCTCTTCACGAGGTAGGATACACCAAGAAGCCTTCAGTCAAAATGGCTTCGCCTGCCACCGCGTGAGCATCTACTGAAGATGTAGGCTCTCTTACGGGCCTGATCATTTGAACTTTGCACGACTGTCACGATGCATGTCTGCCGGTCCAGCGTCAAACCCAATTGACATACATCAGGAATATTAATGCATGACCACTACACCATTGCTACGAAACTGGATTGGACTTTCCCTTGAAAGTAAGTGTGTGTTTACGATTTGAAATGACAGAGACACCTTGCGTTACAACTTGAATATAAGCTCGTGCTTGTATAGGCAGCTCTCATCATGAGGTAGGATACTAAGAACTCTGTATTTTTTTCTTCCTTTAAAAAAAGCTGTGATATCGTTGCCCGGCTTTGTATCTATACCTCCATACATCTGGTTTGTACTACTACTAGCAACGACGCCCGTTCACTTGTAGCGTGACTTGCGCCCGACGTTCCAACAAAGTGCCAACTCAATATTCAATTACTAGATCGAGGATTGCACTCTACGAGATAATACACATTTTCGGCTCCAACCCGCCTATCATCAATTCTATTCTAAAGATACGTCCTCATCACGCTCGCGCCTCAATTATGCAACAGGCCCATTCGGGCCGCTCGGATTCGAGTTCGTCTCGAGTGGCTTCATCGCAGGGAACAACAACACCTCCTTGATGTCTACACACGAATCGCGTCAGTAAAGACAACCCGAGAGAGAAACGGGAGAACGGGAGAAGCTTACTCGGAGAGTCGGTGAGGAACATCACCAAACGGTCGATACCCATTCCCCAACCACCAGTCGGAGGAAGACCGTGCTCCAGCCTATCAAACGCCACAGTGATAAGCCCCCCCAAAAAACGATCGTGTTGGAGACAGCGACTTACGCATTCACGAACGTCTCGTCGATAGGCTGTGCCTCGTCGTCGCCCTGTTCCTTCTGTCGCGCTTGTTCCTCGAAACGCAATCGTTGTTCAAAGGGGTCGTTCAATTCGGTGTAGGCGTTGCAAATTTCTTTGCCGCACAGGAAGGCTTCGAAACGTTCGCAGAGACCGGGGCGGGATCGGTGGCCCTTGGCCAGAGGGGACATCACTTGAGGGTGGCCAACTGGGTAGAATGAGTCAGGCCGGGTATGAGGGAAGGGGACGGGCAAAGTAACGTACCGATAAAAGCGGGGGATATGCAAAGGGGTTCGATGAATTCACCAACGAGCTGAAAGAAATGTTGGTGAGCAATCGCGCGTTGAATACCAGTGACCCCTCACCTTGTCAAGGAGACGGGCAGTCGTGCGAGGTTCAGAGCAATCGACGTTGTGCTACATAGCTGCATTTCAGAATGCGTTGATGATATCGCGTAGGGAAATTACCTTCTGGCAGAGGTCTCTGAGGAACTTGGCGGCTTCAGGAGTATGAAGAGTATCGCTAGGAGGGAACTTGACGCCAGTCTTCTCCTCGAGTGTCTCTATCATGTCATATCTCTTCCAAGGAGTCTTGAAATCCATCACGAGCTCCTTTCCGTCCTTGCCCTCGGGGTGGTACTTCATGACCGTGCTTCCGTCGTTCAGGTACTCGACCATCCCTTCGATCAAGTCCTCCGTGATCTCCATGATATCGTACATATCCGCATACGCCATATAGAACTCACAAAGGGTGAACTCAGGGTTGTGTGTGAGATCGATACCTTCGTTTCTGAACACACGACCGATTTCGTATACACGATCAAGTCCACCGACGGTGAGTTCCTTGAGGTATAGCTCGGGAGCGACACGGAGGTACAAGTCAAGGTTGAGGTCATTGTGATGTGTGATGAACGGCTTCGCGGTGGCACCACCGGCGAGGATGCTAGTCATGGGGGTCTCGACTTCGAGGAAACCAAGGTTATCTAGGAACCGACGGAGGTAGTTGATGATCTTGGAACGAGTGATGAAAATGCGACGGGTATCGTCGGAGAGGATGAGGTCGAGATAACGCTTCCTGTACCTGGTTTCTTGATCCTTAAGACCGAAGTGACCAGAGGGAAGTTGATGAAGGTTGGGTGCGAGAAGGACCATTTCGGAGGGTGAGATGGATAGTTCTCCCTTGTTTGAACGTGAGGGAATGCCAACGACACCAACGATGTCACCCCTACGGAAAATCTGTTGTGTGGACATGAAAGTCTTTTCATCGTCGGCATCTCTGCAACCCTCTTCATTAAAAATGAAGTAAGAAGAGCGTGACGAAACATACCGGACGTTTGCAAGAATCTGCACGTGGTTGCCTTCGCCGTGAAGGTCGTAAAACTTGAGCTTGCTGCCGCTGCTCCGGATGTTATGTATACGTCCAGCCAAGCTAACTTGAACGCCTTCGAGCTTGTTCCCAGCTGCAATCAACCCATCCTTTCCGTACTCCCGGATGAAGTCAGTTATCGACCTGGTGACGTTGAACTTGTGGGGGTACGGGTTAGGTTCTTGAGTCTCCTTGAGCTTCAAGATCGCCCTCGAACGAAGCTCAAAGTATTGCTGACCACGACGCGTCTATCAGAAAATGGGGACAACATCGAAGGGTCATGACTCACGTTAGGGTTCAAGTCATCTTCACTGGGACCAGCAGTTTTGGCAGGACCATCCTGAGGGACAGCTGCAGCCTTTTCAGCCTTTTCAGCCTTCTTTGCCTCCTTTTCGCGCTGCTTTTCACGGCGCTTTAGCTCCCTGTGTGACATGCGATTTCGATGACATTCAGCACGTGAAGCCAGCACGAGATACGCACGTCTTGGAGATCATCTCGCCGGTGACTGGATCCTTGTGGGTTCCTGCAGATTCAGTAGCCATCGTTCTAGTTTTAAAAGTTGGTATACGGTCGAATCTGTGATTTCGCGATAGAGGCTGGTGATGGCGGAGAGTAGTGTGAGCTTGAGTGATCCATCTCCGAAGCAACATCCGCCTTTTTGAATCGGATCGATTATGTCTTTCCTATTCGAGTCACCGAGAGAAAATAATAAAAAGAGTTACAAGTCACGTGTATATAACATATCCCACGGTCACACGTAGCACAGCTTGATCGCGTAAGCAAGCCTAATCGATTCGGTGACTTGAAAGGCACTACACCTTGCTTGCTCACCGTTCGAGACAGCGACGAACGACTAAACAATGTCTTCAGACTACGAATATTCTGATGAGGACGTCGACTACTACGATGACGAAGACGAAGACATGATGAGCACACAGGAAGACGGTCAGTACCAGATCGTACCCCTCCTCGCGTGAGCCACGCTATATCGTCATCTGCTGACATGGTCTGCCCTCCTGGCTGCCAGGCTCGGCCCCTTCTGACGAGGAGATGGACATGGATGCGTTTGGGGACGACTTCAAGGTTCCGCAGCGCGCCACCCGCAAGACGTATGAAGTCGAGCATGAGTCACTCCCCCAATCCGCTGTCGAGAAACTTATGGCGGCCGACATCGAACACATCAGTGGGATCTTTGGTGTAGATGTGCGTTCCGCATGGTCTTTGGTACATTCGGTTTCCTTATCCTTTCTTCTCCTATAGGCTAGTACAGCCTCACTGCTCCTACGCTACATGAACTGGAACAAAGAGCGTCTGATAGAGAAGTACATGGATAACGCTTCTGCAGTGACTGTCGCAGCAGGAATATCGCTTCCATACAAATCACCTCCTTCATCAGTGGCCGGCCCAGAACGCTCCCAAGGCAGTTCATCCAGCGCTCGGCCGGGTGCTCTCCGCCGACCCACGCGGCTGACACCAGGTATGTTTGACTCATCCTTCAGTCTTCCCGGCCTGTCGACTAACGATTCATTCTGATGCAACTCCAGCTCCAAAACCAGAGCCTTTCGTCTGTCCCATCTGCTATGACGACTCACAATCGGCGTTTTCGGCCCTCCCGTGTGATCACGCTTTCTGTGCTGGATGTTGGAACGCTTATGTTACGTCCAAGGTTCGAGAAGAAGGCGAGCGCACGATCAGATGCATGGCCGAGGGTTGCTCCCTCATCGCACCAGATTCATTCGTCCGTACTGCTCTGGGGGACGATACTGCTACTTGGGAGCGCTGCCATGAGCTCCTTGCCCGACACTTTGTCGGTTCGAACCCTAATCTCAAGTTCTGTCCTTATCCATCGTGTACATTTACAGTCTCTTGTCCTCCCGCTGCTTCCAAGAGCGCTCTCACCACAATCGTTCCGACGGTCTGTTGCGGCGCGGACGCGAATTCCCCGCATAAATTCTGCTTTGGCTGCTCAATCGAGAGCGATCATCGACCGGTGATTTGTAGTGTGGCAAAGATGTGGTTGAAGAAATGTCGGGACGATAGCGAGACTGCGAACTGGATCAAGAGTAACACTAAGGAGTGTCCTAAATGCCAGAGCACGATTGAGAAGAACGGAGGTTGCAAGTACGTTTTCATAGTCAACCTCGGATGTCCTCGAGCACCTTCTGATCGACCTTTGTTAGCCATATGACTTGCAAGAAATGCAAACACGAATTTTGCTGGGTGTGCATGGGTAAGCAATCATTGCCGTCGGTTATATGGCTTGTATGCTAAAAGCCTACTTCAGGACCTTGGTCGGAGCACGGCACGGCCTGGTACTCATGTAATCGATTCGAGGAGAAGAACGGCGTAGACGCCCGAGACGCTCAATCGAAGAGCAGGGCCTCCCTAGAGCGCTACCTACACGTGCGTCTGATCTGCTTCCTACTCTCTCCATGGCTCATATTCTCTGCAGTACTACAACCGGTGGGCAAACCACGAACAATCTGCGAAGCTGTCCATCGAACTATACAACAAGACCGAGCAGAAGATGGAAGAGATGCAGATCACGTCAGATTTGACGTGGATCGAGGTACAGTTCATGAAGAAGGCCGTTGACGAAGTGGAGAAGTGTCGCATGACACTGAAGTGGACGTACGCGATGGCGTACTACCTCGAGAGGTCTAACGAGAAGGAACTCTTTGAGGACAATCAAAGGTATACCCCTTGCAGTTTTCTCGTTCGTTCATTGCTGACTTTCTGTGATGCGGCCTCGCAGGGACCTCGAGAGAGCTGTAGAAGATTTGTCAGAGTTGCTGGAATCCCCAATCGATGCTGATGCTATATCGACCCTGCGTCAGAAGGTGACTGATAAGACGGTAGGTGTTACGCTTGTATCTCCCGAGCTTGACTCGATCAACTCTCACGATCAGGTATACGTCTCGAAGCGTAACGAGATCATGTTAGAAGATACAGCCAAGGGTTACCTGGATGGACGGTGGACCTGGAACGTTTCTGTTGAAGGATTCGATTAGATACCGTATCCCCCCTCCCCCCTGTTTCACTGGGTAAGAGTGTAACATATCCTTCGCCATCTGTTTTTATAATCACTGGCGTCATGGAGTTAGTTGCGTGCCGCCTTTTTCCCTGGTCGTCTGTCTTTTATAATACCATTCGGTTGTAGTATTTATTTACCCCCCCACGGTGACATTTGTATATTGCAGATCCGATGGACGTTTTTCCTGCTCATCTCATCCTTTCCTACTATCTGTAATGCAAAAGAAATCAATAAACCATTTCTGACACTTCAACATGCAGATAGCTATGACTGCTGCCGGTTTTCAACCCCCTATTGCATGTACCTTGCACAATCACACTGGGTCAATATTTCTCCCTAACCTCTTCTGGTGGTTCAGTGTCTTCGGTATTCTGTGTACTAACCAATGACCTCCAGGTATTAATATAGCTTTCGGATTTGGGATACTTGGACTCCCTACCCCTTGGAATTTTGAGAGTTACAGACACAACCCTTATTCTGGTCATTAGGATGGATACATCATAACCTATCTCCAACAATGTTTTCAAGCCTCCACGACAAAAGTTTGCATCGACGAGCAGTCTCGATGCTATTACGTAAAAGGAAAGTTTGGCACAGCCACTTCATTATTGCATCCTTGCTTCAAGTTGTTCTCCGAATCAGACCTGTGTAGCGGCGAAAAATCATAACCAACACTCATTGAAACTTGAAGGTGAGTGAATTCCCGGAAGCATACTGACAAACTGTAGTATGCCGTATCCGTACGAGGTATATTCATCATTCGGATGCTAATGATCGGACGTGTAACTTAGCTGGATTCCATTCTTCAAAGTTGTAGTTACCACAGTTGTTGCCACATATGCACTGGTCATGAAATCTGGTCATCATAGTAACTATGGGGTATGTACAAGTGAAAGGTATATCTCCCTGCTCAATGCCAGGTAAAGGCTAGCATATCGTCCCAGGTACCAACTCCTGACCCTCTGACATTGGCGGCATTATTCAAGATAATAAGGAAGGTGTGTGTAAGCTCTCCGAACATCATTGACATGCGAACGCGGACATTGAGACCATCACTATGCGGCGTAATAATGCTGCTGCCGCCAGGCCTCGAGCCTCACGGTCACGTTTACTGGTGCGTCCCACCCTCAGGCTCTTGCCTTGGGCTGCCTGGGATCGAAGCTGCGGGTGCTGGAGTGGGAGTGGACGATGGACTAGGTGACTCCTCTGTTGCAGGTGTAATTTCGACGCGTGCAGCTCCACCTGGGCTCTTGCTGATCCTAAACATGAGTTTGCCTGCCGCTTGACCCTCCTCCAGGATCTCGAGTTCGATCGCTGCAGCATGTCGTCAGCGACGGCATCAAGCAACAGCGATCGAGGAGGCTCAGGGCAGACGCACGTGTCTCAGAGTGTTCAAGCAAGTCGGCCAAGCTTGCCTTGCTCTCTGTCTTCTTGATGAGCTTGTAGCTGAAGAAGAATCTTCGAGCATACACTTCGATCTCAACTTTGGACGTCTCGATACCCGACCTGCCGTCCGTCGCAGAGTGGCGATTGCATGTGGTGCGTCAGTAGTCCCACTCGAGTATTCACCAACACGGGAAGATTTCATATCACGACTCACAGTTTCACAGTGTCATCCCACTTCGCTACGAAATCGTCACCCTCGATGTACTTGGCCGTCTTTGTCCTCTGCGAGACCCTACCACCCTTGACTCTGACGTAGAAAAGCCCGCGAAAGAAGCCAATTTTGGCGGGGAGTCCGCTGGCTTTGATGTCTGTCAGGGTAAATATATGTCATGATCAGCGAACGCGCGACGTTTGTCCAAAACGTTGTGTTTGGGGTGAAAGTTGTTGCACCTGTGATCTCGACGGTGAGCTCTTCTGCTTTGACTCGCTGTTCTTGAGCCGCATCGGCGGGTTGCGCGGCTGGTTCGTCCTTTGGTGGGGCGGTTGACTCGGCCATGGCACTCGTAACGATGGTGAAAGCAAAGGGTAACGTGGACGGGGGACTGAGAGAGAGGAATGAGCACGAGAGAGAGAAGATATAAGAGCCAGGCGCAGACTGAAAACGGCGACCGCAGCGCAGCTTCCACGACGAAGCCAGTCTCTATCCTCCACCCTCGCTCCGACTCCGCCAATAAGACCTGGGGCGTAATCCTATTACTTCGCGAATGAGAACGAAGAGGCTGGAAGCGTTATCTCCAACGAGGAGGCCTGCCGCGCATCCTGGCGGGATTCCTTTTTATGCAAATCCGACAACGCGATCGATTGAGCACGCAGGATTGGAGTTGCATGAACCGGAACGATAAGTCGTTCGTTGGTCACGATAAAGTAAACCCCGGGACAACCGGGGATACAAATGCTAGTTTGGGTCGGCAGCGCATGTGGATAATAGGGAGGTACATTTTCTTACATACCATACAGAGATACGAGGAGGCTCCTCGACGGGTTCGTTCCCAAAAACCTGCCTGAAATAAGATAAGGGCCTACCCAGAGCGTTGTCCACAAGTTCTCGATCCAGAGTCGCAAATGGAACAGTAGACCCTTGGTGATTGGGCTAGGGCTAGAACAAGTCCCAGGACATTCCCTTCTCATGGTTAGTAACGTGGGCAAGGTGGGTTTGCGTGACTAGTCATTATGAAGACTCCAGGACTGAAGGACTGAATGATTGAAGAGCGTGGACAATTGAGTTCTGCCAAATATTGTTCAGTCAGTCCACGACGTACCTCGAGCTCGACAACTCCGAGGTCTGCCAAGAGGAGTAAGGACGACATGCCACGAGTGTGACTCGAACCCTTTTCATCAAACGTGTGCGTTATCCGGGACTCGACATGCATAGCCCACAAGGACTCGCAGCCACCACCAACCAAATGAGTTAATATGAATGTCTTGCATTCCATCATACGGTATGTCGTTACGCCGTTCACAGAAACAGGAATCGCATGCCGCATCAGACCAACAGCGAGGACCCACTATCCCTTCTGACATTGTCCACAAACAATGCATCAAACTCTTCAGCAGATTGTCCGATGACTCCGAAAGCATCTTGTAGCGTTCGTCCAAGGTAGTCCAGTTCTTGGGTGACACCTTTCATGGTGAGGGCGTAGGCGAAGAAAAGCAGTTGCCTGGATGCTTTCACATCGCGGTTTTTGACTACGTCCAACTTCCTGATTGCGTCGACCTGTCAACAAGTGTCAAGGGATTTTTCATACCACAGGCCTCTGTAAAACTTGCCAAGCGTTCTCGGGCCTTTTCTGCAGGTGGCAGATATGGGGGCAATGGAGCTTTCAAACGGAACGCGGATGCCAATGTCGAAAAACAAAGAATGATGTTTCCGACCATCTCCCGCCGTTCCTTGTTGACGGGGAGAATGAAATCCTTTCTCACAGTCTAGAAAGACGATAAGGATCCTTCATCTAGAACGTTGGTTGCTCGAACTCACCGTGAACCTAGAAAAGTACATCAGATATGCTAAGAATAGAACATCTGGGCGCAAAACAAGATGACACACCATTCCTCTCGCGTGGTAACGCAACGCATGCTATGAAGCTTGTCCAATATGGTTTGCAGGCTAGTCAAAATCGAGCGGTATAGCAAAATAGGAAACGGTCCTTTCAACCGCGGTTCGTGTTGCGTCTGAGCCAGTAGCCCCTGCAGTTCGATCAGTTTGATTTGGAGATGAAGTTCCCTGGATGTGAATACAAAAGCCTAAGATCAGCGATAGGACCTAATAAAATCATAACGGAACACCGCTTACATAGCCATGAACTCGTGGATGGAACCATTAAGCTGTGCACTGGCGGACTTGGAGAGCAACGGGGTAGTTTCACCTGGACTACGCGATCCATTGTGTGCTTGATCAGGCACAAAATCATCGAAATAATCGACTAGGCCAGAGTTTGAGGCTACTAAACGGGTGTATAGCCAACCGATATTCAGGCAAAATCTATCCACCCGACGGTAAGCAAGAGTAGAGTTCGTGTTCCGCTCACTTACTCTCCAAGAGCTTTACTCAGTTCTCTTCTGGCTTCCGATGGCCACCATAAGCGAGATGCAAGGAGAGCCCAGATCACTCCAACAGTGACGGCGGTGAATCGGTGGAAGGCGATGTCCAGAACAGAGACGTCATCATCACCCCGGAGGTTGAATCTGCAGGAAAAGGGGGATCAGCGAAAGAAAGCGAATTTTGAAGTTGTACGTACGCGTATAGGCACGTTAGATTATAGGCCAAGAGCACAAACCGCCCGGTGGTAGCGTACTCGGGCTTTGAAACAATGTAGTAGAAGCACGGTAATGAGAAGAAGAATCCAAATATCGACAATACGATCCCGTTCTCCGGGAAGAGTGTGTATACACCGGCCGCGACGACGGCGCCAAATCTACGCTTAGCTTAGTACCAGCGCCGTTTTGCAAAAGGATTTACCGCACAGAGTTCCGAGAGCACGATGAACACCCAAGAAGTTGGTCTTCGAACGTCACAATCAATCAGGATCCTAATCTTAGCTGGAAAGAACTTACGGCTCCAATCGTGGGGGACATTACAACGAAGCACTAGAAGGCGAATTAATCAGTTTCTTAAGGCCGCACCCAAAACATACAGATATGAGCGCCCATTCTCCCCTGTACTCCGTAAATAGCGGACGTGTTGCATTGAAAAATGCTGGGGCAGCGAGCATGGCAGTCGAAATCCCGACCTTGAATGCATACTTGATGTTTCGATCCCTCAGCTGATCCCCCAGCTCCCATAATGATCGGAGAACTCGCTCGATTATGGTAAGATTCGAGCGATCAGGTGTCTGCATCGTGTTGGGCGCATGGGGCTGTACTTTTGGGAATGATATTTTAGGATGTCGATCAGTATTGAAGAATGTTGCTGTTTTCATGTTGTCAATTCCAAATGTTAGAGGAAAATTGGTTCTGTGCTTACAGACGCGACGTAAACCGGCCCGAGATTTTTTTTCTGAAGATGCACGCCGTCGGAACGACCGGATGTATGAAATGAAAGACTTTGGTCCGTTGATGAAATAGCGTCCAAACCACCCACGTCTAGAGAACCGGGCTAACTCCACTGCGTAGATTCTTCGCATAGCATCGGCAAGAGACATCAACTCCCCGGCAAACTCCTGGAGAGTAAAAATAAAACTAGACAGGTACGTTAATGTGAAAGTTGGTGGCGAACAAACGGAAGTCACTGACAAATAGACAAGGAATATGTGCTCATGTGAGCTTTCTGTCAGCAATGGATTCTCGTCCGACGACGAGTCGGTCGACTTTCCAGAGGGGTGATGAGCAAAGCTGCTTCTCCTATACAGACGCAAGACCGCGTGGTTCGAGGTGCTCTCAAAACTGAACAGGGCCCGATCAATGTCCTCGATAATTTTATGAAACTCCTGTGGTTGCATCATTTTGTACTGCTGAGCATTTTGGCTGTTCACGAAAGCCTCACGTAACCGCTCGAGGCAGGACGTGGATGCATTCTAATCAGAAGTCTCAGGACCATACCCGAGTATTAGATCTCATGCAATGACTCACTGAGAGTGCTTTCAATGGCGGACCAACATCATCCACAAGATCGCCGAACATCTCGGCGGCCGTTCGTAGCAGAGCTTCTTCGGGATCGTCTGCTTGCGAGCTAACGGGATGTTGGGTCTTCCCTTTGAGTTGCGGTGTGGCAGCGTGTGCAGATGGACAGCGAAGCACAATTTTTCCTTCGCTGTGCGCCTTGGACAGATCGTATTGCAGTCTCGTTCCACTTCTGAGACCGTTAAGATGCTGAGCGAGACGTGTAAGGCTATCGACTGCATCCCCGTATGCTTGCTTGGATAGATTACTGTCCCTTTCGTCCAGGATGACGAACCACTCCGAGCGCGCCTCCGCGAGGCTCTTCTTCAGACTAGTGAAAGAAGACTGGTGGTTCTCCACCGCTCGTTGCATCTTCTCGTTACTCGGCTTTCGGATAGGTTCCTCGAGTAGGAACGTGTTGGTGATGATCCCGAGGAGCGTTGAAAAAGAATCCAGGGTCTTCGTCATGTCAACTTGAAGATTGTACGTGGCGCTCTGCGGCCATATCGAAAAGCAAACCAGGTTCGAAATGAGGGTCCCCACGAGCACGATAGACGATACGATGAGAAGCGTTTCCCAAGTGCCCTCCTTCACCATTCTGTGCTGGAGATTAGCCAAACTTCGAAATGAGCTTCCAAGGAACACCACCTACACGATGAACAGAATGGTCGCTGCCATGGAGCATGCTGTAAGGGATCAATTGTCAGCAATTCTATCAAAGGCCACCTATGTCACTTGCCTGAGTTGAAAGTTGGTTTCGCCATCCAAACTTTCATCCATGTTAGCCCCCATACCGACAACCCCACCCATAGAATAGGTACAAAGTCGGCTAACGTGTCCCAACCCGGCTTCACATCGAGCCACCAAAACAAAGACATGCCACTGAGGGAAACCATCGCAGCATACAACCATGCTGCCATGCAGAAAGAATCGGCTTCAAACATCCCTCCAATAGTCTTCGCAGGGTTATAATACACAGCACTACGATTGATATCAGTACCTCAAATCACAGACCCCCCAAAAAAGGCCAATTTACATTGTTGCAACCATGTGTCCAGATGGGGACGGTTGTCCATCCCCAGGTCCGTATGATACCACATCCCCAAGAAAACGAGATAATGATGGATGGAACGTGAATAGAGATGCGAGGAAATATGCTATTGAGCACTTGAGTATGTTTTTCCACAGTAGAGGTATCGTAGGCACTCCAGACGGAAGCCAGCGACTTAACATCGTGCGTGTCGCAGTGGTGGCTGTTTCTTCGGATCCGTCTTCAGACCATTCGTCGTCCGTGAGAAGGTCTTGCTCGGAGACAACGCCTCGATCGCTCCTAGTCTGTGGGTGCGCGGAGGACTGCAAACTCACGGGGGGTCGGAGGTCGCTTGTCCAACTCTCGAGTGGCGACTGAGCGACAGAAGAGACCTGGGAGGGTCGATCGGAGGTCTGTTTCGGTTTGTACGAAACGCCTCCAGAACTTCGAAGCTGACCCTCGTTCTCCATGAGTTGTCCAAAAAGTGTCCACTGATGTCCGTGTGATGGTAGAGAACCAATCGAAAGTCCTGCATGTGTAGACGTGCGCCGTGAACCACTATTTGTAGGAGCAGCGGATGCACGGTTGTTGGTGTGGTAAGAAAGGCTGCGACGTTGGAGAATTGGCCGAGGGATCTGGCCAGGCAAACTTGCAAGTGACGGCACTCGATGATCACGAGGCGGGCTTGGCTCTTCGTTTCCAGTGATCTGGTCTGGAGAGCCGACAAAGGAAGACGCGATAACACCCGGTGAATCGTTGTAGACGGAAGATGCGACCGACTTGGGCGAGCCGCCATGGTCTTCGGAGTGATTTGACATGTTGGGTAGTTTTTGATCCTTTACACAGTGATATTAACGGGTTCTGGGTGGTATAAGGGCCCTATCTGCCTGGGACAGGCCAATTGGGCCAAGACTGCAAAGTGGTTACTCGGAGAGATTGTTACCGTTTGCTTCCAGACTATACAGTAGGGATATGAACGCAAGCCATCACTTACGTACGACACGCCGTCCGCATAAGCCTACTGCCAAGGTTTCGCCAAGGTATAACTCGGACGAAGCAGAACTTGCCAGCGGCACTGACGGTCAAAGCTAGAAGCTAAAACATGTGTCGGCGAAAAGTGAAAACTGCTGAGCTTAGTAAGTCGTCTCAAGGTCATCTACTCGCCGCAGGAGAGGACACATGCATACGGAGCAAACCGAAAATTTTATTCTCAACCCGGGGCAGAAAACTTCAGTACGAGCTCGAAAAGTACGAAGATCGTCCGACGTATCGAAGTCGAGTGTAGTATGTACATACGAAAGTCCGTATTTTCCTTGGTGTGTTTTCTGGATTAGACTGCAGGTGTCAGTACAAAGATCGCCGGGAATGTAGTCCGTATTAGTGTTCGAGGTGGTCCGAAAAAAAAAAAAAAAAAAAAAAAAAGTCCGAATCACTGGAGAAAGGGATCGTAGCGGTAATAGCAGCACAGTTGTAAAAGGTATGAACGAGATATAAAAATATAGGCTAGCGTAACAATTAGAGGATCTTGGAATGATAATGTGCAAGAAGTCGTGATGAAAGTCCGCAATCTATATAGATAGCAATGTATGAGCTGTGGAGAGTCCGAAAGAGTTCACACAGAGTCCAACGATACGTGGAGGTAGGAATGCGAATACACAAAAATCGAAAGTCCGAAAGATAGATTGTCCCAATGTCCACGAAGAAGCAGGGAGGGAACCGAATGCCCAAAATGTTCGTGCAAAGCAGTCCATGTGGCGGTAAGGAAAAGGTATGCAATGGCGTGGTCCACTCAACCTTGTGAAGGGTGTTGCTATCGGGTTCAAATCTTGCTGAGGAAGTCATAGTCCCGATAATCTTTTTTGTACTTTGGCGACAGAGTATCCAAGTAGTGGATATCGTGAGCCAAGAGTAGTCATGGCATAAAGCAGGGTGCCAATTTCACTGCGGACGTCTGTGCTGCTGACAATTGGCCAGGATGATTCGACCAGGTTCAATTCGCGAACCAATGTATCAACAGCGCACGTCCAGCATGGCTACGAAGGAAGAATTGAGTCAGTTGTCCCAAAGAACACATGATTGGTCAACTTACTCCAAGGATCGGGTCGAGGAAATCATAGTCTGCCTCAGCAAGATGTTTGACGACGGAAACACAACACCGCGCGGCCCGAAGACACTTGTCATATGCAACGGGATCTTCCTGTCCGAAAGGATAATACAGGTGAATAATTGCAGCATGAGCAAGCGTGTGTATTGTGACGTAGGCATGCTTATCGTCGGGCATGGTAGCGTCCAGCTGATGGACAGGGATAAGAGTTGAGAGAAAACGTGCAATCGTATGTTCTAAAGTTTGAAAATCGTCCATGAATGCACTTGAAAGGGTTAGAGCTGTGTGATCGTCAGAGAAAGGCCGGAAGCCAGCATGATCAAGCAGCCTACGCTGGTCCCAATTCGATGATAGTTGCTGGGCGTGGTAGAAGAGAGCAGATGCCTTAACCCTCAAAGCTAGAGGCGAGAAGCCACCCCCCAGATTCGAAACTTGTCCGTTGAAGAAACTCCGTGTGGTTGAGAAGGAGTGGAGATCATCGATTTGGCCCTGATAGGTACTTTAGTCACTGATTGTAAATCATTTCAGATCAACTCACCGATTCATATTCTTCCATGTCCTGTGGCCAGGGCATAACGATCGACAAACAGCCTTCAGAACCATCTGGGATGGTCACGGGCTTCTGTAGGGCCGCAGACCAACATCGATCGAGAACAAATACTTGCCAGAATGTCAAAATCCTCTCGCCTTGCTCGATAACATCCTTGGCTGGCTCAAGCTTGGTGGGTGCCATAACCCCAGAAGATTCGAACATCGACCGACGAGTCATTGCTCCATGGAGTCCACATTGTATGGTTAGGGATGCCGCAGCGGCCGCATGATAACTACCTTCTAGTGCCCGGCCATTGGATAGAAAGTATATGGACAGAAGACAGGACGCTTGGATGACGTCGAGAATTTTTGTGTTGTACTGGAGTGCATCGCTAAGCCCTTCGAGTGAACGGTTGAGATAGTGGGACTCATGCTCGCTCAGTGGACCAGGTCGAGAAATGTAGCACGCCCAAAGGAAGATGGCGTTGGTGAGGCAAGGGTGATGTTGCTCATTTGACGGTCTTGAGAATGAATCTCGTAGTCGGCCCATGTGGAGTCCTAAGAGGCATTGGTGACGATGAGACGAGAAGATGTCGACCCTACGAACAGGGTTATCAGAACAGTACAAGTTTCCAGTGACCGAACTTACAGCATCTGGGCCAATTCCACAGTTGGCTGCTGCTCGACACGAAACGCCTCATTGAAGGGCGTTGGGGACGGTGAAGGTACACCATTTATCCAAGAACCTTGTGGCGAATTGGTAGCTATGGGGGGTTTAGTGAGAAGCGAGGAAGGGCGTAGCACTGCAGCCTTAACATACCGGAGGGCGGGAAAGGCGAATGCGGTGCGGAAAATCCCGCGCTTGCCGGTGAGCCGGCAACGGACGACGACGAGCTCTCAGACCGGCGATGGATGTGAGGATCGTGCAACATCACGGAGGGAGACACGAATTCCGGATCTTCGAGCTCCATTATTCGCTGCTCGAGTCGCTCGATGGTCTCGCGTAATAGTTGTGTCCTCGTCTTACCCTTCCCATCATCATACAGACAACAATCCGGCTTCTTTGCCCGAATACATTGTTGGCAGGCAGGCTTGGCGCCATCGCACCTCTACGAAGAGAGTTCCAGCAAGATCAGGGATAAAAATATTGACGCACCATCTTCCGTTTTCTGGTCAACGAGTGTTTGAGCATGATCAGCTAGATCAGTATAGTGGTGAGAGACTGAAAATACCTGCAACGGAGACACGCCTTCCCTCGTTGTAGTGTTGGCGGCGGCGTGCCAGGCGTTTTACTGGCCATTATTGGAACGGTACTAAATATACACGAAGGACAGTGAATCTAAGAGAGAACTTTCAGTATGCCCGACGGGTGAAACGTGACGGAGACCCAACCGATTAAGGGCGAAAGGATTTCTGGAGAGACCAAAAGAGTTAACAAAGATGATGGGGGGCGTCCGCGACGCCGATAGGCATGAAGTGGACCACTGAAGAGGCGGCACAACAAGGGCCTGCGACGACGAGGACGATACGATCAGAAATAAACTACAGGGAACATGGAGGGGTGTGTTCAAATACTTATGGGTGCCGAACTTGCCGTTCTTCAAGGATATGGACCTGATCAGACAGGACACGCGCTGCACCAATTCTGGCCAAGGACTTAACCGGGGAAATGTTGGAACCTAATTATGTACTAACGAGATCCAACTATCGACTGAACAATTATTAGGTTTTCCATCATGGAACCGGTTCAAGGCATCTGCACACTTGGGCAAGGGATTTGCCGTCTCATCTCGCCGGGCCACCGTCTGCCACCGTAGGCAACTAACAAACGAACCGTGACGTCGGCTCTCTAACGGCGGGCTGTTTGAGTTTCATTTGATCCTTTCATTGGCACACCTGGGGCAAGCTCTCACAGCGGCCATGGCAGGCCGCGTCCTCTATTTGCAGGATACTCTTGGACACCTATCTTGTTCCCAGTTTGTGGTCCTCGCCGGCGATCAAGGCGAGTTAGTCCATAGCTTCTTCGAGCATGATATCGAGTGGTAGTAGTCCATTGCGCGCACGAGCTGAGACAGGGCAGCGAGTTGCTTCATTTCTCTCACAATGCAAAATTGGATCTCACGTGCCAATACGTAGGAGTTAAGATAGGCCGACCCAAGGAGCCAATGCAGTGCTCCTCTACGCTTGCTTCAATTCGCGCGTTTCATTCGGGAGCTTTGAGAGAGCTTTCATAAGGTTGTTGCTGACTGACTACGATGCTCCCTGTCATACTTACATTTTTGTTCTAGTTTTACTTTTACAGCCATAAACGGGACCGACGTGCTCGCGTAGCAAACTGTCGCCGTCACTCAAGTGACCAGGAAATGCTGTGCTCCGTCGGTTTGGCTTTTGATCGAAAGGCACGCCGTCAAAACAAGCAAGTAGGCACCAAGAACCAACGGCATTTGGATAGCTGGGGCCTGAGAGCCTCCGAGGGACCTGTCTGGAAGTACGTATTTGATTTGTTCCAATAGCATGTTTCCGAGTGAAGTTCCTTATCAGTCCTTGACTTGCAACTGAATTTCACTGAAGCCTCATGTTGAACATTGCCGGGCACAACCAGGGTGCCATCTCGAGCACATACCCTTCCCGACCTATTGTAAATATGCATGAACGCGGAGGAGAGTAAAATCTAGTAAAATCCAGCCGTATTCGTCCGACAGTCGGGGCAGATTGTCAGCAGCTGTGTATAATGTACTACGTAAGTAACGAGCATTGCATCCCCAGAACGATTCGCTGTCACCAGGTTCATTGGGTTCCAACGGCGGAAGATCAGTCCAACCGTGCGTGTAATGAGCCGTGATCTCGCGAAGTTGAGTACTGTATTCGCGCGGAGGTTCTGGTGGCAAGTACTTTAGATGGAAATAGGAAACCTGAGTGTGTAAACAGTTCAGGGTTGGTGGACAATTGATTATCGATTATGTAGTCTGGATCCACAGCCCGCAAGCCAATTTGAAAGTGTTGACGTTATCTTCGGAACGACAACCTCATGAATGAAAGATCAAGCTTCAAGTCAATCAGGGTTTGGTGACTGAAGGCACGTCGACGATGCCACTAAACACCTCGAGGATCGACGTTCGCTCCTCACCGAGTACTCATGACGCCAGTTTGTAATTAGCAATCGAATCGTGTTCGGTTTGCCAACCAGCAGTGTGAATTAGTCCGGTGACCAGCCCGTCTATGAGACAAGCCGTCGATAGACACAATGCAGCACTTGACTTAACCGACAAGTACTTATCGTCGTGCACGTGGTCGCAGACCAAGTCCAAGAAAGTGGACTTGTCTGCTGGTCCTTCCGATCAGTGCTCACACGACTTCTGGGAATCCGCGCTGCCTTCCAAGATTTTCACGGATTTTACCAGACCGTCTATCGCGACGGCTTGCCTCATAGACGGACTGGTCACCAGACTAAGTGTGAGTAAGAAAACTGGTGTCCGTCGGTTTCAAAGCCGAACTCCCAACACATCCACGTTCACGATACCGGCGAATATACGAGTTGACTCCAAAATTCGTATCAGGATCCAATAGCAATGCCGCTCCGTAGGTTTCTTCATCCAACCATCTGGCAGTTCGTCGTGCACGGAGCTCTTGGGACACCGAAAAGTTCGCCCTGTTCCCATTGCTATCATATATATGCATCTCAAACGCATCTTCAAACACTGCCTTCTCGGCGAACACTTAGTCGCCGGCAGGAATAACGAGTCTTGTGAGCACCGCTGCATGCCATCTCGAAGGTGGTTGTACACCCACCAAAAAGGACTTTGCGTCGTGTTGCCGATGGGTGCGGAAGGTTTGGCAATCAGGTGCAATCAGTCGGAAGCTACGTAGCTCGGTGCATGCATATCCTTTGCTCAACATCAACTTCTGATGATTTTTAGCAGCCTCGGGAAACGCGACCCTAAATAGGTCTCCTGTTCACCCCCGCGGATTTCACCCGCTAGGCAAACACTTCACGCTACTTCACGGTGCCAAGCCCGAGTGAGACCTAATAATAACGCTCGGAAGCGAAGTGCGAAGGTCTGTCACCAGCCCTCCTGTAGAGTTACTACTTACAGTAGTTCTGAGGACTGTTTTATATCCCATCACTGTGTCATCATAATGTTTCTGGTGTCACTGTACCTCTTTGCACCTCACTTACTTATCATTTAGCTAGCTGTCAAGCTGAGACTGAGGCAAATCCCCGCCGGCAGCGTTTCGGAGCCGATGGAAGATATGATGACGGTGATCAATGGCAGTTGTCATTCTTTGTCATTCCACCTCCAACTGGGCGTCCGTGGTTCGTCGCCGTGTTGGCACCTCCGTACAGTTCCGTACTCATCGACCACATAGTTTTGATCCGTTGCTTCACACGGATGTTCGGTCCTGCCGAGATACGGTGAGAGCGATCGCACTCGAGGCAACCTGAGTCACCATCTAAAACATCAGTTCGATAGCTGGCACACCTCCCGGCCGTCTGCTACACGGCACCCGGTGTAATCTCTATCTTCGTACATCGATGCGAATTTTTTGGAACACCTCTCTGATGGAAATCTATTTTAGTAACCCAAATGACGTTTTCATGCGGGGGACCGTAGCATGGGAGCTTGCTTTCCCAAGTGGTTCAGGACCATCGTGCACAGTCTGGATGCATGTTCAAAACGTCGAGGTTGTGACTGGAGGAGGCAGTGCTCACTCTGTGCAACGGCGCCCCATCGTACGGTGTGAGGACACTCTTCCTCTTGGCATCGCGCACTCGCTATTGACACTTGCGTATACGCGAATGGTATTCCATGATGCTCCCACGTCGATCCACTCAAGGTTCTGGTCTTCCAAACCCCAATGAAATCTCAGCTCAACGAACTATTGGGCACAGACATTACCCCGAACAACTTGGATCGTTCACAAACCATTCCGGACTGTTCAAATCGCATCACATCGCGAAACCTTGGGCTCACACCACTCGCCATTTCTTTTTTATTTGACACTGCATTCCCCCTTCTACAATGTTTCTTACTATTTCAACAGTGGGCCCTCATATTGGAATGAAACGGCACGAGTTTCCGGTTCGATCCGCGTGTTTAATCATCAAACTTGCCCAGGACTCGAGGAACATCGGTGCAAAGCCTGAGACATTGCGTAACAATAAACCGGTCAAGATTGCAGGTTCCAAGAAAACTTGTCTCGTGGTGTGTCCAATCTTTGGTTCAAGTCCTCGAAGGACCGACCTATCACGCCAACATGCCTTAGCACTTGCATCATTCATTGAGTTATTCACCCATCCTGACACTATCCTCGTCTACCCCTCTCTTGATCATGTGCGCTCAATCTCGCCAATCTCCCGGCGCCTCAATACTACTTTTCGACAACCTCCAGAGCAGTTATTACTTGAGGGATCTGCATAGTATGTGCATGACGAGTGGCTTGTCTTCTTCGTCGTGGCGTGCCGCGTTCTTGAATGAATGGTGAACGTTAGCGGACCACCCTCGATACAATCAAAGCCCAAAACGGCCGACATTAACTACACCGCCTCCACAGATATCCCTTTCACGATCCACAGCTGCGCAATGTTACAGTAACGTGACGATTGCTACCTTCTTGTCTACAAGCACACATACCACTCCGTACCACATCGTCCTTTCTTGCCAGGTCGGGATTCTCATTCATAGTGAACACTCTCCAAACTTCCTGATTATCATCATCCCGATGCGCCTCCAATACTCCATGCACGTTTCCCAGGCCATCACCATCGCCCTTCCCAAGCCTCGCCAGTCTCTCCGTGAACGTTGCCGAGTCACCCTCACAATACAAACACCTTCACACACCGAGCTCCTCAAGGCATTGGCCTGTGACCATCTCTTCGAAGCGCTCGAGCCTTACGCCAGGACGGATCGTGACACCTCACGCGAGTACCCCGCCACCGCCACTGATGAGGCGGAAGACGACTACAAGGACGATGATGCCGAATACGATGACGATGTATTCTACACACCCTGCGAATCTCCGACCGATTTCCCTCCCAATAAAGACCACCTTTGGAATCCCGTCGACGGTCTATGCCTCGCGTTCGCGGACAACGATCAGGAGGTGGCTATGCTACGCACGTACGAGGGCGAGCCATTTAGCCACCTTGTCAAGATCGCATACGTACCTGACGATGACGCCGCAGTTGATGTGAGAGAAGTGGAAGAGAGAAGGGGGGCCGGTGGCATCCCACATACCCTTTTTCTCACCTGTCCTGCTGTTGCTCTTGGAAGTAACGACATGCAACAAAAGCGACGCACGGCGCTAAGCCCCGCCCAGCTTCTTGCAGCACGAGACTTTCTTTCCCTTCTTCTCCCTTACCGATGTGCCAATACTCCTTCCCATATTCGGACCATACCCCGAGTTTACTCCAGTCCCGACGCACTTGCAGACTCACCATCAGAGCCACACGTCAAGTTGCTCGTCGTCGCGCCGACCGGTCGTTCGGTGGACGTCATGTCCATTCTCATGTGCTATCTCGCGTTTACGTCCGAGAAACCTACGGACGTGGTCTCTGCATACGTCAGCGAGATGGCCGACTGTGACGACGTTTGGCTGGGTGATCCTGGTACGATACTTGGGCTAGGTGGTGTTGACTATGTGGAGGCGGTTGCGAGGCTTCCGTAGATTTCGAAACTGTTGTCGATACACTGTATCACTCGGCGCGTGGTTGCGGTTCGAGCACCCCATGATTTGTTACAAATAGTATTAGCGTACCACATATATACCCCGTAATACTGCATTCACTAATTCGAGGTACTACGAGGACTAGCAATACCGACCGTCGTTCCAATCCGTTGTTATAAAGGGTTCCATATCACTTGGCAACTTGTAACTTACCCTGCTCTTCAATTATGTAAATAACCCCTGCCACTCACCCTCAAACCTTCCTCGAGTCCGAGTTCAGGAATCTGCGTCCTCAAACACCATGTTGGTCACAGCAATTTTGGTACGTTCCGAGAGAGTTTGTATAGGCTCTCCGGCGAGTCGATTCTACGAGTAGCTCTCGGTGCCTCTGCATATGCTATGCCCGAGTCCACCTTGGGAAACCAGCCTGGGACCTGCGTCGTGAAGTACATACCCTTCTCAGCCTCAGGGGTGTACGCGATGTCATAGCGACCTTCAAGTTCGCCGAGAGCAAGAAAGCGAGGCATCTGGAGATCCTTCCAAGTCAATTCACCTTCTTTACACTATAGTACTAACGTCCAACGTCCAGAAAAAAACATAAGTAGCATGGCAAGAAAAAAAGGAAGGCATAGCAAAAGCATAAAATGCATACACGAATCACGAGTAGATTCCAAGCATCATCATCATCATCATCATGAGTGCAGCCAATCAAAACAGACCACCAAATCGTCGCCTATCCCGACTCAACCACAGGTAGCCAAACCCCGAAATCAAAACCACCCCGAGGCAGCACCGAGAATAGTACCCCCATCCCACTTCCAACGGTCGAGTTTACCCATCCCCATCTGTTCAAGAGATACCACATGATCACAGTTGGGAGGCCTAGCGCGATCGACATGAGTACCAAGCCCTGTCCCAACCACCAATACCAGACTCGAGTCAGCAAAAAACCATTGGAAATCAAGCGCAAGGCCCCCCCTCCCCTGGCACGTAAGTAAAAATAACTCACCGCAATGAAATACCCAAATCGATCAGCGATCCTCCCGAACGTCGCCTCGTTGGCTAGATCGATAAAGTTGTTGGATGCGCAGATGGAAGCGACGCGGATTTGACGCATAAGTACGATGCCTGTAGTGGGAGTCGGTTCTACGCGTGCGGTGAGCGAGTGTAGGTGGGGAGGAAGACGAGAGAGAGAGGGGGTGGAAGGCGGACGTACCATAGAGCTTGACAGCCCCACTAGAGTCCGTAAGGGCTCGAATAGCAAGAGGCGACAAAAAGTGTGGGTTCACGGCCTTGAACGTCGTCCTCCTATACGGGTCGATAGGCTAACAACCGACCGTCAGTACCAGTACCAGCACCGCAGACGACGACGACGAGGAAAACCGAGCGAGGCAGCTCGAACCCACCTTACAACCCCTGAGCTTCCACTTGTTCTTGATCCGCAACAACGACAGCCGACCTGACTTTTCGAGTTTGATATCTGTCACGAGGGCGCTGTGTCGCATGCAAAACTCGTCTTCGTCACAGCCTTCCGTCCAGCCTAGATAAACGTGTACGCGGACGTGTCTGTGCCCACCCCAATCACGGATGAGCGTCACGGTAGGTGAGGCGGCGGACGACGAGACAAGTGAAAGGGATTCGGGAAACGCACCCATCAGGCGGTGTAGGCGGAAGCGCTTGGATGACCCTCCACATCCCATTCAAATGCTCTCGAGGTGACACGACGAAGAGCGTAGCGAACATCTCGGACCACGTTACAACTTTGGTCACCGCCGTGGATTCAGACATGGCTGCTACCACACCACGACGCATATCTGTTCGAAAAGATATCAGTTCGTCGGACAAAAGGAATAGTTACTACTTGGTATCGCTCGGAGATTCGAGGATTCGGGTATGGGTTTCCTTCACACTCGGGGTGTCCCTGTATATAAGCGGTAGTGGGCCCGAGAGATGCATCGTAGCAATAAGTTCTGAGGCCTGAGGCTTCTCGCCTTCATTCCAGCTGCTTGTCGAGTATAACGGGCATTACGAGCGTTCCCTAGACGTTGTTGTATTCGAAAACAAAGCCATCATGGTAACTTCCCAAAGTGCGACATAGGCTAACCGAAGATCAACGCCTTGAGTATTGTGGATACTTTGTTTGCATATGATGGCACGTTCACACCAGCCCCGATGCCCATGAAAGATGACCTTTTGCAAGTACCTAACTTATGAAAAGCAATCGTTCACCGAAATCACAGCTACCCAACACGTAATAAATATATCAACAACATCAGTCTGTGTATCAAGTCCATAAAACGAGCCCACGTAGAGGGCCCAAAATATCCAAGAGCAACCTGGAACGTAACCAAGCAAGCAAAATGAACGACGTGTGCGACGTGCGTAAAGGGGACGTTGCGTAGCCTTGGAGGTACCAGTGATAATTATAGGCTGTGCTGCGGATGCAAAACTATGACATGGCGAGTCGGGGTGAAGGGGAGGTAATAAGTTGAATCGCGGGGTAGGAGTCGGAGATGCGATTGAGAACCGAATCGGCCATGGGATATGTTAGGTGTGGGAGATGAAGAGCAGGGGTATATCCCCACGTCGTGGGCTCAAGTTATTTTCATGCTTAGAGGGTAATGAAAAATCCTCCGAGCAAGGCCGTGAACAGAGTGAAGTACAATGAGAGTGTTGTGCTTGGGGAAGCGCCATTGCTCGAGCCAGTGGAGGGAATAGGGATGCCACCAGTCCCTGTCACAGTGGCAGGGTTAGTTCCCAAAGGCACCCCTGAATAAAAAAGGAAGAGGTCAGTAACGGGGGAAAATAGAGGACAGGCCGGAGAGATCACGCACCCGAGCTACTGAGACCGTTGGCGAGCTGGGCAAAGCCAACGGCGGGAGGGTTTGCTTGGTAGACAGAGTACACGTTCTTGAGGAAGGTGTCACCAACGATCCAAGATGGGACGCCTTGACCAGTGCCGACTGTGTTACCAACGTCAAAGATACCACCAGCACACATGTTGCTCCCGGGCGAGATCTGGCCGAGGCTCATGTCAGCAGGGCTGATGGGCCAGTTGGTTCCCCCGTAGGACATGGAGACAGAAACGTTGGTGCTGCATGCTAAAATCGATCGTGTGAGTGGTACACAAGGGGAAATGGAGCTGAAAAGACTTACGGAATGAGTACATGCCCTGGAAATCTCCACCCAAAGCTTGGGCACCAGGGACGTTAGCCCAAATTTCCGAGACGATGTTGGTGGGTGCACCGATGAGAGTGGTACCGGTGTCGATGGCAGCGAGACCGGAATTGCTGGGAATGGTGACGGACTTCCCTTGCACGGTTACGGCTGAACAATAAATAACAAGACCATAAACAAAAGTAGGACCGCTTATCGAAAACGACTCACTGGTGACCTGTTGGAGCCAGTAGGAGGGGGTCGTGCCACTGGGCATGTTGATGAACTCGATCTTGCCAGTGTAGAGACTCGCGTTGGTGCCTCCAAGGGTAAGGGTACCTCCTGGTGCAGCGTTGATCGTCTGTGGATCGTTGACATAACGCTGGAAGTAGAAGCCGAATACAGGCTGAGTGAGCATGTTCCCATTGAAAAGGGCTTCCCAGAACGGCGTGGCCGTAAGAGCAGAAATGGCCGTGAACCCGAGGCCCATGATACCGGACAAACCAGGACTGAGCAGGCCACTGGTCGTGGCAACCACAGTAACTAGATACAATTGTGAGATAAGGGTTGTTAAGACGACCTGGAGACACCTACGAAGCTCCTGGCTGGGGATATTGAAGCCTCCAAAAGTGACAGTGTCCGTAGAAGTGAAGCCGCCTACTGCGCCTGATCCATAAGTGATCTGAAGGGGGGCAGAGGTGTTCTTGTAGGTTGTCGACTTTGCCATGTCGAACAGCGGGGTGTCCGTTGGATTACATGCTGAACAAGCGGTACTTGCGACCCACAGATCAGATGAACCTATAAACGAGTCAGAATGTTGCCAAGACCAAAAGGCAAGGGCCGGAACATGCCTGTGTCGAGAACCAAGTTAAATTGCTGAGGACTGTCCAGAGAAGGGTTTAGATGCGGCGGAATCGGTCTAAATAGGTACATACGGTGTTCCGATGCTAACGACGCCAGAATAACTGGAGTCGTTTTGCTACGTGCGCTCATGTGAGAGGCGCCCAGCGAAGAACAAGTGGGATACGTACCTCATCCGTGATTGGGATGGTAGCGGAAGTCGCTCTCTTGGTATTTGTGACAGTTTGGAATCCATACTTTGACCTGATAGCATCCATGACCTTTGGGAGGTTCGCGACACGGTCGGGAACGCTGCGGGCGAGGATGGGGATATGGATAGCATCCGCATAGGAAGCAGGTTGGGGCGCTGCCAGAGCGTACGGAAGAAGCGCGAGCGTTACGATTGGTAGGGAAATCATATTAGTAGAGCGGGTTAAGGAAGAAGAAAGAAGAAAGAAGAGAGGAAAGACGAGAAAGATAAAGGATGGGATCAGCTGAGTTTTGCTGTATTGTTCGGCTGTTTATAGCCCCTTGTTCTTGACAAGCTGCTGGATACTTGGGAGGAGGGAGAGGGAAAAGACTGCGCAGGATTGGTGGAGGCTGCGCACCGTGTCAGCGATATGTCCTATTTACCTATTTAGTTGCTGGCTTGGCACAGGAACGATCAGATTTCTCAGCATTCGAGCTGGCTGGGCTACGCGCAGAAACCAGTGCTGAAACGCCCAGGATTTCTGGGCAACCGCAGCCCTGTACTTAGCACTTAGTCCACGGGTCAACCAGTCGTGGGCCAAGATCCAAGAAAATCGCAGACCACCCCCGTCAATGGGGGTCATTCGTGAATAGAGTGATCGGGGTCCCAGTCCCAGTTTACCTGCTCGCTATTCGCGTCTTTGGCGAATTCTGCAAGAAATGAAACGATCGCAAGATTTCGCAGCGCCTAATTCTTCGTCGCAGCCGTCGTTTTCACCGCAACACAAGAAAGTAAAAGTCTTGGACGACGCACAGGATGTCGACGACACTGAATGGACGCGCGTGGAAAGACGCAAGGTCAAAAAAGCCAGAAAACTCGAGGCAAAACACGATGTGTGTGTCTCGCAGATCGTATTGACCGATTGTATCGCATACTGATCGTGCTGAAAAAAATGACCCAACTTTGTTCCTCCGTTACAGGCACTGATGCCTCGGTTCATGTATGTGAACGGTGAGATCGTCAAGAGAAGGGATGCAATTCACATCGACGTAAGTCTCTTTCTTCACACCGCGTGCTTGATTACATCCCCCTCGGCTCGGTTCAGGACATTCGTGACTTGGCGCTGCACATCATCGCGGATGCACCACCCCCGAACTGGGTCAAGATAGAGGTGTGCCGCGTTTACCCTCCACGTACTCACCTCTCCGTGCTAACCTACTCAGAATTCTCGCTCGATACAAAAAATTATCGTGCTTTTGGTACCAGGCATAATTCCAGACGTTCTCTCCCTCCCTCCTCTACCCACTTCAGCCACCTCGAACCCGAACGTTCCGGTCGCGATACCACTCCCTACAGCGTCAAAAACACCACTCCCGTTTATCGCATCCACGTTCAGCCATGCCTGTCCATCACGTGCACCAGGCGATCAAACGAGAATGTATTCTGTACTCAGCTCGTTCTTCCAAGGCCCCGTCAGTGGCGAAGAAAAGAAGAAAAGAATCGAAGCCCGGCTGGCTTGTATGTGTTCTACAGAACTGACTCGGGGACACGCTGACGCACCTCCAATAGCAGAACGCGCGTTTGAAAAAGACACGACTCTATACTTACTCTCCTTACAACAGATGATAGAGAACGACTACCCGATACCGTCTTACATGGCAGACGTGTTTGAGAAACCAGAGGGTTGGGTAGAGACACCCCAGCCTAATACAGAATCGATCTCGGCGTTGCCTGCTGATAAACAACGTTCGAGGGTATATGCCATCGACTGCGAAATGGTATGGGCAATCTATCCTCAATGTCCGCTTCACTCAAAGCCATGTTAGTGTTTGACGGAAGACGGAAAGGAGCTGGCGAGAGTCTGCATCATCGACTACGAGTCTGGAATCGTCGTATATGATAAACTCGTGAAACCACCCAAACCCGTCGTCGACTACCTGACAAGGTAACGTCACTTTCCCTCGCTTCTAATAGCGCATATACTCACATTCCACCCACCCAGATGGTCGGGGATAACTGAAGAATCACTTGCAACAGCCACAACCACCCTTGCCGAAGTCCAAGCTCAACTCCTCACCATCCTCGCTCCAAAAAACGGCCCTACCTCCGTCCTCGTCGGTCATTCCCTCGAATCTGACCTAAAAGCCCTCCGAATTTGTCATCCTCTTTGTATCGACACTGCACTCGTGTATCACCACCCTCGTGGTCGGCCTCTCAAACCCGGTCTTGCATGGCTCACAAAGAAATGGTGTCATCGCGAGATCCAGACGCGCGGTGAAGGTGGACACGATCCCGAGGAAGACGCACGAGCGTGTGTGGATCTATTGAGGCTCAAAATACAAAACGGAGCGGGGTTCGGTGAGTTTAGGACAGACTATGAGAGTATTTTCGAGAGGATGGCGAGAGCGAGCGGGAAGGGTGGACCTGGGGCTGTGAGAGGGGCTGTCGTGGATCATGGGAATCCTGGAGTAATGCATGGTACGAAAGCGACGACGACGATCGGGTGTGCGAGTGATCAGGAGGTGGTAGAGGGCTTGTTGCAGGTCGTGCCCGCGCATGAATTTGTGTTTGGACGGTTCACGGGTCTCGCTGACGCGATGGGATGTAAGTGAACACTCCTCTCCATTTGTTCGACGTCCTCGTTGACATCATTGGATCGTTGGATAGGGCTAACCCCAAAAGCAACGGCCGATAATCCCGCAAGTACCGCCCCACTAACTGAACCTACCCCCGAAGCTCTCTCCGCCGCCCAATCCCGACTCGACGCCCACCTCCTCACCCTCTACACTTCCCTTCCGGCACGTACCGCCCTCGTCATATTCACTGGCCACGCCGATCCACGTCGCATGTCCTCTCTCAACGCACGTAAATCCACCTTTGAATCGGCGCTCAAGAGTGGTAAGAATCCGGAGGAGATCGAGAGATCGGAGTGGTGGACTGCTGCGGATGGAAGAGAGTTGGAGGAGGAGGTTGAGAAGGCGAAGAGGGGATTGTTGTTCTTGAGTATCAAGTAAGCGTCTGGGGAGTGCAGAATCAGGTGGGGGTGGGGAGGGGTAGTGTGCTTTACTGTTCGTCTTCTCGTTTTCTTGAGACAGTTGGTCGATTGCGGTCTTGTTGGTTATTAATATTGCTGGGGCTGGTTCAAAAGCCACTGGGGTACCCAAGACAGATTGGGTGCACCATCGCGCCCGAAACCGAGCGATGAGGATCTACCATCACCCCCTCTCGTGTCGAGTGAGACCCACCCGTTCAACCCGAATGCCCAACATCCACCCTGGTTCCCACTCTCTCATCTCTCATCAACTAATCATCCCAATCAAGCCCCAACACGTCCTCCCTACCACCTCTCGCAGCCTCTTCCACCGCCTCCGCCAACATCCTCAACGCACGCGTATCTTCATCCAATTCACTCGCCCCTTCCTCGTTCCTGAGTTGCCGACCGTCGACTCCGAGAGCGCGTTGGAGAGCTTCTTCGCGTTCGGTGCCTCGGAGAGCGTCGAGTTGGGTGAGTTGGGTGACAAGGCGGGGATTAGTGTTGAGGAGGGTACGGATCTTTGGGGATGTCGCTATATGGCACAAGAAGAAATCGATCGTCAACAACGGAAAGTTGGGGAATTCAGAACGAGATAACTGGTCGACGTCAACGATTCAAGGTTCTTTCTTTCCTTCTTTCGCGTAAGAAAACCAGACCGAACGAGGTGAACAATAACAACAACAACAACAAAAGGGATGGGTAGAAAGAAGAACAAAAGGAGAAGAACCGGAAGGAGAGATCGAAACGGACCTATGGTTTCGTATTGATGTAATTGCAACGCTTTGGGATCGTCCCGTTTCAAGGGATCGGGGTAGGCTGATTCTTCGGGGACGTATGGCCATTTGAGAGAGGTGAGCGGGCGGAGGGGTTTCGGTTTCGGATCTTCGAGCGAGTTAGATGACGAAGGGTAGGCGGGGGTTGATATGGAATCGGGCTCTGGTGCAGATGGGAGGGATGCTGGACAGCGAAGGAGACGCGTGAATGAAGCATGTAGCCGAACGAGCGATGAAGTGATACGCACCTTCCTCTCGAAGCAAAGGAGGCGCCGTGCTCCCACCAGAGTCATCTCGGGCACGCGGACATACCTCTAGAGCACATTGAAAACATGCGTCTTCAGACTCGATCCCGGAGACTAGAATTCGCACATGGACTCACCTTTGTGTTGTTTGTAACACGACACCGAACAACTTCACGTTTTCGACATCAGATTCCCGCTGATGACCATCGAGCTCGAGAACGCCTCGAGACTTACTAGTTGGCCCTACACGAAGCACATGCGTACTTTGATTGTTGTTCGTTGCATACCTCGCAGTTGGGACGCGGTCGAGGAGGCATGGTCGTGCTTCGAGGGAGTTCGAGGCTCAACTTAGACGGCCAGTACTGTATCAACTTTACATAACGCATCCTATTCCATCATAGATTTACATGTGGCGCAAACCAACTTGTCCGTAACTTGCCAAGTAATCACAATAAACCAGCCCCAAGTCCAATTTCACGATTTCACGTCAAGAACAGTCTGAACAGGTAGTAACAGACAGCGGCCGAGCAGACTGCGATGCCTTTCCAAAGCCACTCCTCTTCAAAGGCTGGAAGAGTGGTGTCTATACATTTTGTCAGGTGAGCCCACGCATGGAAGATAAGGAAAGTAAAAGTCAACAAACCGGCTTGATGTCGCGGTGAGCGACGGCCTCTGGTGTCCAAGCAATCTTGGAAGGCGTTCGATTGCCTCGGCGGTCCGCTCGGGGGAGGACGAGGCCATTCAGGATTACGGGCTGGCGAACGAGGTCGAGTGGGGTGTGCGGCGCCCTCAGTACCTAGACCGGCCTGTTGGGGCTTCGGTTTTGCCACCTTACGGGTCAAGGGGTGTGTAGTAGTATGAAGATTGAGCTTGTTTTGTGGAACGAGTTGCTCGCAAATGGGACACCGAATTTCGCGCATGATTTCGGGTGATGCTAGGAGAAAGGATTGGGGAAGGTGGGGAACCGACTCAGGCTGTGGAAGACTGTCATGATCGAGACTCTTATAAGCCCCACTAGCTTACGAGTCCGCCACATCTCGTAGAGATACGCCACACCTCGTAGAGATAGCCAAGTCCGGTCCAAGTCCTCCTTGTACCCGTACGTCGTTGTCCCCCGTATAGAGCGTTGGTCCAGTTCTGTTCGACCGCTCGTCTCACAAACCTGCCCTATCCGAGTCAGAGTTCACACACTGACCCCATATACCACCCGATAATAATCGATACTCACCGACAACCCCCATCTAGTTTCCCATAGGCAGTCGTTCCAACTTTTCTAACCCCCATCACAACATGCACCGTGCGTTACTCATAACTGAAATCTTCGAACTCATATGTCAGTTCGCCAGTCAAAATTCTCTTGCGCGTCTGGCTCGGACATGCCGTGTATTCAAGGAGCCCTCCGTCAACGTTCTGTGGAAATCGCTCGAGTCGCTGGATGAGCTAATCCGCTTGCTACCCGACTCGCTCTTTGAGGATTCTGAAGACTACGAGTCGACAGTAAGTATTTCTCATGTGATGATTTCAAGTAGTGACTCGTGATCGGACTGATGCGATTTGTGCGGTGTGTTATGTAGCGGCTTCTGCAACCTCCGTCTCGAGAGGACTGGGAGCGGATGCGAAAGTACACCTCTCGCGTAATCACCCTAAATCTCTCAGAGACCGAATCCATTCAGTGGGCTTGCGATGCTCGGCGGGTAGCCATAGCGTCGCTTCGACCACCAGAGGACCTTTGCCCAATGTTTCCGAAAGTGAAAGAAGTCTCCGCGCGGCCATGTGAATACAATAACTGGAACTTCCCGCTGTTCAGGTTCCCTTGGATTAATGGGTCGTCGGTTACCCGTTTCCATTTGTCTCTAGAGGATGTTTCGATCATTGATGTGGACACGTCTGGAACAACCGGATTGATCACATCTTTGGGTGACATATACCCGAATGTAACTAAAGTGTCGGTTTCCCTTGCTTATGATGGTTCCATTCCAGAAGACACGGTACTTGGAGTTTTGTTCCAGGGAATCCGTCACTGGAATCATCTCGCCCAAGCGACATTCGAAGCTTTGGACGCTGTTACATACCAACATATCTCTCAGCTCACATCCCTCACTTCTCTGACCTTACATCTGAATTACGCTCTCGAATCTCTTCAGCTGGATAACCTTCCCCCTTCCCACTTTCCTGCTCTCACTCATCTTGCAATCTTTGTGGATCTTTTCCATGTGTTTACACAGTGGATTCACCCACATCATTTTTCCGAGTCCCTGGCTAGCTTAAATATCAGGATGTTGGCGCCGGACTCGGACAAGATCATTGATGTCTGCATCCTACTTCGCAATCATCTATGCAGTCATTCACTTCAAACAATCGCTCTGCAGGAATGGTCCATCTTGCACCCCAAGCAAACCACCATGGACTCACTACGACCGCTTCTTGCATTCAGTCATCTGCGGAATGTGAACCTCTCAACCCTCCGTTTTATCTTGCTGGGTGACGATGACCTACGTGATATGGCATCTTCTTGGCCACTTCTTGAAGTCCTCGAACTCCCCCTCCCCTTTTGGAACATCATCTCCGAAACCATGTTCCTACCCACTTTCCGAGGATTTTCCCGCCTCGCAGGAAGTTGCCTGCGTCTTCAAAAGCTCTCGATCTCCTTCGATACCAGAGATTCGGAGCAGGTGGACCTTCAGAACCCATATGATGGGGTTTGTAATTGTGCAATATCAGAGCTACGCCTTGGAAGATCCCCGATTAACGACCCAGAGCGAGTGGCCTCAATTCTGGGTGCCATATCCCCTTGCCTCGATCGAGTACAAGTCAAAGAGCACCGTTGGGGAAAGGAGGAGGAGCGGACAGAGGACGATGATGTGTTGTTGACCATGTGGGAGGAAGTGAATGCTTATTTGTTACAGCGGTTGAACGCGAGACAGGCAGGACAGGCGGTGGGCTGGCAAATGATTAGCACAATTCATTAGACTGCGGGAAAATGTTTATGTGATATGTTCGGTCATGTTGGAGGAGCTTCATAAAATGTCCTCGGATATGCTTCTCGGTTGGAAACCCAACAATTGAGACTGAAGTTAGTTGCACCATTGTACACACAGGACCAATATCGAATCGATATCGGCGGTAAGTTTGATGTTGTCTGTTCGGGATTATCCGGGAATGGTAAATTCCTGGTCGACCTTTGCCAGATAGATGCCCACACAAACCATCTCCCCCTCGTTCTTCTTCCCGGACATACCTGCGTACCGTTTCCATTCAAGCTGATAGAAAACCCGATATCTTCCGCATACAATTTGGTCACTCACCGTAAAGTTCTGTTGTCGTCCCTGCGGCGTCGGGAAATCGACTGCTCACTGCGCCGCGCCTACTCAAATCTGTGTTTGAGACATCGCGACCCGTCACTCGCTATGATGATGGAAGACGTTGGCATGGTCCTCCGCCTATTTGGCCATGAACTTCGATCTCGATCGTGTTTCATATTGCTTCAGTCCTGGACCCACCCACCGTCAGGTTGTTTCAGGTTAAGCGTTACCGTGCAGACGAAGAACATTGATATATGATCTTCATGATGCATTAGCTGTGCATTTTTGGCCCCCACTTACATTGTGATTCTCGAGTCCACCGATGCTGTTCAGAATCTTCAGATACATGGGCAGTTGTTAGCCGGCGTACAGTATACATAGTAACATACTGTACAGTTGATTTTTGCTATTCATTTGGGCAAGGCGGGGTAAACATGAGTAAACATCGTGCGCAGCCCGCCCGACGACGACGCATTCAACGTCGGGCAAACTTTCCAAACACCGGCCGTCGACCAAGTCCATCGCCAGTTCATTCGTGTTGCTCACCTTTCCTGGCGTTTGGTCCTCGCAGGCCGACATACATTCATCGGGGGCAACCTGCGCTTTGAGCGCATTGCTCTTGGTCTCGTAGCGCGCATATACGCTGTAATTTTCACCCCGGACCTTTGCCATGACCGTCTCGCATCGAAAACGAGAGCATCAACCCGATGAAATACAGAGTACGTGCTTTTTCAGCTCTGTTTCTTGCTCGTCCCAGCTCTCCAATCCGATTCTCTTTCTCACGGTGGAATACTTAATCCCATTTTGTTACAGCGATCAACGAACCAGGTCTACAAATCCAATGCGACTCATGCATGTGCGACTTGACTCATTCTGTCCGGATAAAATGTGCCGATCCGGCTTGTGAATCAGGGGACGGAGTTGACATTTGTCCAGCCTGCTTTTGTACGGGCAAAGAGTTTGCGAAACACAAGCGCGGGCATCCATACCGCGTCATCGTAAGTATTATATAGTTGCAGCGTTAGTCTCAGCATGACACACGCTCTCCACAGGAACTGCATTCCTATCCCATTTTCTCAGCTGATTGGGGCGCAGATGAGTGGGTAACATTTCCATGTCACGTGAATGTGCATCAACTTTGGGTGCTTAGGGAACTGCTCTTGATCGAAGGCATATCCAAAGCTGGTTTCGGAAACTGGCAGATGATTGCCGAACACGTCGGCACTCGTACAAAAGAAGAGGTCGAAGAACACTACAACTCAGTCTACGTCGATTCTCCTGACTGGCCACTACCAGTAAGTTGTTGACGTGATTTCAACTGTGGCATACCCTGAATTCATGGAACATAGCGGATGGACGTCGAGTTTGACACGGATCCTGAAGAATTCCAACAACGAAAACGGAGGCGCATGTCAACCATGAATAGCGCTGTTCCATCCCCTCCAAAAGTCGCCCCAACGTCTGCGCCTGGTGTGCACGAGGTCGCCACCTTCCTTCCGGGTCGCCTCGAGTTTGAGCACGAACTGGATAACGAGGCGGAAGAATTGGTCAAAGATCTCGAATTTGGTATTTGCCTTACTTTTGGTGGAGATCAGATCATGGAGGACGAGAATGACACCGACGTCAAGGCGAGGATGCAGATGTTGGAAGAACGCAAATCAAGCGACAACGACAGCAGAGCTATGAGCCAACCACCGATGAATGGTATGAATGGTTACATCAATGGCCACCATTCTGTCAATGGAGACTCGTCGAGGCCACAGTCACTCGTTAAATCGGAGGAGCCCAGCGCGGAGCAGCAACAGACTACAACTGGTGAAGATGACCCCAATTCGGAAGAGCCTACACAACCTCCTCCGTTCGAAACAGACGATTCGATTGCGTTCAAATTGACAATGATCGAGATGTACAATCAACGCGTGGCAAAACGACACGAGGCCAAGGCGGTCATATTTGACCGGGGTCTCCTCGAATACAAGAAGGTCAGTGTTACTTGATCCCATGTGCGAGATGATGACTCACACCGATGACTGAACAGATGCAAGCTGCGGAGAAGAAGCGGCCAAAAGATGAAAAGGACATCGTGCAACGTCTTCGACCATTTGCAAGACTCCAGACCGCCGAGGATTACGAAATGTTTGCCACTGACATACTGTGTATGGTCCTCATAATCTCCAAATTCAGCAGAAAGTTGACTTGCTTGGTAGATGAAGCCATGCTTCGGAAGCGAATACAAGAACTACAGCATTATAGACGCATGGGGCTAACAACGACTGCCGACATTGATAAATTTGAGACCGACAGCATTCGCCGCGTACGTATTCATCATCTTTGATCCGGTCAATGATTTATTCATGTTTCCATTCTCAGATACAACTGAAAGCAAATTATTCCCGGGATTTCTATGCTTCTGAGCGCCTGAGCCAACTACGCGGTGCAACTGGCCGTGAGTACAGTTTCGTTTGTCGTCATGCATATATTCATCTTTTTCAGGAGAATCGGAGGGACGGAAGAGTCATGAACGGGAGTCGACACCCAACCCCGGAGCTGCTCCTGGCACAGGTCCACCACGCCGACCACGTACGTTCTCTGCTTTTCGGAATCTTGACATCTGTAGCTCATCCATGGTTATCAGCCGCCCCTCTCAACCTGGCCAATAGCCCATCTCTCCATTTGCTCACACCGGCAGAGCAGGCGCTCTGCTCACAATTGCGCATTCTCCCAAAGCCTTATCTCGTCATCAAAGAGACGTTAGTACGAGAGTATGCGCGTCGTGGTGGAAAGCTTCGTCGGCGAGAAGCTCGAGATCTCGTCAAAATAGATGTCAATAAGACGAGTCGTGTCTGGGACTTCTTGGTCCAGGCCGGATACCTCAAGATTACGCCTGATCCAGTGCTAACAGCATCTACTGATCCTGCGTGAGTAGTCTTCCCTCTTCTGTCAACGCAACCGGCCCAAAACGAACGACAGACAAACGAATGCGACTTTGAGTGCGTCACCGTCCAAGGATCAATCCCGGATTTCTCCCAACCCAGCCGTACCTGTGCCTTCCACAGCACCCACCCAGAACGGCTTCACTTCGCTAGCCAAACCATCATTCGCGTCTCCTACTCTACCATCCGCCCCCTGGCCATCGACAACCTAACATACCACTCCTCTGCTCTGGAGTTATATCACGCTTATGTACCCATCCTCATATGCAATTGTACTATAGGCATCTGCACACACAGTTTCTCTCTCTCTCTCTCGCTCTCTCTCTCTCACACACACACACCTCCACCCTTTATTTTATTGCATTACTTTGATAGGGTAGTTCGTCCTGCGATGAGATTTTCGGCGATTGTTTGATCCAGTGGGATGTTTGCTTTTCGAAGATAATCGTCATTCCTAGAGATTTCATTTGATGGGCCGTGGGTAACGTTTATGAATTATGAATACTCACCAGAACTATCGACAAGAGTATGGTTTGGTCATTGGTTAGATACAGAGTTGAGGTAAGACTTTGCGCACATACCTTCGAATAATGGCGACTACCCGAGTCGCAGCTGAGGAACCTAAAGTCAGTTCAGATAATGAGGAGACAAAGAAGACAAACAGGATGGTGATGATTGTCTGGCCTTCTTTCCAACCCATATGTCGAGCTAGTTTGACGCATGCAACCAAATTGCATGCACTACTCGACCCGAGGAATAACCCGTCGTGTTGGACGAGGTAGCGGGACATCGAGACGGCCTCTGCGTCCGTGATCCTGAGAACGTGTGCTAAGGGCACATCATTAGCAAGGGAAGATGAGGTGTACTCACCGGAACGCGTCGTCAATGATAGGTAGAGCCAAATCAACGTTGTTCGTCATGCGATTGATTCCGCTACGCGGAAGTTGAAGAATGGATGAAAATCTCAGCCGACGGACTGGAAAACTTACATTCCCTCGACGACCGTATCGACCTGGTGCCGTCTCTTTGTGCCTTCCGCTTCTTTGCGATCGTACATCACACCGTGTTTGACCTACATTATTGGTGGGTTAGTAGGAAGTATATCATGACCTCGGTAACCGATGAGGTTTACCTTGTTGTAGAGACCGCTTCCCTCGGGATCGGCGAGGATGACTTTGACATTGTCGTCCATAGACTTGATATACTGACCAGTTCCCGCTATGGTTCCACCGGTTCCTGTATTCATTCCCCTAAGTGATGTCATTACACAGGTCGCAATGCTCAAGCAGCTTACCAGCACCTGATACGAATGCGTCTATCCTTCCATTTGTTTGTCCCCACATTTCAGGACCAGTTCCTTCATAGTGAGCATCAAAGTTGCTCCTATTCTGAATCCTCGACCGATCAGCGCGACGAGCGATAAATCATTTAGTTGAGGCTTCCCACCTCAAATTGGTCGGCAAAGAACCCGCGAGGCTTCGTGAGTAGCTCCTCGTCGCACGGATCGACCTCAGTACCTTCGGGGCGCACGTGCGACGATGTCGTGGTCACGACCACCGAAGGCGAACCTGTGATCATTTCATGGCTAATCGATACGACTTCAGCGCCATTGGACACGCTCGGTTGGCCAAACTTGACGGCGGCCTGTCGCGCCATGTTCTTATAATATTCTCAGTGAGTATATGCCAGGAAATGTGCGCATACATACAACATACTGTTCAGAAAATGTCAGTTTTCGATGGAAGAGGCCTCGCAGAGAGGGCACGTACTTGTTTCTTGTCGACGATACTGGCAGGACGAACACGCTGCACTTCTGCTCCTAACGATTCCAATGCGTTGATTTTTTCCAAGGCGACGTCATCCGGCATGATGATCGCTTCTCCAACATAAGGAAACGGTCCAGTGGAGGTTATATGCGAAGATGCTCACTAGTATCATAACCCCTGCAAACAAGAAAACGCGTGGATAAGCAGAAAGAGCTAAAAACTGGGAGAAATACCTCGCTTTCGCAATAGTTGCTATTGAAATCCCGGTAGATCCAACTGTACCCTCGAAAATTCGGGAGCCTGTATGCGGGTGCAACAATCCCTGTCGTTCAGCATCTTCGATCACTGTCACAGATGCATAAGTCCTTCGTCATCGCGCATACAATCAAGTTTCCTCACTCCGCAAGGCCACTCGGTCCTTGACGCTCCCCCCGGGATTGAGAAACTGGGTGTCAACGGTTGGTCAACCCATACTCGGATGGAAGAATCCCAGTCCCACCTCCGCCTTTCCAAGAATCTCCACTCCTAGCGCATCGCTCAAAGAGTTGATCCTCACCAACGGCGTGTTTCCTGGTAAATTGAATATGCCATCACGAAACGAGACAGGAAAGACAAGACGTACCGATCAGTCCCGTCACGCCTCGTACGATTTCATGGCTCCGATACCACCGTGGCGAGGATTGCTTCTCTAGCTTGGACTGTCCCCGGTGCTCCGACCAGTAGCGTGCTACCGAGGTCCCTGAAAAAGCTAACGTGATACCAATCAAGATTCCGAAGGACACTTGGCGAATGGCAGCATTTGGCAAATGAAAGAGAGCAATAGGAAATTCAAACATGGTGGGGTGAGGACAACATCCATCTACTCAACCATGGATATTCTCGATCATTACAGCCCCGGGACATGCTCATTCTGTTACGTGCTCTTGCAAACATGCAAACTCTGAAGAAGCCATGCAGTTCAATTTCAGACCATCATCATTATCATAAAGAGAACATTGATTGCAATTTTAAAACATACATAAATTATAAAACAAGTAAAAAAAGAAATCCATCAGACAGACGCTCAACTCGCTGGCTCCGGCTCATTCAGCTGCAAGCAGCCGAACGAAGCACAAAACCAAACGTCCTCGAGATCCCACCGAAGTGGAGACCATGTTCTCTGTCGAACGAGTGAGCGCGAATGTCATCGAATGGATTTGAAGGATGCGGCATGAATAAACATGCGAGACTCGAGTTAGTTTCTATAAAATAGATCCTAGCTGAGTATGTTCTAAGGATTCAACATGTCGAGCGAGGGATTTTATACTTTTTCGATGATGGTCCGTGCATTCTGCACGTGACTTCCAAAAAAGGTAGTCATCGATGAGAATCGGCGGAGCTCTTCCCAAGGATCTGGGCCGGTATGCCATATATTTCTTTTGTGGTTTCTTGAAGTTGCAGAGCTATAAGTAAGTATGCTCTTCACATGTCAATAAGTAGCAGTGGAATGCGAGCTAGCACCCGGAGGTTTGCGTGACGGATATGTTCGCGCGTCATCCGTTCGTCATCCGCTCAGTCAATAATCTCCGATCGTCATCGATCTCAACCATGGCAAGCTCAGTGGAGAGGCAGAAACTCTTCTTGACGCACAAGAAGTATGCTGTAGTGGGCGCCTCTACCGACAAAACAAAGTGGGGGACAAAGGTGCGGCGAGGGCGAACACCTGTGATCTCTGTTCGCTTACAATACCCCTCTCTCAGATACTGCAGTGGTACATCGAGAGAGACAGGGATGTAACACCCATGCACCCGGTTAGTACATATGTGATTTTTCACCTTCTCTCTACCCACTTCACCACTGTGACAGACAAACAGCGAATTGGAGGGGCTGAAGACCGTCAAGTCAATTGACGAGCTTCCTTCTCCCAAAGATACTGCACTCAGCATAATAACGCCAGCCAAGGTTCGTCCGATCTTATACATGTCAGTGATCTCCCCTTTACCGTCGTCAAGATTACCATCAAATTGCTGGAACAAGCTAAGGCACAGGGCATCCCTGCTATCTGGATTCAACCAGGGGCAGCTGACAGGGAATGTGGCGAGTATATCACGAACAACGGGATGGCTAGCTATACGCTTTGGCAAGGAGAGTGTCTCTGGCGAGATGGAGACGGTGTACTTCAAACTATGGCTCCGGAACATGCATCCATGTAAAGGGCATGCAGTCACTCTGGTGCGCACTTATCTAGTGTTTGATGCCAATAACTTATCACGGCTGTTCCCAAAGCCTTGCAGGCTATCATCACTATTCGGAAGTGTAAGAATAAGTTTTATTGACATGTAAACTGGAACTATGCAATGATCGTATAACCATTCCGCGGACCTCAGCTGAACGAACCCATCATTGATGATTAGCACGAAATCAAGGGTTTGAAGATGATTAGCTGTTTGCTGACAATAGCGACCCAGTATTTCAACATCTTGAGGGTATATATGTATAGCAACTTCATTCTAGATGAAGTTCTTAGAGATTTCCCTTTACAGCATTCCCTGCTTCGATCTTGCCCTCTGCCCAGTGCTTGATGAGAACGCCGGCGATTGCGGTCGTAGGGGGCATTTTAAAGAGCGGTTCCAGTTTGACAACCCCCTCGCTTCCCGACTGAGCCTTGGGTTTGTCGTCGGTCCATGCAGAGGCGATCTTCTCAGTGGTCGGGCCAGTCACCTGATTTAAGGCGGCCAGGACTTCTTCTCGGGTGTACCACCGAGCATCTGAGCGAGAAATGAGTCAGCCCTCTACATAACAAGGGAGATAGATATAGGAGGTACCTTCTAACTCGTTATCAAGATCTGTGCGGATCGGCTTGGATTCGTCTGCCGTGGCATAGAAGCCCAACATGAGATTGGCGGGGAACGGCTTTAAAGAGAAGTAAGGTGGCGTTATCAGGATAAGGATATAGATGATCGATGAGTCAAGCACTCACCCATGGTTGACCCGAGTGGTATCGGATGTTCCAGATTTTAACACCAGCTTCTTCCCAAATCTCGCGTCTGACTGCATCCTCATAAGACTCACCAGGCTCGACAAAACCTGCAAGGGCCGAGTAAAACTTGGGAGGGAAGCGTTTCTGAAAGACGGAAGTTAACAAGTCGTTAGGCACCTATGGATGATGGACGAGTATCATACATTTCTGCCAAGAATGATCTTGTCCCCTGCTTCGTTCATGACTACCATAATGACCACCGGGTCGGTTCGGGGGTGACAGTAGTTATTTAGGCCCTTCCTTTCTAGCTCTGTTAGCATCTGTCCAAAGGTCAGATCGATCAAGGTTGAGCTAACCCCGAAGGACACGGCTTCTTGTCAGTGTTGTCGGCCCATGGTAATAAGCTGGTACACGAAAGTTTCCAACCAGCCCAGAGAGAATACGAAGGTGAACCACAAGCGGGGCAGAACTACATTGCGAAAGTAAGACAAAGTGATGGACGCAGGTCATAAATGCACGACGTACCCGGTTCCTGTCATTCCAGTCCACCAAGCTACGAGCACCAGCGAAAACAGCTGCGTTGAACGCGTCCAAGGCTCCCATCGCTGCTCTCGGGTCCGTGAAGGTCAACTTGGCATCGGTCTTTGATTTCTCGGCATTCTGAACCACTTCGTCCACACTAGATTCCTCGAGATCGGCAACATCGACAGAGAAGTATGGAGTCCCATCGACATGGGCAACAGCAGGCTCAGGGTCCTTGAAATCTGCTGAAGGGAGCGCGGAAGCCGTCACGGGATCACGTTCTTCGAGGCCGAGGAAGACGATGCGGGGACCATGGATTCGGGAGGCTTCAAGTACGGGTAATGCTTCTTTGACGGTTTCTCCTGGGTCCTGGGCCTGACCAAAGTATGGGGTAGCACCAAGCAGAGGACTGACATCGTTGGTCGTCAGCAGTGCCAAAGTCCGCTTCTCGGTGTTTGGGTTAGTCGCGAGCAATGGCGAGCCATTCTTGAATAGAATCCATCGAGTCGCTGGTAATGCAACGAGTGCGTTCAGGAATGAATGCGATGGTCGCAACCATGAGAGCCGGTTCAGAGGGGATCCACCCATAAAGTTTACAAAGCTTCATCATCGCTCATGGGTTAGCGTCACATTGATGACGGGTCGTTGAGATCTCTACCCAAGACTCACTTTTCTCCCATCTTGTTTGAGATTTTGCGTATAGACTGGTAAGAGATAAGACGTATGTTGCGTGTCCAAAATGTTGTGCTTTTGCCCAGCAATGCCATGTGCTGCGGCACTATCCCGTAGTATTTAAATCGTGGTTCTCCGGGTCAGCGGGTCGTTCATCCCGATGAGATTCCCGGAAGCCCGTGAGGATAGACGGGAGTGACTTGCGCACAACTTTTACCTTGCTGGAAAGTCATGGGGAGGAAGAGCGGCTACCCCGCAATGCTTCCAGTCACGTTTGTTCCATTTTTCGCTACCCCGCAATCGTCACCGGATTACTGATCCACGAGCTTGTCGAAGTAACCCACTTGGGCGACACCTGGATTTTTTTTCGCTCTCACAGAATCATTGGACAGGATTTTCCCGAGCCTACCCGATATCCCGTGACCGGATCTTCACGGTTGGACTGTCGGCGTGTCAGATAAGTATGCAAAGATGTCAAGCTAAATTGTAATCTGTGGGTCCCTTGAAGGAGCTTTCAAAATTTCATGTGCAAAAAATGTAGATGATGTGGTGAGGTGCTAGTCCTTCCTCAGGCTCTCGTTGCTTCCTTAACAGAGTTACCGCAGATGGGCGGTGCTCATAAACATGAGCATTGTCCTTCCCGTAATGAGGGAACAATGGCTGAGACAAGGGCACTATGGAGCTTCTCTTCCACGGTTCTTTGTATATTTCGAGCCCGACGGATCTTCGACGTACATATCTTCAAATGGCTCACGACCAAGGGCCATCAACGCCTCGTGACATCAGCCTGGCAATGTAAGGCATCGTGAATGCTGCGTTCCAAGGGAAGCATGCCTCCTCCATGCCTCCCTGCAAGGTCATCCGAGTTTCCGTATACCATACCCGTAGCGTTGGCCGGTCGCCTTGACTCAGGGGGCGGTGCGCGGGGATTTCGATGAGTCAGGCAAGTCGTCCATGAAAACTCCACTTCCCTGCGGACATGAGACTAAACCTCGGGGGCTGAAGATAGCGCAACAATACGGACAGTGTCTTGAGCTCATCTCGCTTGTATCCTGGAATTTAAACGCGTCACCGAAGGCACGTATGAAGGTTACGTCCGTGTCCGCCCTTGAAACTTCCTTTTATAGCAATTCGTTTGTTCGGTGCCCATTTCTGGCGTCCCATCGCGAAGGGATGCAGGGGCCAAGTCGCAGGCCAAGTTCCAGCAGAGAAGGCAAATCTTCTGGCCGGTTGTTCCTCCGCATCTTTCAACTTTCCATATTAGGAACGCGAACAATGGAGACCTGCCCTCGAAGCTTGGTGAAATGCCCTCGCGGACAGCGTTCTCAATTTAAGAAATAAGATTAGCTCTCGTTCAAACCTTGTATAAAGAGCAATCCTCCGGTCCCTGCCCTAGCCCACTGCATGAACCTTGAGCTGCCGTATGCCCATTTTTGTTACATGTCTTCGGGATTTCTGAATATGCTTTCTGCCCTCTAGCATGCAATGACCTCCAACATGCCTCGCCCAAAGCCAGATGGGAATAGAGGACATCGCATCCAAGACTCCGTTGTCTCACCCACGCAAGCTATCGCAGAGGCATGGCAACGTGAATCCCCCAAGAACCAGGCATTCTGGCACCAAGCAGAGGCAAAACGGAACGAACAATATTCGGCCCCACGGCCTCCACGACCACGACATGGTCCTGGCGGCAAAATGTAGCCATTCCCCATTGCATGTGGCAACTTCGAGGTGAATCTTGCTTAACAACAAGCTCAAACTTCCTTCCTTCATCGATCACTGATCAGCCAGCGCTAGCTTCGTATTCATTCATGTACATATCAACATTTTTGCCACAGCGATACCATCAAACACATTCATTACTGTACAACATGAAGGAGACCGCTTGATATTCGAACTGTACATGGACGTGCTGCCTTGAAAGACGACAAAATGATACAGTACTTAATTACTAGGTGTTGATACAAAGCAAAGAAATAGAGAAAAAGGTTACAGTTGTGAAGGTGCCGATGCCTGAGTGATAGCTGAACCGAGAGCGTCATTAATTTCGTCCAAGTCATGCTCCTCCTCCTCGTCATCGTCTTCCTCGTCTTCCTCCTCCAAAGCGGCTTCAGCCTCCGCCTGTGCCTGAGCGGCTGAAGCCGCGTTAGCAATAGCTTGCTCGAGCAACTTCGTTTGCTCTTCCGACAGACCATAGAGTGACAGTTGAGGCGCTGCAGCCACGCTTTCGGGTCGTGGCCAACTATCCGCAGCGGGATCAAGGGAGCTGCCTGTTTGCAAGTCGTCATCAGAGTACGCGAAGGACCCTTCAGGGTGTTCTGACACGCCGGTATGTCCGGCATGCAACGCTTGCATCAGAGGATGCGGTGCCGAATTTTGCATCTGAACGCGAGCGATGACGCTTGCCAAGGTCGCTTGGCCACCAGTGGGGTCGAGATGCAACGGAGGGGCAGCGGGATCGGTTCCAAGCGCCCGCGACACGTGTCCCTGCAACGTTGCATGGAGGCCAAGCACAGCACCCTGCAGCTGTCTAATGACATCACCGTGAACTTCGCCTTCCTCCATACTCCCATTGTCTCCGTGGCCGTGATATGTCGCCGAATTTGCACTGTTCGTGACAATATCCGCCCACATCCTCGTGCGCCTGCCTTCCCGCACCGCGTCTTCATTTCCCTCTTTATCCAGTACCACCTCCTTGACTGCAGCATTGACGCAAATTTCCCCTTTACCACCGCGTGCTGCGCTGCTATTTTTATGTCGTTTAATCGCGTCTCGTCGAGAAAACATCTTTTCGCAGCCAGCGCACTGCCAGGCTTTCTTTTCGTGGAGTTTTGTGTGACGTTTAAGGTCATGGTTACGTGCAAACGACGCGGGACAGACTACACAGCGAAAGGGACGGTGGACCGCGTGAACGCGTTGGTGAGCACGTAGGCCGTAAAGCCGCGCGAATATCTTGTGGCAACCGGGAACAAGACAAGGATAAACGGCTGTGCCAATGTCGTGGAATGGAGGGGATGGACTGGGATTAGTGCCTGGGGGTACCCAGGGGTGGGAGGGGTGGAGCGCGGAACTTGGAACATGCGGAAGAGCGGGATTGTGTGGTGATGTCGGTCCAATCTGAATGCCACTGAGGACACCAAGGACTTGAACCAAGCCTCCGATCTCCTGTAACGCATTCATTTCGGGACCACCTCCAGTCGATGACGTCACGGAAAAAAGGAAAAGTTGATGAAGCTGTAGCTGGATAGACGAGATGACGGACGGATCTAATGAACCGTTTGTCGGAGAGTTTGTATTGAGCGTGTTGGAAACAAGCTGAACAGCTTCCATTATTTGTCTCTGGAAATCGTAACACACTACATGCGGTCGTTTGAGAGCACGAGCATCATTTTGCCGTTGGTCCTCGTCGCTCTCGTCGCGCTTCCGCTTTCCCTTATCCAGTTGGATTGCAGGGGCATACGAGCGACGCATCGTCGCGAAGAGTGTGTCCGAGCTGGCTAACGACATCAGGGCCGGGGTTAATGACTTGGCAAGTTCCTTGGATATAGATCCGGTCTGAACGACGCGATTTAGGACATTCAATACGCTGTCGTTGTTGGCACCGGGCACGACAGCGGACGCGAGAGACGTGTGGGCAAGAGCATCGTTGGCAGTGATCGCGAGAATACTTCTCATCGTCTCCAACGCCGCATCCTGTTTCTTCGACAAGGCAGTCCTAGGAGCAGAAGTGGTTTGCTCACCCGTTGGCGCCGCAACGCGCGTAGCAGTTTGCTCGCTTGCGGAGGCTTGCGCGGCCTGCGCCTTGCTGATGTCTGCCCAAAGCTGCTCGTTCAGACGACGCGCTACTTCCTCAGCATCGTCATCCTCTTCATCCTCCTCTTCATCCTCGCCTTCATACTCCTCGCCCTCAACGTTCAAGTCCTCTTCAGCATTGCCTCCCACACTCTCTGTAGCATGAGAGGTCGCGTCGTTTCCGAGAGTCTGTTCTATGACAACTTCTGTCATCAACTTCAATGGACTGCTAACAGAAAATCTGCATGAATCCTGGCTATTTCACTGTAGTGGTGTGCTTACCACTGGGTCAATACTAAGACTCAGAGCGCCCTAACCTCCAAAACGGGAAGTTGGTTGATCACGTGCTATCTCTAATAAATGGGCGCTTATGTAACGAGCCCAAGTCATTTTCATTGTCCGCGAATATACCCAAGGCCTAATATTTGACTCGTTCTTCGACGGAGGTTTGCGGCATTGCGCGCAAGACATCCACATTTCTTAGAGTCTGCGAGGATACCAGGGCAATATGTCTTCAAATACCATCAAGGATTTGGCTGCGGGAACTGCAGGTGGAATCGCTCAGGTAAGTTCCGAATCCTCGGAGGAAGATACGGACAATCAGTGACTTCGGCTGAACCAGGTACTCGTCGGACAACCCTTTGACATCGTGAAAGTGGTCAGTGCATGGACATTCACTCACTAGACTCCATGGACTTTATCTCCCCGCTCTCCTCCAGCGCATGCAAACTTCAGCCAAAGGCACCTACAATGGCATGCTGCACTGCGCTGGTGGAATCCTGAAAAACGAAGGACCTCTCGCATTTTACAAGGTGTGATTGGAATGATCAACGAGACATGCACCGGTTAACCTTATGTTTAAGGGAACCCTCACGCCTCTACTAGGTATCGGTGTCTGCGTATCCATACAGTTCGGTGCACTAGAATACGCCAAGCGGATCTTCGCTGCACAGAATCTTGCTAACGGGAAGGGTGGTGAAGGAGGGAAGATGCTCGGAGCAGGCCAACTCTTTGTTGCAGGTGTTGGTGCCGGACTTGCGAACGGTTTCGTCTCTGGTCCCGTTGAGCACATCAGGATACGTGAGTTTCCGACTGCTCTCAAACCAACTTCCCATCCCACAACGTGTTTCAGGGCTGCAAACACAATCTAACACCAATCCAATGTATAACGGACCTTTTGACGCCATCAAGAAGATATATACACAACATGGTATCGCTGGAATCTTCAAGGGTCAATGTGTAACCTTCCTCCGTGAAGCCACTGGCTACGGAGTTTACTTCTTGGCCTACGAAAAACTCATTCAACGCGAAATGGCACAAAAAGGCATCCGTCGCGAACAGATAAATCCAATGAATGCCGTCCTCTACGGTGCAGCTGCCGGATATGCGGTAAGCACTCGGTAATGGATGACGTTCTTCCACCTTAACAATGTGTGCGCAGCTGTGGGCGGTGATATACCCCATAGATATGATAAAATCTCGAATGCAGACAGATGGATTTACCCCCGCAACTGGCCAGAAATATACCTCTGCTCGGGACTGCGTACGGAAAGTCTGGCGTACGGAAGGCATTGCTGCCTTCACGCGTGGACTTGGTCCTACCCTCATCCGGTCAGTGAATTCTAGTCTCGCCCGATCACCAGTTGACGGTTGTCACATAGCTCACCTTTCGCGAACGGGGCAACGTTCCTTGGCTTTGAGTTGGCGAGCCGGATGCTTTACTCATGAAGCATCCGTAGAATGGTTTACTCTTAGATATACACCATTAATGTTGGGAACCACGCAGATGATAGTTAGACTTGTGGTTTACGCCTGCAAATTATTATGTCTATTTGAACCCAAGGAAGTGGTGCAACTCGATCCCCTGCCCAATGTCCAGTGCAGTTTCTTGGCAGATCCACGTCGACCACTGTGTGATTGGACGTGTGACTAGTGACTTCGCGAACAGACGGTCGCAAACTTGACAACCAACTGACACCACTGGCATACTAGTAATAGTATGTAACTGTGTGGGTCTTTGTAGGTCTTTGTTTCATTCCCACGTCTTCAACGGGATTGGTCGCTCTTCTACCTTCCGGTTTATTGTAATTTGAGGACAGTTGCAAGCTGTGATGTGTGTCAAGTGCGTCTTATGACGACCACAAAACAGCCTGTTCCGAGTCACCAGTTTGCCGACTCTGCCACTTCGCGAGCGGAGAAGGAGCTGCTTGCGTTTGGAACTAACCGTCGTACTCCCGCTGAAGAGCTTGATAGGAGGGAGATCTGGTGGTATGATCGTTGCAAACAATTGAAGGCTCAAGGATATCTCTTGCGACCGCGCTACAGCCCCGGATGGGTCCCGTCCTGGAAGGATACTAAAAAGAGTTGGGCAGAATGCGAGGATGGCAAGCGCATGACGGTGGGCACACTTTCAAACATTCTGCTTTGCATCAAAGTTGTGACCAAGTCTCAAGTATGCTCAAGTTATAGATGCCACCCGCATTTCGGATGGCAAGTTCGTCACTCTGAAGCGTATCAGCAAGTCCGTTCATGCATACGAAGTGGACATCGCCCTCTATTTCTCTTCCGACGCACTCGTTTCACAACCCGCGAATCATTGCGTTCCTATTTATGAAGTGGTCACCCTTGAAGACAACCCCGATATCGCTATACTGGTGATGCCTCTGCTCCGGGCCTATGCAGACCCTCAGTTCGACACCTTCGGTGAAGTGGTGGATTGTTTCAATCAGCTATTCGAGGTAGAATTTCTCCCCTCACACACAAATGGTCTGCTCTGAGGATTTTCAAGGGACTTCTTTTCATGCATCAACATCGTGTTGCTCATCGGTACGCATTCGCCGGTCACCTGCCTGATCTGAACCCTGAACCCATTTTAGCGATTGTATGAGTAGGAACATGATGTTTGATCCCAACGAACTTTACCCGGACTCCTTCCACCCAATGAAGACTGTGTTCAAAAGGGACTTCAGCGGATTGGCAAAGCATTTTACACGTACCCAACGGCCCCCTAAATACTATCTCATCGACTTTGGTCTCTCCCGTAAATACGACCCTTCAGAAACCAATCCCTTGGAAGAGCCAATATGGGGAGGGGACAAGGAAGTGCCGGAATTTCAAGGCTCGAATGCGCCATGTGATCCATTCCCCACGGATGTTTTTTACATTGGAAATGCTTTCAAGCAGGATTTCATCCAGGCCAGTCGCTTTATCTGCCCTGGCATAATTTTGACTGATCGAGATTTCGCAGGCGAAGAAGGGTTTCGAATTCATGGAACCCTTGGTGGCCGATATGGTACAAGCTGATCCGAACAAACGCCCTGCGATGGAGGAAGTTGTCGCTCGATTCGAGAAGATACAGCGCGGTCTAAGTCGCTCGAAATTGCGCTCCCGCGTTGTGGATAGGGAGGAAGACACATTCCAGCGGATTACTTATACCGCTTCCCACTGGATACGCCGTGTTGCCTTCACCCTCAAAGGGATTTCTCCCATACCTACGCCAGTATCTCGATACCTCTGTTGATATCATGATCTATTGTCTGGTCGCCTCGCCTCACGCCGTGCGTGTTATGTTCGGCTCTACGGACAACCCCATTTCAGCATCGACCAGGGTACTGATTTCGGCAGGAAGGGTGACAGGGAACACATCAGAATCAGACAACAATGCCTAGACTGGGAGCTTGAGATCTCTCGGCCCGATCCACTACATCTCAAAAAATCTGACATGCGCCTACAAAGACAAAGTCAGGATCAACACCCTCGTGACAACCGATTTTTTTTCGGAGCATCGCCTTCTGGGAAGATCACTCCATTGTACAGAACCTGAATTCCCGCCGGCATCGAGGAAGAGGGTTCAGTTTGAAAATCTAAATCCATCTGATCTGATCCTCTTCTCCCGATTTTGGAGCCCGCGCGGGGAGGACCAAGTAACCAAGTACCATAACATAGAACTTGAGATACCTCGGAATTCGAAGATACTTACATTTTACCCGGATACAATGCCATTGCTAAATTCACCCCCGCGCTGCATAAGTATTCTGTTGATGACTCCGCGACCTGTTGTAGGTCCATATTTGAGTATGTTTGCCATGCCTCAGATCATGATGTTCCCAACCGAGAAGTGAATTCTCAAGTCGTCGAAAAAGCAGATGCTTGAGTTGGACCCAGAGCTCGCCCAGCAAGCATTGGCTGTTTTCGGGACCACCGGCCAATTTACCCCAGAGAAATTGGATTCGAGGGAAATCTGGTGGCGTGATCGCTACGAGCAGCTGAAAACTCGTGGATACCTGCTACGTCCTCGCTTTTCCCCCGCCTGGGTGCCCTCGTGGTTATCGTCAAAGAGAGACTGGGATGACTGTGAAGACAGTAGGAGGCTCGTGGTATGTGTATTGGCTGTAACCTCTGCTTTCTACCCATTCTCATCTCAGGAGTCCACAGCTGTCTCATATCATTGACGCGACGCGGACCTCGGATGGTAAACAGGTAACTTTGAAGCGGCTATCACAAAAAGAACATCCTTATGAACTCGACATTGGACTGTACTTCTCCTCCAAAGCCCTTGCCTCACTGCCATCGAATCACTGCGTTCCTATCTTCGAGGTCTTCAGTCCGGATGACGACGACGACGTAGTCATCATGGTCATGCCTCTGCTTCGACAGTACACTGAGCCCCATTTCGATACGATCGGAGAAGCAGTGGAGTGCTTCCGCCAGTTGTTCGAAGTAAGATGGATGGATTGACTCTCACGATCACACATGCTGACATCATCAAGGGTCTTCAATTTATGCACAAGCATCACGTCGCTCATCGGTATGCGGAACTCTTGAACCCTTCACCCGTATTAATATGCCCACAGTGACTGCATGACACTGAACATCATGATGGATCCTACACTTCTCTACCCCGAGTCGTATCACCCGGTTGACACCAGCCTAAGTAGGGACTGCAAAAGCTTTGCCAATTACTTGACGCGCACTCAACGACCTCCGAAATACTACTTCATTGACTTCGGAATTTCTCGTCGGTACGATCCTTCGAATACCAATCCCTTGGAACCACCTATTTGGGGCGGTGACAAGGGGGTCCCTGAGTTTCAGAACTCCAATGAACCTCGCAATCCATTCCCCACTGACGTCTTCTACCTCGGAAATGCCATTCGGGAAGACTTTCTCCTGGTCGGTTGTCTCTTTGATTCGGGTACATCCAAGTGGCTCACCTGCCAGATTCATCTAGGGAAACCAAGGCTTCGACTTCATGATTCCACTGATCGCGGATATGGTTCAGGAGACCCGGCTAAGCGCCCCAGCATGGATGAGGTTATCACCCGATTCGACGAAATCTGGCGTGGGGTGAGCGGTCGTAAGATACGCTCTCGCCCGGTAGGTGCCAACGAAGATCTATTCCAGCGCATCACTCGCACTACATCTCACTGGAGGCGACGTATCGGCTTTATAGCTAAAGGTGTTCCGGCCGTACGTAGTCCAATTTTCCGATAGGGGGTACTGTTCTGTTACTTGGTATGTTATGATATGATTGGTTTCACGCTGGAAATTTTTTTGCCGACTCGGTCGGGAGTGAATCAAGTTCCATCATCATTGGGCCCCCGTTTGTCTTACATCGTCAAATGGTGAAATATAATGCGATCCCCTGGGACGGGGATCAGTCGATCATGAGAGTTCCATTTGGTTGTAGGGGAATTGCTTGTCAATAGTAAGTTAACAGTAAATGCACTACAAGAAATCCAAAAAGAAATAATCAAATACGAAAATTATAGAGTAGCCTCAGGCTCTCAACCTATCCAACAGTGATTTGTAATTTGCCGGACTTCAAGTGAGGTTCATACCAGGTTGTCTTCGGGACTGATCGCTTCATGTTGAACTAGGAACGCAATGATTCGCGGGTCGTAAAGCGGAGATTTGCATTAACTGACTTGCTGATATACTTCAGAGTGATGAACTTGCCATCCGGAAGGCGGGTAGCATGGGCCATAACTTGAGCCTACTGAGACTTGGTCACAACATTGATGCAAAGTAGAATGTAAAGTGTCGGCGTCACAGTGGGCGCCCACCGGCGTCATGCGCTTGCAGTTCCATCCTCGTATTCTGCCCAACTCCTTTTAGTATTCTTCCAAGACGGGACCCATCCGGGACCGTAGCGCGGTCGCAAGAGAAATTCTACCACCCATTCACTTCGCCCAGGGTAAATTGGTCAAATTGGATGATCCCTTGGAGGCTGTAGACCTTACTACGAATCATTTAATATTCAATAATCACCTGCAATTTTTCTCAGTCATCATTTGATAAATGCACATCAACACGTAGACTTGTCATGTCCGGCCGTCATTTGATCAAAGGTTCTCATTACGAGGAATGGAGATACATAATAGAAATTCAATTTCGGGACACGATAATACACATCCTTCATGGGCATAATGCAGTGAGGGGGTCCCTTGGAGATGGAAACATCCAACCCCCCTCAGTGATGCTAATAACAAAAGATACTTTACGGATATAGTACCTATGACTTGATGCGAGAGGGTCAGGGTGCTGGATTCGGAGGCATGTCGTCTGGATTCATGGGCACAAAAACTGGATTCGGGGGAACAATAGCTGGAGCGAGTGTCAGTTAAAATAAATTGAAGCCAATGTGCCCGACTGACGACCGCTGTTCTGCTTTCCACCGACTATTTGGGCTGCACCATTAGAGTTCGGACTGAATAGCACATAATAATGGTAGTGGTTGTTGTGACTGCCGCCAACAGTGACGTTTGGTGAACTGGGACTGGAGGAGGCGACGTGTGGCCAAATGGCAGCAAAATCAGCTACAGTGTTTGTGTTTGTAGCTAAACAGATAAAAGAAAACCAATTAGCTTCTGCAATTTTCAAACGAATATCTGTCTTACGAGAGACATTATTGTTTGGCGTGCTCAGTACACTGGCAGGGGGCGGGGCGACAAGTGTGCCGTTTTGAGCACTCGGGTGAGAGCCAGGATAAGTAACATTATTGGCAGTTGGATTTACTGCAAGAGTTGGTATACAATTAGTCTCTGCATACGCGAAACGAACGACAGTCTTACGAGGCATAGCAGGATCAACAGATGAAGTACTGTGAGAACCCGGAGCCGGGCCAGGATTAGGAACACCGCCCGCGACTGGGTTCGCCGCGAGGGCGGCATTCGTGGTGGTGGAAGATCGAACGTTCTGAAGCTTCAAGCTGATATCAGCTCGAGAAACACTATCTGTGGCCATATTCTCTGCCACGGGGACGGCCAATTAGTCTCGGCGATCTTCGAAGGAGTAAAAGTCTTACGAAGGGTATGACTGCGGCGATCAGTATTGTTCACAGGGTTTGTATCATTGACTTTCAAGAGCTTAGTTGTCCGTGAGAGCAAAGGGAGCACCCAGGCCTCCAGCGGAAGGGAAATTCCCGCCACACGCTCATTTTCGTGGAGCTGTCCTGCATACGAGGCGTTAGGGATATTCTTATGCATACGCCAAAAGGAGTTTCGATACCTTCAACTCGCTCTATCGTGCGCGGACAGAAGGGAAACACAGCGCCCTGCACATCCTCGGACGTCGACTGCACGGGTTTTCAGTTATTTGCACCGCCTAGAAAAGGATTCAAACACACCTTCGCAATTTTGTAGAGCCTGTGTCCAATGTCACAAAGCATCTGCGTTTCGTGACGTATCTGCTTTTTCTTGGAAAAGTCAAGGAAGCTCGCTTCGTTTGACTCCGTTTCAAGTCGTTTCAAAGTAGAAAATAGGCTTCGCAATTTCAGTTTATTCACCAGCCCGAAGCAGAAGAGGAAGCTACTCACGCCTGGTATCGAGTGTGAAAATCTTCAAGGAGATCCTGGAGAGCATTCTTTTCGTCGGGACTGAGATATTTTGATGCATGGTAGATATCGTCGATCTGCTTCATCGTCAATTCGAGTAACAGGGTGCCATCGTCCAACGACCCGTTCTTTGACAACCGAACAAGCGAGGCACCTTCTACAGTGGTGGTGACTTTCTTGTAACTGCCTGCCAGCCCGATCCCTGCGGGAACAAGGACAGTTAGTCGATCTTTGGAAGACATGACGAGGAAGTTGATTGGTAAATATTCGACTGTGCATCATGGCTTAAGTATGTTCTGCGTGGAAAAGAACCCCCCCCCCCCTGCAAAGCGAAAACAAAGACAGATACATTGAGGATTTACTTCCGCCCGATCGATCGATGACAACGCAACTCCGCGAATATAAATGGGTGTAAGTTGCAACTTGTGGGTCCGCCATTGTCCATATTTAGATGTGTTTTATTTGATGTGTGAAGTCACGGTGTAGCTCATCACCGGTCACCGGTTCACCCATCACCAACACCAAGGTAGGCTACACGCACCAGATGCCTGACCCCGGCGCTGAGCAACGGAGAATCAATCTTGAGATCCGGTTGTTTGGAAAACCCGTTGTACCCAACGATGAGCAGCTTTCGGCGGCTGAGGAATGGTGGAAGCAACACTACGAATGGCTCAAGGGTCGTGGATATCTTCTGCGACCGCGCTACGCACCAGGCTGGACCCCTTCTTGGCTCGCAAGTAAGAAGAGAATATGGGACTGCGAGGACGGACACCCTGCCGAGGTACGCTGCTTGCGAAACCCTGATATCAGCCTCTGACCTACTGGAATCACAGTTTTCCAGTCGATTGCTTGACGCGACACGTATTTCTGACGGGGCTTACGTTGTTCTCAAACGGGTGAAGAAATCTGTTCATCCATTTGAAGTCGGGATTGGTCAATTGTTCTGCTCCGAGCCACTGGCGAACGAAAGGGATAATCATTGCATCCCGATCTACGAAGTCTTCCAAGCTCCTGAGGACCAGGGATCTGATATCATCGTTATGCCCTTGCTGTCAGAATATTCCCATCTCCCATTCGATACAGTCGGGGAATTCGTGGAATGTTTCCGCCAACTATTTGAAGTAAGTCGACTTTGAGCATGATGTTCAGTGGCTGAATCTCGACAGGGTCTTCTATTCATGCACAAACATCGTGTTGCTCATCGGTGCGCAATTACTATCCGAAATTTTCCTTGCTGGTTCTCACCCACGATGGCAGGGATTGCACTTCGAGGAATGTTATGGTGCATCCGAACGCGCTGTATATCGACGCATTTCATCCAGTCGAGCCAAAGACGAGGCGTGATTTCTCAGGTCGCGCGCGGTTCAGAACTCGGACAGAGGGGCGCCCGAAGTACTATTTGATCGATTTCGGTTTATCACGTCGTTATGATCCCTCCGTAATGGAACCGAAGGAGGTTCCCATTCGGGGAGCAGACAAGACGGTCCCTGAGTTCCAAAACTCCCTCGAGCCTTGCGACCCCTTCCCTACGGATGTGTACTATATCGGCAATATGATCAAGGTTGATTTCATCGAGGTGAGTGTAGTGCTTCGATGTGCGTAACATGGCTGAACAACTTTCAGACGACACGTGGGCTGGACTTTATGCGACCCTTGATAGCTGACATGGTACAGGATGACCCGTCGAAACGTCCGACTATGCAACAAGTCATGGATCGGTTTGAAGTCATACGAGCGGGTCTAAGTGCCTGGAAGTTGCGCTCCCGAACAGTCGATACGGAGGAGAGTCTGTTCGAAGGCGTCGCGCGGGGAATCTCACACTGGAGGCGACGCATTAGGTTCATAGTGACAGGGATTCCAGCTCTACCTACGCCTCCAGCGTGAGGCTAAGTGTGCAGGAGGTCCTCCACAGCTAGGGCTTTCCCAGACGTTGTCTGTCAGATGGGTTCCATATACCAAATTTACAGTTGTAACTTGAATTGCGATTACTCCGAATTCCGTCTGCCCCGATCTTGTAGAGACTACAACATCAAATTTAGGTGCTACACTGGCATGTACCACTTCCCAAGTCCATCCGGATTTTACAATCCCTGGGGCCCGCAACGATCAATTGGATTCGTTCTGTAAGCTTGAGAGCCGCAATGGACTTGTTCATTGTGCTACTTGTGGAAGCTTTGCTCACTTTGACACATTGAAGTTAGCCACACAGCCCCGGCAGCCCAAGGCGATCGTGATCACGATGTTGGTGTCCCTTGAGCGCTTGAGCCTTGGCAACACCTCAAAACCTTGTTCTCTTACATATACGTCAGCCCTATTCTCAGACCCGCCAGGTTGCATCTGTCGCACCATGACAGAATCTCAGAAAAAACCTCCGGGTCTAAATGTCGATTTATCGCCCCCCTTGACAACGTGCGTATTCCTATATTCCTAAAGCTGTTTTATTTAATTTGTGTTGACCATACTTTAGGTATTGTCACGTTGTTTCCTCGGGCGATTCAATACGAGTTCGAGTCCACCGTACCACCATCCGGCGGGATAACAATGCAGAGCCTCAGCAGCAGAGTCTGTTGTAATCCCTGGCCGGCGTAATCTAGCTCGGAGATGACATTGCAGCCGCTGTCAGGAGAGGAACATTTACTGCTTCGCGTCCGATCCGCGGGCTTTCAAAACCGGGAGCGCGGGGTTTTATCGATTTTCCCCGCGACGCAGAAGTATCAAGATTCAGAACGTTAGTAGGTGCATGATTATTTTTCAGATGCCACTACAAGAACGCCACCCGCCACAAGTTGTGGGTAATCGCTGCATGGTATAGCTCTTCATTTCCTTACCTACTATCTGATGCTGATGCGTCGCCGGCCGCCGCCTTTATTTACACATTGCGACACGTTTCTGCATTTTTTGACTTGACCTAATTGGCGCTGACCTCGAGCAATCCGCAAGTCACCGGTTATACGTGTGATCCCCCCTCCCTGCGTCCCGGAGTTTCCGATATTGGTTGCTCTTCGGCTGGCCCTCGGATTGCAATTCCCCGTTGAGAATAGGCGGTGAGTGATACAACATCCTTCCGGAACTCAATTGTCCATTCCGGCCAGTGGTACTCAGGTTGCCAGGTTGCGGGATCGACTGTGTCCAGATTAGGTGAAATCTTCCTTGCCAGGAATGATAGTTCTTCATGCAGTTTACCCAGCGGGCTTCTCCCGTGCCCTGTCAAAAGAAAAATCCATCGAAACATGTCGGAAGTCAATTTCATCCCCCAGTTTGAATCAAACAGAGTATCCACAGAATATCGATCCTTCGGCACCCACAGCATGGCCCCACCGGGACCCACTAATAAAGATCGCGGCGCATCTGTGATACTGACAGTGTTCCTGACCTGTTTGCCACCGGGTAAATACAAGAGTTTCTCATTGTACTTGTATGTAGCTGCATGAGATTTGACGTGCGTTGTCCCCCAGTTCTCAGCTGTTGCCTTGGACGCGGCTAAAATCATTGCATATTGAAGCGAGCCATGCTATGGTACAATACCCGCTTAGTGGATGCACAGACCAATATGTACCTATCCTCAAGGTTTTATGTTCGCGCCATATGTCATTTTTGGTGTTCGGGCTCGAGGCTTTATCGACAACCAACCTAGAACTAGGGCAACCGCTTCGGATCATGTTTTCCGAATTGTACAGTGTTTGAGGTGTTAGGGTGAAATAATCATTCCAATAGATGACGCAACACGGATGAATTCATAGCACGACGACGCAGTAAAACACCAAACGTATCAAGAGGATGAGCGGGGTATAGCGGGAATACGTCTGGCAACAAAACCGATGCGACGTGTCCAATGAGTAGTAGTACGGATGACCTTTTCAACGACGTGCTCCTCCACATCCACCACGCGAGAGCGTAATTTCCAGGGTCCAAGACCGCGACGTATTTTCTCGAACCGAGTGACGACCTCTTCCATAGTGGGACGCTTGGATGGGTCTGGCTGAATCATGTCAACAACCAACGGCCACATGAATCCGAATCCCTTCTTGGTCTGTTTGGTATTAGTTACCGAGTAGGCTACGCGCAAGATGTAGTAAGCTAACCTGAATAAAATCTTTCTTAATAGCATTTCCGAGGTAGAAAACGTCAGTTTGGAACGGATTACGGGGCTCGTTCGAGTTCTGGAACTCTGGTACTTCCTTGTCACCACCCCAGATGGGGGGTTCTGTGGGATTGGCTTGCGACGGGTCGTACTTGCGAGAAATCCCAAAGTCAATCAAGTAATACTTCGGAGGTCGTTGGGTACGCGTGAAATGCGTTGCGAGGCCACTATAATCCCGCTTCATGACAATTTCCATCGGGTGGAAAGGTTCCGGATAAAGGTCAGTCGGATCAAGCATCAGATTTAGATTCATGCAATCCCTGTTTGAAAATGAGTCGAATTGTTGGATAGCCTTCCTTTCAGCGCACCGGTGAGCAACGTGGTGTTGGTGCATGAACAGTAGTCCCTATAAAGTGATATGTTCAGAACGTGTGATTCATTGACATTGACTTGCATCACCTCGAACAACTGCCGGAAACATTCGACTGCCTCTCCAAAAGTGTCAAACGGAGGGTCACTGTAAGGACGGAGCTGTGGCATGACAATTATGATGTTTTCGTTGTCATCGAGTGGAAGTATCGCGTAGAAAGGAATGCAATGATTTGTAGGGTCAGTAGCAATGCTCTCGGACGAGAAATACAACCCGATGTCGACCTCGTATGGATGTACTGATTTCTTGATCCGTTTCAAGGTGACATATCTACCATCTGATAATCGTGTGGCATCTATGATGTGTCCCATCTTGTTGACGAGCGAGTAATGGCAATTTTGTGAAAGGTATGCAATACCTCTAGATTTCGAGAATCCTCACAGTGATACCATATATTGCCGGTTGCCTTCCAAGACGGGGACCAGCCAGGAGCATAACGCGGGCGGAGGAGGTAGCCTCTTGCCTTCAACCATTCGAAATGGTTGAACCACCAGATTTCTCTACTGTCCAACTGTTCAGGCAAAAGTCGCTGAGTTGTGCCAAAAGCAGCAAGCTCCCTTTGGGCCCTCAGCTCAGCTTCTTCTTCTTGAGCCGTTGTCCGTTTCTTGTTCGTCATGAAAGCTGAACACCATACGATATTGTTATGTTGCTTTCGGCGGCGATTCAACACGATGATTTTGACGCCACCATTCGGGAGAACAACAAGAATGCAGAGCTTCAGAGGCAGAGGCTGTTCAGTGGCTGGCTGGCGTAATCCAGTCCCCTTGCTCGAAGATCCAACAAATAGTGAGCAGGGTTTGGGTAGAAACTCCAAAAGAAATCGAGATATTCCAGCCAGAACTGAGGGAGATTTAAGTTACAGTCCGTCCGCGGGGTTTCAAACAGGGCGCGCGGTTTTATCCCCCTACATGATTCATATTCAGGACACAGATCGTACCTGTAAGTATTTAGTATTTACACACAAGATCGCGACAGGTAAAACGGTCGAATACTGCGGTGGCTCCAAACAACGAGCACCAATGCCACGGCCCTCAAAGGCAGACAAAGAAGCTGACGCTCGCTGCGAACAGGAACTGCTCGCTGAACTCGGCTCTACTGATCCAAATAGCAGTACTGACAAACTATCCATACCTGAGCGCTGGTGGCGCGAACATTATCACTGGTTGAAGGATAATGGATACTTGCTTCGATCACGGTATGACCCGGCTTGGACACCTTCTTGGCAAGGAACGAAGAAAGATTGGTTCATGTGTGAAGACGGTCTCGTAGCAAAGGTATGCGTTAGCGTGGTCGGTGCCGGTCGTACAGCTGATGGTGAGGATACTAGTATCCCAGCAGAATTCTTGATGGCATGCGTCTTTCGGATGGTGCATACGTCGTCCTCAAGCTTGTCAATCTTACAGATCACCCTCAGGAGGTTGATATCGCCCGATTCCTCTGTTCGCCTCCACTGGCTGCCCACGCTGCTAACCACTGTGTCCCCGTTTACGACGTTCTACCTGTTTCGGATGACGAGAAAAGCGTAATTATCATTATGCCTTTACTTCAAGAATATACCATACCTCCCTTTGACACCATTGGGGAGGCAGTGGAATGCTTTCGACAATTATTCGAGGTAAGCTTATAAAAGGGTGGTATGCTTGCTGCTGACATTCTTTAGGGCCTTCAATTCATGCATCAGCATCGTGTGGCTCACAGGTGGGTGTGGTTGCAACGTTCGAAGTGGCTTCCTGCTGAAGAACCTGCCAGGGATTGCATGTCTAGAAACATTATGATGGACCCTGGTCTTTACATCGACGCATTCCATCCTGTGAGTCCGTCGATGAAACGAGACTTCTCTGGCTACGCCCGCTTCCGAACTCGAACCCAACACCCTCCGAGATATATTTTCATTGATTTTGGTCTCTCACGTCGGTATGATATATCCGTCGTACAGCCAATGGAAGTCCCCATCTGGGGAGGCGACAAGGAGGTCCCCGAGTTCCAGAATTCCAACGCCCCCCGCGACCCTTTCCTCACTGATGTCTTTTACCTCGGCAATGCCATCAGAAAGGATTTTGTCGATGTACGTTTTACTCCTTCAAGTTGCCAATTGTCCACAACGTACTGAAAACGATTAGTCCAAGCAAGGGTTCAACTTTATGCGGCCTCTGATAGCCGATATGATTCAAAGGGAGCCGTCAAGACGCCCCACCATGGATGAGGTGGTTCGGCGATTTGATGTTATCCGGGCTGGTCTCAGTGGTTGGAAACTGCGCTCGCGTGTCATCGATAGAGAGGAAACTATCTTCGATAGTGTTGTTCGCGGCATCTCTCACTGGGTACGACGGACGAAGTTGGTCGCTCGTCGGACACCCGCTATACCCACGCCCTCCTCGTGAGCTTTCTGTATGCTGTCACGTCGCATTCACCTTCCTTTATGTCACGCTCGTTTGTGCTCTCTGACCCTGCATGTGTCAATTAACAAGCTGTAAGCAATGACCAGACTCTGGTGAGACGCCTGAAAGGACCTTATTATCCTCCTGAGCGCGAATCGCAGAACGCACTGGGTTCCCTACCAGAGGTGGTTTCACTCCTAATGATGATGACACTTGACTTATTCCCGGCCGAATCGGTAGAAGAAATTCCTAGATTCCAGCGCAGTGATACCAATCATATCATAGCTGGTATCCCCCATATCGGAAAAGTGGACTGCGTACGGCTGGAACACCTTTAGCTAAAGCCGATACGTCGCCGCCAGTGAGATGTAGTGCGAGTAATGCGCTGGACTAGATCTTCGTTGGCACCTACCGGGCGAGTGATAGCCTCATCCATGCTGTAGCGTTTAGCAGGATCTGCCTCAGGAACCATATCCACAACTTGAATCAGTGGAATCATGAAGTCGAACCCTCGTTTTCCCTAGATGAATCCAGGTGAGTCAATTGGATGTACCCGAATCAAAGAGACAACCAACCAGGAGAAAGTCTTGCCGAAGGGCATTTCCGAGGTAGAAGACGTCGGTGGGGAACGGATTGCGAGGTTCATTGGAGTTCTGAAACTCAGGGACCTCCTTGTCACCGCCCCAAATAGGTGGTTCCAAGGGATTGGTATTCGAAGGATCGTACCGACGAGAAATTCCGAAGTCAATGAAGTAGTATTTCGGAGGTAGTTGAGTGCGCGTCAAGTACTTGGCAAAACCTGTGGATTTTATCGAGGTGAGTGTCGTGACGAGCACAACAAGCACTACTGCTGAACAATTTTCAGACGACGCATGGGTTGGACTTTATGCGACCCCCGAAAGCTGGCATGGTACGTATAAGATGACCATCGAAAGCAAACACTGAGAGTCAGTGAGACAAAATGGTGGAAACTTTCGATAACTCGATTAGCCGTGAATTGCATGGCTGCTCGGCGCACACAAGAGAACGTAGCCCGGCGCGCTCGCACTAAGGTATGCCAAAACATTACGATGACTCGGACTCGACGAATCAAAATATTGTACAGGTAGGAATACGTGCAGCCTACATGAGACGACATTGGTGAAGCCCTGGAATGTTTCCGCCAGTTATTCGAGGTAAGCTACACTCCGTTGGCACTGTCCGTCGCTGAATTTCATCAGGGTCTTCTATTCATGCACAAACATCGGGTTGCTCATCGGTGTCACAACGTATTTACCTGCTTCGCAGTCCGAGTCCTCAACTGTCTCGGTCCACTCACAGCGATCGATTGTACTACTTCGAGGAATGTTATGATGAATCCCGGGCCGACGAGCATCTATCTCGACGAGTTCCACTCCGTTTATCCAAAGATAAAACGAGACTTTTCGGGTATTGCACGGTTCAGAACTCGGACGAAGGGATGTCCGAAGTACTTTTTGATCGATTTCGGTTTGTCGTGTCGCTATGATTCCTCCGTTGTAGAACCCAAGGAAGACCCCATTTGGGGAGCGGACAAGACGGTCCCTGAGCTCCAAAACTCCAACGAGCCTCGCGACCCATTCCCCACGAATGTGTACTAGTATATCGGCAATATGATCAAGAATGACTTCGTGGAGGTGAGCATAACGATGTATCGTGTGCCACGATGCTCAATAGCCCCTAGCGGACGCGTGGGTTCGACTATATGTTTCAGGTCGTCAACCGCCGTACAACAGGTTAGTACTATCATGCAACCTCCAGATGAGAACTCAACCCCACATGTTGTCGTATTCTCCAGTCCGGTAAACGTGCGTATTCTCGCGATTTTCGTCATTTCTAATTCATATTACACAGCAAGGAGAAAGAACACGGAAGACTCGCTTGGTTCCAGCCCATCCCCTCCAACTTGCTAAGCTTCCCACGCAGGGATCAAGCCCTCAAGCTTCAAGGCCTCACTAGCTTCACTCATCCATTCCGAAAAAAATCGCTAGCGCCACTCCTGGACCACCCAACCGGGCAGTGCATGTCATTCAATTGTTTGGAATTCTCCGTGATGAAAAGATACGTGGCGCTGTGAAATTCTCAGGTTGTCAGCTGGTGAGCCCATCGTTGACATATATCGTATTAATTTCATTACACCACCAGCTTACCACGAGAGGTGATCAATTGAGAGTCACCGGCCCGGGCAGAAAGGGATCCCTCCCTTCTCTGGATCCTACGATATCGTATCAAAAGACAAAACACTCGCGCAACACAAATCAATTTATTTACACATCGTTCTCACTCCAACGCCTTTCAACGGATGTTAGAGCAACGTTTCGATGCACTTTGGCACCCCACACCCCGTTGACATCCCGCTTACGCGTGCCCACTTGGACCCACTGAAAAGTTTAATTTGCGACCGCGAATATGATGGGTTTGTCTTTGTGGGTGCCTTTCTGTCCGTAGTAACGCCATCGGAGGGTAATTGAAAGACAATTATATTCACCATTCTGCGGACAACACAATGCTCTGCAGCGAAAATATGGGGCTAATTATCCATGAAGGATTCGTCCGCGAAACCCTGCTTTCCGCGACTTGCAGCCTGACAGATCCGTGCATGTCGACAGCGGCTGGGTTACCTGTCTAAATCACCAACCTATAGAGTCATGCATTGTGCTCCAGCCTGGATATCATGACAGCTGAGTTCGATGATGCCCTAGTGCTCTTCCGTCTCCTTCTCACTGCCAGGCTTACACCAATTGCGGGTCGGTTGCGCCCTATCATGATGTTCAGATCACGTACCAGTACTACGCCGCCGTCTGAGTCAGGTCGATGAGGCGACGTCTAACGCCTATTAGTAGTGATTATCAGAACTGGTGGACAAAGCATGCGAACATCACAGACACCGATATTCCGAAGTACACTCAAGCTAACCAAGGGCAGTGCATGCTTATCGTAGTCAAATAATTCACGACGAGGGCGTGGGTACAGCTGGAATGCCCTTCACTATACATCTAATGCGTTGCATCCAGTGAGAAATACCCTGGAGGACACCTCACAAACTGTTCGCCCACGTACTACCACGTATGCACAGCACATCCAACGATAACAGTAAACCCAGTGGTCGTTGATATTATTAGTGGACAAGCCCCGAAAGATGAGGCGATCGTCCGACCAACAACGGACACTAGTGTGGCCCAATGTAAACAGATCCGATGTAACGACTCACATCAAATCCCATGCACCTACAAACACAAACTCGCCGTTGGCAGAAATGGCTGTGGGCACCAAAATGGTCTGGAAACGTTGTTGGCAACTAGGGAATGGGCAGTTCGCTTTCGCGTTGCGAGAACCTTGTCATTGAATTTGATACGATGTTGTAGACTTTATCCGGGGGAGGGAGAAACCCTCCCGGTCGTTGAGTAAACCGAACGAAGTACTAACACCTTGTGATAACGCGGTTGTCACGGTGAAATGTGATTGATACGATAGGGCAAAGATGGGCTTACCAGCTGATTGGATTTCACGTTCCTGGCACGGAAATTTCCACATAGGTTTGACAAGCCATCACCCAATCCCAATCGATCCCGCAACCTGGCAACTAAGTACCACTTGCGGTAAGGATGCTCGCGACCTTGCGAGTAAATACAGATGGGTTCAGCACTGTCTTGATGACTCTTTTGATGGTGGGGGAGGCGGCGACACATCAGCATCACATGGTACATACAAAAATGAAGAGATATGCCCTGTAGTGATTACCGCCAACTTGGGGCGGGTGCCATTCTTGTAGCATTCGAAAAATAATCACGCACCTACTATGTCTTGAATCCTGATACGTACTTCCGTATCGGGGGATAAAACCCCGCGCTCTGGCGGCCTGTATTAAAAGCCCGCGGACGGATCGGATGCGATGCAGTAAATGTTCCTCTCCTGACAGCTGCAATGCCTCGATCTCACTCATTACCCGAGCTAGGGGGGTGACAATTACGCCGGCCAGGGATCACAACAAACTCTGCCGCTGAGGTTCTGCATTGTTCTCCCGCCGGATGGTGGCACGGTGGGCTCGAAATCGTATTGAATCGCCCGAGGAAACAACGTGACAATATCATACGTCACGGTACAGCATGGTCAACACAGTACAACTGCTTGAGGAATAGAATAGTACGCACGGTGATCAATCGACGTTTAGATCCGGAGGTGTTTGCTGGATTCTGTCCTGGCAGTGCAAAACACAACATGGCGGGTCTGAGAATGTCCTGAGCCACTGGCACTACTAGTAGCTGATGGTCGGGACTCACTGGGCTCAAGTCAGCATATTAACCCTCTCATGTCACATGTTATGCACCATATCTATAATGAACTGTCACCGGTATCCAGTGATCGGATGTCGTCTCAAACTATGTATAAGTTGTTTGTATTTTGGCTTGACATTATTATACGCTTATGGGAGAGTCTAGTTTCCATGGCTGCAGCCAATGAGCCATTTGTAGCGTTGATGCCACCGCACCTCGGGAGGGCCGTGGCTGCCCTCTTCCCTCATCGCCCCTTCGACTCATATAGCTATTGCGTTGGAAGAACCAGGAACCATCTTCATCTCGAATGCGTAGCAAACCCACATGAGTTACCGCTAGAGTGATTACACGGACTCCATGCCATCGTGGGTCGCGTGTTGTCGTTTATATTTAGAAGTAAACTAAGCTGTATGATATCGCCTGGGGGAAAGTACAAAGATGTAGTTCGAGATGACCAAATCAGACCCCTGCATAATGCCAACAATACAAGTCCCTATAGTTACAAGCAAGAAACAGTA